>OZ025294.1:427855149-428195149 GCA_964019185.1 Maratus speculifer | reverse complement strand
AGGCATGTTGGTCGAGGTGGAATAAATTTTGAAGCGGAGACACCTCAAAGTAGAGATTATCCAGGTATCTCAGCTTGTTTGGAAGCAGGACCAGGAACGGGTTGTTACATTTTCCGTTCTTCATGTGCCTTTTATAGAACGTGGTACGAACCAGACTTGTTATACAGCTATGAAGTTTCTAAAATAAGAGGTCATACTTGTAAATACTACATTTCCCTCAAACATGATGAAAATAATACCGTTTCTCGGGTAACGGTTACTGATTCAGCTTTCACAAAAACTGGAATTAAAGTCACGATTTTAGGAGCTTATGACCAGGCCCAATTACATATGGAAGATTATTTTATTCAACGTGTAGGTAAAAAGTCGGAAGCTTACCTAGCAAAGGCAAGTGATAAAAATTCGCCCAGAGCTGGAGAGATTGGTGCAATTCAGGCGAATTCATCCTTCACAAAAAATTTCATTTTTGATCCTGATATGACAAGTTGTGATTTTTTTGAAGATACTCTAAGATGTCTAAACGCACCCGATGCAATTACACAGCTCAGATCCTCTCAGGAACATGCACTACCTTTGCAAAGAGACATACATTTATTTCAAATAGAGGATGACAAATTAAAATCAACTTTATTGCTGTCCTCAGCTATTCGTGTGCAATTATACTTTGCAAACTACAAATTGTCAGTCAAAGCTAAAAACGTTTGTCCCAAATTTGCAGAAGAGGAAATTTCTACGAAAGGTTGTTACAAATGCGCCATACTTGCACGACTCAACTTCAAAGCTCTCAGCACGTGTGATGCGGGTGTAGTCAGTGTTCATTTTCAGGACATAAATATTCATACAAAAGCCATCCGTTTGACGACTGAAATTCAATCTTACACTATTCAATTTTCTGCTGAATTGAAGTGCTACTCTGAGAAAATATGTCTACAATCATCAACTTTGATGCAATGTCAAACTTTAAAATTTTGCCTAAACGAGCCGAGCATAGATTTGCTCCAATTGAACATGAACTATACACGATCAATGAACACTCCTACTACGGCAAATTGGCTAGACTTTTTCACATTGCCAAAATTTTCTACTTCATTATTCATTCTAAAATTTATTGGTTCAGCTTTATTCATAATATGTATTGTAATCACACTATTTTCTACTATTTTAACCTGTTGTTGTCGTTCCAGGTAAAAACAATTTTGATTATTTTTACTAGACAGGAAACATATTTGTAAAATTCTAATGAAATTTACATACGTAAGTATATATATATTTATATGAGTATATATATACATAAATCTTATTTTATGTTTATTTTGGTAAACATTTTTATTTTAACCTTTTCTCAATTCCAATTATTTGTGTTTCCTGCTTAGTTTATATAATGTGTACAAGTTTTATAATTCTTATTCTTATTATTTTATATATTTTTTAGTGTTTGATATTATTATGCAAAATATTGTATTATGTTATATTACACATATTAATCATTTAATATTCTTTTCTCAAGTTCATTGTTGTATAGATCATCGACATTATTAATAATCTGCCCATTTATGCTTTCTGATTCACCTGAACTCAGAGCATTTTTCTTTTTTTTTATTTTATTTTTTTTTTCTTTTCTCAAACAGTCGCTATATTTTGTTGAGTCGCTAACCCCAGATTATTAAAGAAAAGGGAAGGTAGGAAAAATGAAATAAAAGAAATAGTATAATAGTAGAAATGAAATACAAAGAAAGTTCGCTGTATAGGTGGGAGACAAGAATTGAGCTTTCACATTTAGGATATGTAATAAAGATGCCTTATTAAAAAGAGTTGCATAGCAGATTATTGTTAGAAGTGCGTAAAAGTAGAAAAAAGGTACCTTGTTAAAATGCTCAGGTGTTCACATGTCTTACTAAAAAGAGTTGCATAGCAGATTTTTGTTAGAAGTGCGTAAAAGTAGAAAAAAAGGTACCTTGTTAAAATGCTCAGGTGTACACACGTGTACCCTATAATAAATTTCATCTTCGTTTTGAAAGGGAGTCTTTCTCTAGCGTCTTTTTCTGTTCAGAGGACTTCCCTCACCATAGCGAAGGAAATACTGGAGTTTTATAAGACTGGAACCCGTCTTTCAAAGAAGAAATAAAAAAAAATAGGGTCAGGAATCCAGTTGAGAATAGCAATAGAAGTTAAAAGGCTTGTTATCGAGAGAATATGAATTCGATACAGTATCCAGGTGCAAGAAAAACATCACGTAAAGGTGAGGAATCACGTACCGAGGGAACTGCAATAATAAACAAATTTAAATATTAAAGAAGGGGTTCGCAAGCCAATGCTAGAAAGGTCTTTGTGAGAAAAGAATCCAATAAGAGTCTTGGAAATAAAGAAAGCAGCTAAGATTGGATTTTGCACGTAAAAATAGGCTAAAAAGAGTAGGAGGGAAAAACGAAAAAATGATAATAAGGAAAGGAGTATTAAGATAGGGGAACTGGAAAAAAGATTCTCTTTTTTAGACGATAGGAGGAATGGAAAGTGTTCTAGTAAAATTTACGAATGCGGAGTTTGAGTAATCGAAAACTTATAATCTTGTGAGAGTGCCTGTGGGATAAATCTAGTGGAGCAGCTGCAGCTACGTTCCTAGCCCTGTCATCCGTTATGTTTCCAGAGATGTCCATACGGTGCCTTCTAATTTTAACTGGTAAGCGATTTTACTGTTGGTACAATCTAGCACTGAACAATTGTCATTATAGATGTTAGTGATGGGGAATCAGAGGGCATAGTTTAGGGCAACTTCTTAATTTAGCTTACGTGAATTAATTGTTGTAATTGGAATCAAAATTAACAAAATGATTTCTTATTATTGTAAACTATATTTATGTTGAGTAATGATGCAGGTGTCTTTTATCTGAAAGAGAGAATAATAATATGATTTCTTATTATTGTGAATTATGTTTATTTCGAATAGTGATGCAAGTGTCTTTTATCTAAAAATAAAAAAAAAAAATAAACAACGTTAAAAATTTACATATTGTCTTGTTGTATATTATGCCTAATGCTTTGATTCATTAATTTGGTAATATAATCACGGCCTTTATATATATATATATCCCTATTTTATTTACATATTATTCAGTAATGGTAAAATTTCATCAGAGCTTAAGAATTACTCAGGGATTACAAATACAAATTTTCACATACATTTTTAATCAATCAGACGTAACAATAGTATCTTTTTTTGCGATTCTTCGACGGAAATAACGTCTTTTTCGCGATTCTTCGACAGAAATTACGTTTTTTCTGCAACCTTTTGACAGAAAACTCATCTTTTTTGCGATCCTTCGACAGAGACCGCGTTTATTTCGCATTCTTTGACCGAGATGACGTCTTTTCCGCGTTTTTTTAAACAGGAATCGCGTTTTCTTCAAACTTTTGACGAAAATCGCGCCTTTTTTTCTCAATTATTTTACGGTATTAGAGTGTTTTTCGCAATCTTTCAACAGAAATAGCGTGTTTTTCGCGATCCTTCGACAGGAATCGCGTTTTTTCCGCAAGCTTTTGACGGCAAACGTATCTTCTTTTTGCAATCCTTTGACAGAAATAGCACTTTTTTCCGCGATCATTTCACGAAAATCATGTTTTTTTCAGCAATCCCTTGACGAAAATAATTTTTTTTTCCGCGACATCCTTTGACGAAAAGCGCGTGTTTTTTGCGATCCGCTTCCGTCCTCGGCGATTTTTCCGTCTCGTTTCCGTCTTCGCGAATTTTTAAAAGACGGAATTCCGTCTCAGGACGGAACAACTTGCACCCATGGCCCTCAGTCATATTATCAAGTATCTTACTCAGACCTTTTACTCACGTGACCGATCGTTAAAGTCTGGCTCAGCAGTATTTACGCAATCGTTTGACGAAATTCTCATTTTTTGTGATCCTTTGAAGACATTCGCTTTTTTCTGCGGCTTTTTGACAAAATTCGCGTTTTTTTTTTTTTTTTTTTTTTTTTACGGCAGTTTTTTGGCTTTTTTACGAAATTATCGTATTTTACGATGTTTTGTTGAAATTCGCTTTTTTTCATGACCCTTATGAGAAATGTGTATCTTTTAGTGGTATTTTGTCGAAATTCGTGTTTTTCTTGTAGCTTTTGGACGAAATTTGCCTTTTTTGCACAAACCTTTGAAACAAATTAGTCTTTTTCTCGGCTCTGGCACAGAATGTGTATCTTTCTGCGGCTTTTTGACGAAATTCGGATTTTTGCGATACTTTGTCGAAATTTTCGTATTTTCCTTTGATTTTCCGGCAAAAATCTTTTTTTTTTTTTTTTTTTTTTTGCGATTTTTTGTAAATAACAAGTTTTCATTCCAATTCGATTCAGATCAAGTTTAGATCTATTTAACTTAGTTCAGATCTACTTAACTTATTTGTATAACAACAAATGTACCTTTTTTCACGAATGTCTTTTTTAATTTTTTCTGTTTTTAAGTTTAAAAAACCAGTATTTTTTCTGAACACTTTTAAAAAATAGTAGTTCGAATCAAATATAAAACGAGCAAGTAACGTATGAGATCATCCCAGATGATATTATAGGGCTTTGTTTCAAAGTAGTGCTGCCCCTTTTATGCATCTCAAAATACTGCGCAATTTTATGCAATCCATTTTTAGCGCCGGGCTTACAGTTTGTTTGGTTTTGTTTTCCTAATCTTGCGTTCCGCTATTAGAAACGACGGCCTAGCTAGAGGGGGACCGTCAGCCCCGGGCCATCTTTATTTGTAAATATATACACATAATCATATAAGATTTAGGAAAAACAATATGGAATAGAATGAAATTTCTAGCGCACTACGCAATGGAGTTAATTTTATTTTCTTTGCGAATGTGAAATTTTATACAGGGTGTATCTAAATTACTGGGCAAAACTTTAAGGGGTGATAGTACACATCAAGACAAATAATATTAAATGGGAAACTAAGGGTCCCAAATGTCTTCCGAAGGAGATAGGCGCCATCAACGTTTAGGGTCCAAAATTTGAAATGATTATAAAAAACGGAAAAATTGGTCCATTTGTTTGCGGTTTTCACGAAAACTATTCTTTATGTCAGTATTGTCTTGAAAATAAATTATAACGATAAATTTCAAAAAATGCCGATAGAGGGCGCTTTAGACTTTGGAGTAACGAACAACTATTTTTCCTGTTATTTTTTGCATCTCATAATTTTTTTTCAGAAGTTTAGACATAAACTTAAATTTCGAGCTCAAAATCTATGGTTAAGTAGCGCAAACTGAACTATGGTTAATGGGAGTGGGTAGGTTCAAATTTCAAATGATTATAAAAAGCAGAATAATTGGTCAATTGATTTGCGGTTCACACTAAAACTATTCTTTATGTCAGTATTGTCTTGAAAATAAATTATAAAGATAAATTTCAAAAAATGTCGATAGAGGGCGTTTTAGACTTTGGAGTAACGTACAACTATTTTTTAACGTTATTTTTTGCATCTCATTAAATTTTTTTAGAAGCTTAGACATAAACTTAAATTTTGTGCTGAAATTCTGAATCGTTGAGAGTGGTTAAGTAGCGCAAACTGAACTATGTTTAATGGGGGTGGGAAGGTTCAAATTTCAAATGATTATACAAAACGGAAAAATTGGTTGATTCGTTTTCGGTTTTCTCTAAAACCATTCTTTATGTCAGTATTTCTTTAAAAATAAATTTTAAAGATAAATTAAAAAAAATTCCGTTAGAGGGCGCCTTAAAGTTTAGACTAACCAACAACAATTTTTAACTGTTATTTTTTGTATCTAATTAAATGCTTGCAAAAGCTTAGACTTAAATTTTGAGCTCAAATTCGGAATCGTTGGGAGGGGTTAAGAAGCGCAAATTGAACTGTGTTCAGCAGTTGAAATGTTACCCTGCCTACCCTACGAACACAGTTCAATTTTTCGCTACTTAATTACTCACAACGATTCAGATTTTGAGCTCAAAATTTAAGTCTAAGATTTTAAAACATCTCTTTAAAAAAAATAACGCTTAAAAATAGTTGTTGGTTACTCTCAAGTTTAAGGCGCCCTCTAACGGAATTTTTTGAAATTTATCTTAAAAATTTATTTTCAAGGAAATACTGACATAAAGAAAGGTTTTAGAGAAAACCGCAAACGAATCGACCAATTTTTTCCGTCTTTTATAATCATCTGAAATTTGAATCTCTCCACCTCCATTGAACACAGTTCAGTTTGCGCTACTTAACCACTCTGAATGATTAAGATTTTCAGCTCAAAATTTAAGTTTATGTCTAAGCTTCGAAAAAAATTAATGATATGCAAAAAATAACAGTAAAAAATAGTTGTACGTTACTCCAAAGTCTAAAGCGCCCTCTATCGACATTTTTTGAAATTTATCTGTATAACTTGTTTTCAAGACAATACTGACATAAAGAATAATTTTAGTGAAAACCGCAAATCAATTGACCAATTTTTCTGTTTTTTATAATCATTTGAAATTTTAACCTACCCACTCCCACTGAACACAGTTCAGTTTGCGCTAATTAACCACAGATTTGGAGCTCAAAATTTAAGTTTATGTCTAAACTTCTAAAAAAAATTAATGAGATGCAAAAAATAACGGAAAAAAGTAGTTGTTCGTTACTCCAAAATTTAAAGCGCCCTCTATCGACATTTTTTGAAATTTATCTTTATAATTTATTTTCAAGACAATACTAACATAAAGAATAGTTTTAGTGAAATCCGCAAACGAAACGACCAATTTTCCCGTTTTTTATAATCATTTCAAATTTTGGACCTTAAACTTTGATGGCGCCTATCTCCTTCGGAAGACGTTAGGGACCCATAGTTCCCCATTTAATATTATTTGTTTTGATGTGTACTATCACCCCTTAAAGTTTTGCCCAGTAGTTTAGATACACCCTGTATAGAATTCAAATAAGATATGTAACAGGGAACAAAAACCGACTATCTAATGAGTGGATACCAAAAAACAAACTTTAAATGAAAAAAACTTTTTTCGACATATAGACACTGCCCTGACCTACGGGATTGTGTGATGAACCGCAATATTCAGGAGGATAAACGGTAAATAAGGAATTATAGAGTCATTTGTTACAATAACGTAGAATTGTGATTGGAAAGAGGGGGGGGTGACATTATGGTGGTTGGGGGAGTGTAACTATTTACATCCGCCCCGGGTGTCACCCATTCTAACTACGCCACTGCTTAGAAACAGACCTTACCACTTCGAAGTCCAACTGAATTCGTGGAACAATTCAATTGAATTACCTAACTCAACCCTAGGGAAAGATTTCTGTCCTACACTTGGACTGAAGTTGGACCACAAAACTCATTAACATCAAACGAGCCGCTTGCGGACATAAAAGGCACCGCCTTAGTTCAACTGAAAGTATTGCAGTCCGAATGCAGCCTTTAAAAAAAATCTTAAGAGAGGAGGTTCATCCAAGAAATCGAAAAACATTCCTGGGCGGATTTCCTTCGGCCCGGAGGGAATAAATACTTCTTGACTACTATTGACTTGTTTATTTTTCCCAGGATTTCCCAGAGCTGTTGTTCTCCGAAGCCTCGGAAGGCAGGTGTTTGGCGGGAAAAAAAGGCGCGGTGTTCCGAAGCGGAACGAGAATTTCGCGCCAAAAAAGAGAGCGGGAGGATCCTTCCCCCCCCCCCGTTCCCACCCACACGCGGTGTCCTTCGCCCAGGGCAATTGCCTCCGATCCGAGGTTACCCACTTTGGCGGTTCTTTGGCCCGCATCTATCTACTTTTTTGTTTTGTTGTTCTGCGTTCGATTCTGCGAGAACACACATGGTTATGCAAGGAGCTGTGTGCCCACACCGAGATTTTTACCTGAATTGTTCTCGAAACTTATTTGTTTTTCTCTTCTATTTTTAATCACGTAAACGTTTCATGTTTTAAAGTTTTTTGTACCCGGGCAAAGACTTTACGTTGGATCCTGTTTTTGTCCTATTTAACTCCTTCGCGACGGGAACCTTTTACGAAATTTTAACTGTTTTGTCACCGGTTTTTTAAAAACAGAGATTTGTTCCTTATTAAATCGAGAAAAAATTCCGATTAAACCAAGCAAATTTTAGAGTAAAATTGTACTGTATTACAAACAAGGATTCTTAAACCTTTTTGCGGCACATATACGTGTCGCTCGTTCCCAAGGGGTTAAGAGGCTACTTGCTACTTCAGTCAAATGAAAAAAACCCGTTCGCGGATACTAGTCCCATGGAAGAAACGTATAAAGATATCTCGGTTGCATTTCAATAGTTTATTTTATTTTAATTTATTTTTTTTTTTTCGCTATGGATAGCTGAAGATTGGTCCGAATGCAAGACGGTTTTTACTTTTTCGATTTTGGTTGCAGATATTTTTAGGAGGGTGTTTTCCAAACCGGTTCCGAAAACGAAAGCATCTTCGTAAAGGATATCTAATAACAGACTCAAAAAAGTCAAACGGGTCCTGCATACAGATCGATCTCAGCTATCCAATGGAAAAAAAAAAAAAAAACATTTAAAAATATTGAAATGCAACCGAGATATCTTTATCAGTTTCTTCCATGGGATTACCATGCTCCTATTCACAAACGATGTCAAGACGTTTTCCCTTATTAGGTCGACAATCTATTAGAAAATATCGTTCAAGGGCCTCGTATCGAACCGAATTTCCGACGAGGCAGAAAAAACATTCATTACGTGAAAACAAAGTCAAAAACTTATGTATGGATCCAAGAATGAAAAACGCATTTCGATTTTAAACCGCTTGTTCGGCCGCTGCTCCCAACTGCTCTACTAAACAAGCGAAAAACATTTTGACACATTGCTAAATTCATTTTTTAATTGGAATGGTATAAAATTGGAAGGCCTGACAACTCAGTTTTTCATTTTTTGATGAATCAATTACCTATTGAGTTATTAACTTCTTTGATCATGTGACAAGGCTTTTTCTCCTTTGTAAAGTGTTTTTTTTTCCCCCTCTCTCTCGCGAAAAGTCAGTTCAAAACACCCACTTTGATACTATTTTCTATAAAACCTATTGCGTCCGCAAAAAAAAGCGGGTAACTGAATGCAATTAGATAGTTTATGAACAATAAAACTGTCTAAATTGCACTCAGAATTATCTATTAAGCGCGACCCCCAAGGATTCTTGAAAAAATAAGCCTTTAAGTTTACGCTAAAGTTTATAAATTCGATAAATTTTTCCACATCAGGTGACTCCGTAGCGGGATTTTAGATTTTCTTCCTGAGATCGAACCCCGCTCGGACCGTTCAATAGTTTGATTTCTTCGCTCACCCAGTTTACTTCGATTTATTTTATTATTCATTTATTTAATTAATCGATGAAATAAAATTTGGTTTTACTGATGTTCTCAAAATAGTTTTAAAAAGATACATCAATTAGACTCAGAGGAGCATTGAAACCCATTGAGTGCATTAAAAATGAATTTCCCATAAGAACATTTCGTTTGTCAAACATGCCATTCCAAAAAAAAAAAATTTCGCCTTTTGATTTATTCTTTTGATGAATCGATCAAAGTGACTAAAATGATATTCAGATAATTAATAGTTAAGAAGGCAATTTTAATGTTATTTATTTAATAAAATAACTTATAAGGAAGAACTTGTAAAAATAATTAAATTACAATAATTTTATATTTTACTTACAAAATTTTCGGATTATTATAGTCATTCCACTCCTCTCACAAACGCGCTTTGGAGAAAAAAAAATTGAAAGTGTTATTTTACTCAAATACTTTTGAGCACACCCAATATATTTCGAAAGTTGGCACACCTGTTTTTAGGATTGCAGAACATAAAGGTTATATTTTGTTAGAAATGAAGTACTCCATGACGAACTGAATTCGTAAAAAACACTTTTCAGCCTTGTTTGGAACAAGTTGGAAATTGCACGTAAAGCGTATAGCAAATGAGATGCGTTCGTATGATAATGAAGTTTTAAAAATATTACTCTCCTATATCAATCTCATAAATTTGTAAATAGTGAATTACAATTAAAATGTGCAACAAACAATGTTTTCTTTATACTCATTATGTAATGGAATACTTTTGTGTGGCCTTGTAAATCAATAACAAAAGTTCTTTGCACAACAGATTATGCAAAATCTATGTTATAATATGTACTTTATGATGCATATCAATATTATTATATTCGAATGAATGTAATATTATTAAATTGAATTTGAAACCTTATTTTTCCATTGACTGTAATGTAACGGAGTACTTTTGATTGTCGCTGTATTTGACCTATGCATCCTATTTTCAAAAAAGTTGAAATGACTTGACAAAATTATGTAATAAGTATGTAATTTAAAATTCAAGCGATTAAAATGCATTTGCAACATTTTTCTCCATTGACCGTAATGTAACGGAATGCGGAATACTTTTGATCTATCCATCCGAGTCTCATACAATTTGAAATGACTCGACAAAATTATATAATAATTATATATTTTAAATTTCAAAAGATTCGGTTGGGTAGTTTTTGCGGACAGACGGACGAACTGAACGACCACTATAGGTGCTACGTATTTACATAATTACGAACGCACCTAAAAAGAGCTTTTTCGAAATGAGTCAGTCCATGCGCCAGACTGATTCGCCCGGATAAGCTTGGGAATTTTTTTTCCTTTCCGAGAGATCACCCTGTCCGATGTTGAGGATATCTCATCGAGTCCGGTCTAAATATAGAGTATAGTTTGGTGGGCCATTCGCACGCCGTTCCGCCATCCGTAAAACCCGACAAAAGGATTCACCCCGTTTCACATCGGCTGTGTGGGAAAAAAATAAACACACACACACTTCTACTTGCTTTATTCATTACAAAAAAAAAAAAAAAAAAAAGAAATTAGGCATCGATTAAAAGACCCTCCAACCCGACGAGTGCCCGATAGAGCCCATCCATTCGGGGTGGGGGCTACTGTAAGGCTGCGGGCACACACAAAGTTTTTTTGCGGTTTGCAGGCGGCGCCTTTTATGACCGCAGACGGCGCGTTTGATGTTAACGAGTTTTCCAGTTCAACTTCAATCCAAGTGTAGGACGGGAATATTTCCCATAAGTGACCACTGTATCTCCCGCGTTTCGTATTGTCTGTAAACCACCAGAGGGGAGTAAACAAAGGGAGTTCCAGGAACAAAGTGTATTTCGATTCCAACTGCTTATTTTCCGATTTATTTTTGAATGCACTTTTGCTCTCAAACGCATCCAACTTGCAGATTCTATTATTTAGAAAGTGCTCAAGGTGCCGTGATAGTCAATTCTTTGATAAATGTAGAAAGTATTGGAAAAAAGCGATAAAAAACGGCATTTTGAACAGATTTTTCTGAAGCGAACCAATGAACCAATCTGAGAACGGAAAAAAGAATCATGCCGAGAAGGTTTGCACTTTACAGTTTGTAAATCCAATTCTAATGAATTGGGCGTAAAAAGACATCACACGGCACCTTATACTCCTCTTCAAGAATCCCCTCGGCAAGTTTCATGTGTCTACTTTTTGAAAATGTGTCTGAAATTGTATCGGAAAATATCGAGCTGTTGAAGGTGAAAGAGCGTTTTTTCGAATACTCCCTTAACTTCAGAGTAGTTATGTCTGCGCGGTCCTTAAGGCTCCGTTCAGATTGCAGTACTCTCCCCTGTCAACGGAATTCTTGGAAAATCTTTCGTATGGGATCCATTGGCGGTTTCTTCATAACAGGAACGAGAGAAAAGTATCCTGAGATTAGCAAAGAATCCACAGAAAGGTTTTTCTTTTGCCGGACAACCCTGCAAAACTCGTTCAAGATCAACAAACACCGTGTCGTCACAACAAACGAGCCGACACCGAACTTCAGGGAGTGGTCCAATGTGTTTGGGCCCAAACACAATCGTCACACACAGGTCTGTTTGGTTGTTGGATCTGTTCAATGACCTAAGATACTTAGACTCCACAATGGCAACCTTTTCGTAGGCCGACATCTCTGCCTTCCGTCACATGACGGAGGGCAGATTTAGCTGGCCAAACCGGTTTTTCTCCCGCCAAAATCACAACAGCTTGTAGTTTCGCTTCTGTGTTTACATATATTTTACTGCGAGAATGAAATCTGAAAGTTGCCAATAAAGCGATCACCGCCAAAAAACAGCATCTTTTCGCCAAAGATGTTGGATTCGAAATCATGCCGAGATAACAATGGGATGTGTCCAATGACCTTAAGATACTTAGACTCCAAAATAGCAACCTTTTCGTAGGCCGACATGTGTGCCTTCCGTCACGTGACGGAGGGCAGATTTAGCACGCCAAACCAGTTTTTCTCCCGCCGAAACTCATATTGCTATGTTTGTCTTGAATGGACCTTATGCACGCAACCTGAGATCGAGGCTAAAATTCGTCTGCTGGCGGTGTTTAGCATAGCAGTCTATGGAGTGTGAGTTATTAATGCTTGTTTGTTAAAAATACCGGAAAAGAATTCTTTGTTGTGGCAGCGTATACCTAATATATTGTAATATAAATTCAAAATTGTTGTTCTGCTTGCAAGAAAATTCTCTATATTTGTAAATTTCTCGTTAAAATGTATCCAGAAAGGCTGAAGTCGTCTGCTAGCGATGTTTGCGCATGCGCATTCTGGCATTTTGGCGGTGCAGTGATTAGAATAACAGGTTAGCATACCGCCAGCTCTGGCATCTGACGTCACGTGCATAAGGTCCATTGGACCGCACTTCTTCGTTTCTCTTTGTGAAATCTGAAAGTTGCCAATAAAGCGATCACCGCCAAAAAACAGCATCTTTTCGCCAAAGATGTTGGATTCGAAACCATGCCGAGATAACAATGGGATTTGGCGTCTACGTATATGAGAAAGTCAATGGATGTGTCGTCTACGTTTATTAGAAAGTCAATGGATCTGTTGGATTGTTTGATTGTTCGTTATTCCTATATCTATGGTTGTTCCTTGTGGTAGTTCCTTGTGGTTGTTCCTTGTGTACACACCTCACCACTTCTTGCGGTGACTCGTTTGCTGTGGCGACACGCTGTTTGTTAAAGGTGTTCTTAACTGATCCACTCAACAAGCGAAAAACGTTTTGATACATTGGCAAATTCATTTTTTAACAGAAAGTTATAAAATTTTAATGCCTGACTATGGAAGCGATTTCGAATTGAACTTATTTTTCCATTTTATGATCATTCAATTACTTATCGAGTTATGAGCTATCTCGATGACGCGATCACCCGTTTTTCTCCTCCTTTTCGACCGGTTTTTCTGCTTTCGTCGGGGAATAGGCTGCTCAAAAGTGTCCACTTTGAAGGCTTGTTATGAAAAATCTATTGCGTTTTTTAAAAAACAGAAGAATGAAGTGCCATGAGACAGTTTCTGACTAACAACCCCTGCTATTTTCATGCATTGTCCGAACAAAAATAAATGAATGCATGTGTCACAAAGTTGCCCTTTTTGATTTAAGAACACTCTTAATCTTGAATGAGTTCTGCAGGAGAGGAATCTTTCCGTCAAGTGGATTTGCTTTTATCTTCCGAGTCTTCGAGGGGATTTTTTCCGTCCTATTATGAAGAAACCGCCAATGGGTCCTATACAAAAGGGCATCAAACACTTTTTCCAAGAAATCAGCTGACTGGGACAGTATTTCAATGTGCACGCAGTCTCCACATGACCGACATCAACCGAGTTCGAGGAAATTCCTTCTTCTCTTCCCTTCTGCAGAGACCGGGGTTGTTTGTTACGATGGTTCAGAAGATCACTATCCCAACCCTATAATTGGAATCCAACCCTACTGTTGGATTCAAGTTGAACTGGAAAAGTGAATAAAACACGCCGACTTCTAACTGAAAAAGTAGTTGTGTGCGCTCCCACCTTTAATGACCATTTCGAAGTTCAACTGAATTCGTGGAACTCCCTTCTTTTATCCCCACCTGCGCTTTACGGACAATAGAAAACGGGGGAGATTACTATCTGGCCAGGGAGATCACTATCTAGTGCATTTCGATTCAAAATGCTTAATTTTCGATTTACAAAAAAAAAAAAAAAAAAAAAAAAAAAAAAAAATCTTGACATTTGCTATTTTAGACGTTTTGCCAAATATCTAGAAATGTACACGAGGAATGACTCTGATTCTCCAGATGTATAAAACAAAATAGTACAGCTCATGTACTTTCGAGAACATTTTTTTCCAAAATTCAATAGGGGACCGTCAACAAATTGAAAAAGAACGAATATCTTTTGGATAACCCTGTCAAAACTAAAGTAGCAAAAGCGTTCAAACTGCAGATTATGATGACGTGGCTTATGGTAATAAACTATGTTACTCTTAGTATACTTCTAGAGAAAATAAGGTTTTTATAAAACGGTCCTAAATTTTGCGAAGTTTTTTTTGTCATAATTTTCAGAGTTCTTAATATAAAACAATGTTCTTTTCAGAAAATATGAGAAACGACATTGTACATTAGGGTGGGCCGAAAAAAACTTTTTTTCGATTTTCGATTATGGCGGGTGCGGAAAAGTGGCCTCTGGTGGCACTCAGTTCATACAAAAAATTTGAGATTTTTTGGACATTTCCTTACCCTGCCGCAAATGGTTTGAAGTTTTGCAAAAATGTTCATTTTTGAACTTTTTTCGAAAAAAAATAAAAAATGTTAAATTAAATTTATTTTGGTTTTATTTACTTGAAAAGGCATATTTAATGTACCAAATGTTTAAATAATATCTGATCATGCATTATTTAATATCTATGTGTATTATAACTTAGGCTATTTTTATAGCTTTTTCGCGTATAATAGGCAAAAGTTGTATTTGTTTGAATCGATCGTTAGTTTCTATATTATTTATGTCCGTTGGTCTTCTTTATATTTTTTCTATGTGTCAAACGTCATATATTTGGGGAAAAGACAGCAGTATACTTCAAAAACAAATCTGGAAGGTGAGAAAGTGGTGAAGCAGGACTTTAAGCCAGCGCAATGATTCAGCGTAATACTCAGGGAGTGAAGGACGAAATAGTTGAGAGCCAAAATGCGATAAAGGATTCTTATTATTTATTTTTGCTCAGTTACCTGCGACGTTTGTTCAGTGTTAACGTGAAACCCTTTTGTAGTGATTATACAGTAGGGTGGGCCGAAAAAAACTTTTTTTCGATTTTCGATTATGGCGGGTGCGGAAAAGTGGCCACTGGTGGCACTCAGTTCATACGAAAAATTTGAGATTTTTTTGACATTTCCTTACCCTGCCGCAAACGGCTTGAAATTTTGCAAAAATGTTCATTTTTTAACTATCTTCGAAAAAAATTTAAAAATGTTAAATTAAATTAATTTTGGTTGTATTTACTTGAAAAGGCATATTTAATGTACCAAATGTTTAAATAAGATCTGATCATGCATTATTTAATATCTATGTGTATTATAACTTAGGCTATTTTTATAGCTTTTTCGCGTATAACAGGCAAAAGTTGTATTTGTTTGAATCGATCGTTAGTTTCTATATTATTTATGTCCCTTGGTCTTCTTTATATTTTTTCTATGTGTCAAACGTCATATATTTGGCGAAAAAACAGCAGTATACTTCAAAAACAAATCTGGAAGGTGAGAAAGTGGTGAAGCAGGAGTCTAAGCGAGCGCAATAACTCGGCGTAATACTCAGGGAGTGAAGGACGAAATAGTTGAGAGCCAAAATGCGATAAAGGATTCTTATTATTTATCCTTGCTCAGTTACCTGCGACATTTGTTCAGTGTTAACGTGAAACCCTTTTGTAGTGATTATACAGTAGGGTGGGCCGAAAAAAACTTTTTTTCGATTTTCGATTATGGCGGGTGCGGAAAAGTGGCCACTGGTGGCACTCAGTTCATACGAAAAATTTGAGATTTTTTTGACATTTCCTTACCCTGCCGCAAACGGCTTGAAATTTTGCAAAAATGTTCATTTTTTAACTATCTTCGAAAAAAATTTAAAAATGTTAAATTAAATTAATTTTGGTTGTATTTACTTGAAAAGGCATATTTAATGTACCAAATGTTTAAATAAGATCTGATCATGCATTATTTAATATCTATGTGTATTATAACTTAGGCTATTTTTATAGCTTTTTCGCGTATAACAGGCAAAAGTTGTATTTGTTTGAATCGATCGTTAGTTTCTATATTATTTATGTCCCTTGGTCTTCTTTATATTTTTTCTATGTGTCAAACGTCATATATTTGGCGAAAAAACAGCAGTATACTTCAAAAACAAATCTGGAAGGTGAGAAAGTGGTGAAGCAGGAGTCTAAGCGAGCGCAATAACTCGGCGTAATACTCAGGGAGTGAAGGACGAAATAGTTGAGAGCCAAAATGCGATAAAAGATTCTTATTATTTATCCTTGCTCAGTTACCTGCGACATTTGTTCAGTGTTAACGTGAAACCCTTTTGTAGTGATTATACAGTGCTTTTTGGGTCGTTTAATGTGCCATTATAGTGTTTTGTGCGTTTTATTACGACGAGCTTAGAAATGGCTAGTATATAGGACCATGACAATGCAAACACACGCGATACCGTGAAAAGTAACTTTTTGGGGGCATCATGCATATTGAAAGAATTGCAATTGACAACTTATGCTGATAATCATGCGCCCCTACAACTGGTTGCTGCACCATGTAGAAGTTGTGACAGCAGAGGATACGAATCTCGTCATCAATAAAAACAAAGTCAGAAGAGAGAAATAGAAACTTGGAAAGAAGATACAGGCAGAAGTTATTGAAAGAAGGAAAATTAAAAGCATACTTTTTGATGATAGAAATGATAAAAGTATATTAAGAGGAAGAAAAATAACAAGCAGCACCTTCCAGAGAAAGGCGAGGAACACATCATCGTGTTGTTTGAACCTGGTTAGGAATACTCGGGTCACTTGACACCTCGTTCCGTTACCTTGATACCTCGTCAGTTCAGAAAAGTCTAACATGTGGTGACTTGAAAGATTGTATAATGATTTTGCTATTTCTTTTCCGTGACCGGAACGCAGTGGTGTGTTCCTCGCCTTTCTCTCGACGGTGCCGCTTGTTATTTTTCTTCCTCTTAATATACTTTTATCCTTTCTACCATCAAAAAATATGCTTTTAATTTTCCTTCTTTCAATAACTTCTTCTGCCTGTATCTTCTTTCCAAGTTTCTATTTCTCTCTTCTGACTGTTTTTATAGATGACGAAATTCGTATCCTCTGCTGTCACAACTTCTACATGGTGAAGCAACCAGTAGTAGTGGCGCATGATTATCAGCATAAGCTCGCAATTGCAATTCTTTCAATATGCATGACGCCCCCAAAAAGTAACTTTTCACGCTATTCCGTGTCTTTGCATTGTCATGGCCTTTTATATTAGTCATTTCTAAGCTCGTTGTAATAAAACGCACAAAACACTATAATAGCTCATTAAACGAACCAAAAAGCACTGTATAATCACTACAAAAAGGTTTCACGTTAACACTGAATAAATGTCGCAGGTTACTGAGCAAGGATAAATAATAAGAATCCTTTATCACATTTTGGCTCTCAGCTATTTCGTCCTTCACTCCCTGAGTATTATGACGAGTCATTGCGCTAGCTTAGAGTCCTGCTTCACCACTTTCTCACCTTCCAGATTTGTTTTTGAAGTATACTGCTGTCTTTTCCCCAAATATATGACGTTTGATACGTAGGAAAAATATAAAGAAGACCAAAGTACATAAATAATATAGAAACTAACAATCGATTCAAAGAAATACAACTTTTGCCTGTTATACGCGAAAAAGCTTTAAAAATAGCCTAAGTTATAATACACATAGATATTAAATAATGCATGATCAGATATTATTTAAACATTTGGTACATTAAATATGCCTTTTCAAGTAAATACAATCAAAATAAATTTAATTTAACATTTTTAAATTTTTTTCGAAAAAAGTTCAAAAATGAACATTTTTGCAAAATTTCAAGCCGTTTGCGGCAGGGTAAGGAAATGTCCAAAAAATCTCAAATTTTTTGTACGAACTGAGTGCCACCAGTGACCACTTTTCCGCACCCGCCGTAATCGAAAATCGAAAAAAAGTTTTTTTCGGCCCACCCTATTGTACATAATACTCTATAATCAAAATTAAAAAATATTAATAATTGTATGGAAAAGGAGCAGGTTTACTGGATAAATTTTCACTGCGCATGTGTCAACTCTATAAAAATTACATTTGCATAATGTGTTAGCTAAGTGTATAGAGCAAGCTTTGAACTTCTTCGGATCTACCTTCCATCGGAGTATCAGTTTTTCGGATGCTCTATCAGGTAGGTCCCTAATTTGATTTTCGGAAAACAGGCAGCTCTACAAAATGAACATTTAAGGGTGTATTCGACAAAATGGTTTTCCATCTTCAATTTTCAGACAGCATTTTTTTAAAAGGAGAAACACGAAATTGGCTGAGGGCTGATTTTGGAAGGTGCCGTGTGATGTCATTTTGCGCTCCATTCGTTACATTTGGATTTACATAGGACCCTTTTTAGCTCACAGTCTATCATAGCCTGAGAGCTTATGTGCCCGCCCGTTCTGTATGTACGTTCGTTCGTGAGTAACGCCATAACTCATGATAAAAATATCCTATCCACTTGAAATTTTGTATATAGGTATATCCTGATAAGGCGCGCCTCTGATTAATTTTTGGAACGCATTCGATATGTATAAGAGGGGGAACGAGGGGCTCATGCCCCTCCTCTTAATTGATATGAATGGGTTTTTCATGTAGAAATATTAGTTTTTTTTCAAAATTTACACATAGGATCATTCTGATGAAGCGATTCCGTGATTGGTATTAGGTGTTCATTGGATAAATATAAACAGGGGAAATGGGTGTTCTAATGCCTCTCCCCTTAATTGATATATATGGGTTTTTCATGCAGAATTGTCAGATTTCGTTCAAATCTCTGAATAGTTTTGGAAGTTTAATGGTTAAGTATATAAAAGAGAAGGATAACTCCTCTTAAAATATACAAATGCTAAATGGGTTTTTATTAAGAATTATCCGATTTGCTCTGAATTTTGGACATAGATTTTTTATATGATAAAGCATGTCCCTGATCAGTTTAGAGGGTTCAATGATTAAGTATAAAAAAGGGGAAAGGGGTGAGCTGTTTCCCCTCCTTTAATTTTTTTTCAAACGGAATTAACCCTTGAAAATATAAGGCTGTAATGTACAATTAGTATGCGTAGCTTGTGAGCTCAATGCCATCAGTTTAACTGGGCAATATTCTTTTTATTTTCTTTCCCAGATGTCCCGCATCGGAAAAAATCGGTTCAAAAGGCCGTTTTTGATAGCTTTTTTTTTTGCAATATTTTCAGCTTTTATCTAAGAATCGACACACACGGCATCTCGTGTACTTTGCAAATAAGACACTTTGCCAGTTGGAATTTAAAAATAAATCGGATAAAATGAGCAGTTTGAATACACCCTCCTATCCGAACATTATTTTGTTATGCACCCCATTGAAAACGGATAGAATCCGAAAAACCGACTTTCCAGCGACAGAGAACGAATTATGAAAGCGACTAGGAAACGTTTCCGAAAAGGGCAGCTCCTAAAAATGTATTTATTTTTATTCATTCTTCGTTAAGTTTAGAAAAGAAATGATTGTTCAGTGAGATTTTAGAAGATAAAAGAACTCCTTTGGGAGTCTTGAGTGACTCCAAAGAGTTTATTAGATACTTGTGTTCGTCATTTTTAATGGAGGAAGGTCACTCATCTTCCGAATCAAATCGGAACGGATGGCGGATACATTTTTATATTTAAAATATCCCTTCAGGAAATTAATATAACTTCTGCTTTACGTATTTTTTTCGGTTAAAATCGGTTCAAAACGCCCACTTTGCACTCTTTTCTAAAAAATCTACTGTGTGGAAAAAAAAAAAAAAAAAAAAAAAAAAAAAAAAAAAAAAACAGGAAAATGAGTGCAGTCAGACAGTTTCTAAACAACAATACGTACATTTCCGAACAAAAATAAATAAAAACTTATTTCATAAAATAGCTGTTTTGGATTTAAGAACAAACTTAACTCTCTGAAGACCGGAGATCAATTTTCCCTCATACCTCAAACGACCAGGAGACGGCCGAAATTCTGAGAAAATTCCACCCCCATCTCATCCTGACGGGTGTGAACTAGAGGGTTGGATTTCTTATCAGAACATCAACGCCTCTTTCAGAGAGGGGAAATACGACAGGATTTTTTTTTCACCGGGGAGAAGGCAAAGGGAAAAAATATCATTGTAATTAAAGAAAAAAATACTTATCAGAGGATGATTGTTATAAAAGAGAGCTGGAATAAAAAATTAGCCATTTTTATCCGAGTATTATAACTATTTTTATCCGACACATATTAGTAGTGCACAAGTAAATCAGAAGATAAATTTGATAAATTTATTTAATATTTTATTGCGTGTATAAAAGTGCGTGTAAATAAAAAATTTCTTCTAATTTTTTTTTTTTTTTTTTTTTTTTTTTTTTTTTTTTTTTTTCAAAAGGAAACAACAATTTGATACATTGCAATTAGTTGCGTTGAATAAAATCAATGTAATAAGTTAAATAAAGGAAATAAAAAAAAATTAAAAAGAATTTCATTTCTTTCAGCATGTATAATACATTTGTCATATTAATTTGAAGCATGTAATCAAGTCGCTTTTAGTGTGCTTTAGACATAAATTGCGAAATCTATCTTTTGAAATTTTCGCTCGTACATTTGCTTGGAAGTTTTAGCAATAAATTTACACATTTTTATTAATATACATTTCATACGCGAAATTATTTGTCTTTCAGAAATTCGGTCACTATTTTTTTGAGCTGACTGACTACTATTATATTTAATCGCATTTCTAAAATAATGTTCTAATTTTATCAATTAAAACATATCCTTCGTTTTAAAAATGATGCACATTTTATTCGAAAGCGTAAGCAATTTTATGGAGATTATTTATAGTATATTCGTACGGAACATGCGTCACATTTTTTTTCACTCGGAAAATGCCATCAATAAATATTTAATAATCTTTATTTTACCATTTCTTAAAAAAACTGGCCAAAAAAGTTTTCACCATTTGTATTTATTAAGAAAATATCCTTAATAAAATTCAAAACTCTTTAGTAACGTGACAAATAAATTTAACTTTTTTGTTTTTAATTTTTAAATTATTATTTTTATATAGCAGTTTTCTAGCAAATGAATTACATTTGTTTCGAATCACAAATTATCCTGTTCTCCCATTCAAGGAATATCTAAGAAAGCCATGCATAGGAAATGCATACATATATTCAGATTTTAGCATATGTTTGCTTATTTATGCTACATTAATCATGATTATTTATGATTAATTAGCTCATTATTTATGGTACCTTAATTTATACAAAATTATAACTTCGAGGCCTTTATTTTATTTAGAAGCGCTTGATTTCGATTTATTTTGTATTTTAAAACCTTCTTTTAATTTCTTGTTTGTGTTTCAAGGATGATTTTGAATTGTGTTAGATCGTAAAATTAAAATACATTTATTTTTAGAGTATTGAATAACAAAGATGCGCATGCTTAAAGAATGAAAAGCAAAAAAAATTATTTTTGAAAATGCATTTTTTAATCAAGAATTTTAATGAATTTAACTATCATCACCTTATTTATAATACATTAAAAATATAATAGAAAGATCACCGAAAAGTGGCAATATTTGACAATTATAATAATAACGCTTTATAAATATCACTGGTAGCACCACCTGTCGCACTCACTGTAATCAGCCCTCATTTCCATTTCTGTTAATTTGTGCAATTCTACCCCTTACGAGTTTACAATAGCTGATGACGGGATAATGATCTTCAATATTGAAACGCGTCCTATGCATCGTTTCGATTTTATAATGATTTTTACGAATTTAGGAAAAAAGTGACATAAACTACAATTTATATAATTTAAGGGGGGGATAATAGTCCGCCCCCCTTTTTAATTAGAAAAAAACCCCTTAACTAATCAGCCTTATGATACGCCTTATCATAGTGAGCCTATATCCAAAATTTGGGAAATCAGATAATTCTGCGTAAAAAATCTATTTATTTAATTTAAGAGGGGTTAGCCCCCGTTCCTCCTTCTATACTTTGACATTAAACCCGTAAAACTGTTCAGGGATTCACATTATCAGAAAGAACCTACATCCAAAATTCGAAATACATCAGATAATTGGTAAAAAAAATCAATTTATCTAATTTAAGGAAAATTGTGCATCAAAAACAATTTATCAATAACAATTAACGAAGGGGGGGATCGCCCCCCCCCTTTTTAATTAGCAAAAGAACCCCATAACTAATCAGGGATACGCCTTATCATAATGAATCTACATCCAAAATTTGAAGCAACTCCGATAATTCTGCGTTAAAAGCCATTAATTTAATTTATCAAAGTTTATCCTCGTTATCTCCTCTTTATTTGGCCATTAAACACTTAATATTATTCAGAAAGAACCAATATTTAAAACTTGAAATACATGAGATTATTTTGCATAATTATCGATTTATCTAAATTAAGGGGGAGATAATCACCGCCCCCCTTTTTAATTATCAAAATAACCCCATACTTAATCAGAGATACACCTTGTCATAATCAAGCTACATCCAAAATTTGTTGCAAATCGGATAATACTGCGTAAAAAAAGCCATTTATTAAATTTAATGGAAGATATCCTCTATTCCCACCGCTATACTTAACCATTAAACCCTTAATACTATTCAGGGATTCACCTTATAAGAAAGAACCTATATTTAAAATTTGAAATACATCAGATAATTTTGCATAAAAACTGATTTGTGTAATTTAAGGAGGGGATATAATTGCCCGTTCCCCCATTTTTACTTAGCAAAAGAACCTCCAAACTAATCAGAGATATGCATCGGATAATTGTGCATCAAAAACAATTTATCTAATTTAAGGGGAGGATAATCGCCCCCCCTTTAATTAGCAAAAGAACTCCATAACTAATCAGGGATACGCTTTATCATAATGGACCTACATCCAAAATTTGAAGCAACTCCTATAATTCTGCGTAAAAAGCCATTTATTTAATTTAAGGGGAGATATCCTCTGTATCCCCCTTACTTAGCCATTAAACCCTTAAAACTATTCAGGGATTCACCTTATCAGAAAGAACCTATATTTAAAATTTGAAATACATCGGAGAAATCTGCATAAAAAACGATGCATCTAATTTGAGGGGGAGATAATTACCCGTCCCCCTTTATAATAAGCAAAAGAACCCCTTAACTAATCAGAGATGCGTCTTATCATAATAAACCTATGTTCCAAAATACCAAGCAAATTGGATGATTCTGCGTAAAAAGCTATTAATTTAATTTAAGAGAGATTATCCCCCGTTCCCCTTCTATACCTCACCATTAAACTTCCAAAACTCTTCAGGCATTGTATACTATATACACTGGTGTCCAAAAGTTAAGCATAATTGGTAATTAAGTAAGTAATGAAAGAAATATAAATCGAAATGTGTTGAAACTCCAGGTGTGTAAACAAAATAGTACGCGTCATATATTTTCCAGAAGAGTTTTCCCCCCAAATCGAACAGGGGACCGTCAACAAATTGAAAAAGAACGAAGATCTTTTGGATAACCCTGTCAAAATTAATGTAGCAAAAGCGTTCAAACTGCTCATTATGATTAAGTGGCTCATTGTAATGTACTGTGTTTATTTTTATAAGGATAGCATGTATACTTGTAGAGAAATTAAGGTTTTTATAAAACCAGCCCTAAATTTTTCCAAGTTTTTTACTTATAATTTGCAGAGTTCTTAATATAAAATAATGTTCTTTTCTGAAAATATGACAAACATCATTGTACACAATACCCTGTCATCAGAATTTAAAAATAATAAAAATTGTATGAAAAATGAGTTGAGTTAGTAAATAATTTTTCATTGCGCATCCATCAACGATATCAAAACTTCATTTGCCTATTGTTTTAGCTAAATGTATAGAGCAACTTCTGTAAAAGTTTCAAAAACATAGCTTGAAAATTCTGAAAATCATCGTCTATAGAATCAACTCAAAATCCGTTATTCCTAAAAGGAAGAAAAAAAAATCAGGGGTTTTATTCAAATATTAGTTGTACGTGCAATATTGTGTAGGCACTAAACAATGGAATATGGATACAGCCCTTCATCTTTTTGCTTCATCTAGGGAATAAAGGATTTTGATCTCATTCTATCAACGATAATTTTCAGAATTTTTAAACTATGTTTTTGAGACTTTCACAAAAGTTGCTCTATACATTTAACTAACATAATATGCAAATGAAATTTTAATAGCGTTCACGCATGCGCAGTAAAATATTTAGTTAATCTGCTCATTTGTCATACAATTTTTATAAATTTTTAATTCTGATGACAGGGTATTGTGTACAATGATGCTTGTCATATTTTCAGAAAAGAACATTATTTTACATTAAGAACTCTGCAAATTATAAGCAAAAAACTTGGAAAATTTTCTCTTTTTATAAAAACCTTAATTACTCTACGAGTATACATGTTATCCTTATAAAAATAAACACAGTACATTACAATAAGCCACTTAATTATAATGTGCAGTTTGAACGCTTTTGCTACATTAATTTTGACAGGGTTATCCAAAAGATCTTCGTTCTTTTTCAATTTGTTGACGGTCCTCTGTTCGATTTCGGGGAAAATTCTTCGCGAAAATATATGACGCGTACTATTTTGTTTACACACTGGAGTTTCACCACATTTCGATTTTTATTTATTTCATTACTTATTTAATTACCAATTATGCTTAACTTTTGGACACCAGTGTATAAGGCTTATCAGAAAGAACATATATCCAAAATTTGACACACGTTGGATAATTCTGCATAAAAACCGATTTATCTAATTTAGGGCGGATAGGGGGAGACGGTTAATTTCCCTCCAAATTCCTAAATTTTTATTGGTTTCAAGAAATATTTTTTATAGCTAAAGATTTACAGATTTTTGATTTAAATATCACAATTGCTTGCTTTTATCATGGATATATCCGAAAATATAACTTACTTATTTATTTATTTGTTAATCTTGTAATGCCACGAGGCACTTTCTCTGAAGAAACCTTTAACTTCATTTATTTGTGAACGAGATATTTCGCAATTATTCCAATTTTGAAAGGCTATATATAAA
Source organism: Maratus speculifer (assembly GCA_964019185.1). Taxonomy (NCBI): domain Eukaryota; kingdom Metazoa; phylum Arthropoda; class Arachnida; order Araneae; family Salticidae; genus Maratus; species Maratus speculifer. The sequence continues at coordinate 428,169,968 of OZ025294.1, read as the reverse complement.
TTTTCTTCTTAGGATGTGTATGAAAATTTCAACAGATTTTTTGTATTATATTTCTAATAAGTTGTCATGAAAATTTTTGTGAAAATATGCTGCTAAATGCAAAAGAAAAAATTCTTGAACTCATCACATTTTAAAATGTATGATAAGCTTTATAATGATTGTTTTTAAAAAACCTAGCGACAAGTTGAAATTACACATCTATACACGGCATTGCAAAAATTGAAAAAAAGTTGTTAGAGTTACGGCGAAATAATTTTTGTTGCATCATTTAGATAAATAATTTCATAATTAGATAAACGCTGTGTTTAAAATTAAAGATGTTATTTTCAAGGTTGATTAATTTAAACTGCATTCTTAAAAAACATTCCAAATTTCTCAAAATCGTTGTAAAATACACACATTGTATTTATTAAAAGTTGTTTTGCATTTTCTTGGAGATTTTTTTTAATTCATAATTTAGGAAACATTACTAAATTCTTTGTAATCATTTAATTGCTAAATACAAGAGTTTAAATTTAAATTCTTCAATTCTAAAACAATAGTGATTAAAGATAAGATTATAATTAAAAGAAAAGAAAAAAATATCTAAGAGCACTCAATGTTTTATCTATGAGTGTGTTTTCAGGTAAAATATACAGCTTAACAATAACTTTATGTTAAGTAGGCATTTGTCTGAGGTTTTTCAAGTTATTTTAGTATATTATGTATCTATTTTGTAAGTTAATGTTAGTTAAAATATTAAAAAACATATTTTTTTATAGCATGAATTTTCTTTTCTTTATTTCTTTTTTTTTTCTTTTTTTTCTTTATCTAACAGAAAAAGAAAAAGTTTCACGGTTTTTTTTACTTTGTGCATCATATTTAATAAAAATATTTTCCCATTCCTTCCAAATTACCAAAAAATTTTGTTTCTTTTGAAAATGGATTCCAGTAAAATTTATTAAAATTAACTTCTAACCATCGGCTTCTGTAATGCATTTATGTGATGATATTGAATGTCTTCAAATAGCACTTAACACATATCAGCATTATCTATCAATGTATACTTCCGTTTAACGAATGCATATATTTCTGATATAAACTTTTCAAAGAAACTTATGATAATTTTGAGATTTTTATCCTTACTACATGTTGACGCAGAAAAAAATGTTATAATTCAAGTCTTATAAGATTTCTAAAATTTGTATTTGACTTAGGCAGAAAAATAATAGACTGAACGATAAACATTATTTTTGGTTTCAACCGAAAATTTTATAAAGGAGTCAAGAGCGAATCTAGTGGAGGCTATGGAGAGTGTGTCATGAACTTCTCTGAATAAAGAAAGAAACAAAAATACATTTTATAAAAGAAAATGCTTTTAAGATCATTTGAAAAGAAAATTTTGCTCAACACCACAAATATTTCTGACACAGAGAACTTAACAAATGAAATGCTTAGAATTTATTCATTAAGCATCAAAACTCGATCAAAGTTTTTCAGTTTATATATATTTTATACAGCTTGAAATTGATCTAATTGATCCAATTGCTTTCAAATTAAGCCTTATTGATATATATATATTCGTTAGTGTCAAATTAATTCTAATTAAAAATCTAAAAATTTCACAAAAACGTTTTCTGAAAGATCGTGTGACTTTATAAGAAAATGAGAAGTTCAATTCCATTTCTTAGCATTTGAATGGAACTTCTAAATTTTATGAATTTAGGAATATTTTCTTTAAACAGCAGATATTTAAATATTCCTACAAATTTTATGCATTTACGAATGAAAATATAATTTTGTTATGCATAATGAAATAGTAAAATTCATTTGTGCTAAATTTAAGGCATAGGAATGATATTATAGTTATCAATAAAAGAAAATGTACTTGAATTCTTCTGCACTGTAAAAAAAAAAAAAAATCTGTAAAGGTACTACACTTTATCTAGGAAACTGGGATTCCAAGAACTTTTCCTGTAACGGTAACAACAAAAACTCAAGTTTTAGAATCGGTTACATGGATTTTTCCTGTTATCGTTACATGAAAAGTTCTTGGAATCCCAGTTTCCTAGAAAATGTATAGTGCCTTTACAGATTTTTTTTTACAGTGTGTGCATCTCCGTATACTATATACTGTTTTTCTATATACGCCACATAATATAAAACTTAATTGGGACAAAAATGTTTAAAGTTAAAAAAATAACGCTTTTAGAAATAATACCCGACAGACTGCGATGTATCCAGTTTTCTGTGTAGCTCTCTATATTTATTTATCTATATTCTACACCTCCTTTTCATACAGAAAGACACATGGCCGTCGCCAGTCCCCCTACAAAAGCTGATTCTGACCTTGTAACGAGTACCACAACAACACATTTTTTGAGAAAAACTATTCACAATCATTCAACAGAAGTCACATCCTGTAATACGCACAGAATCAAGTCAAGAGATTACAAAAATATCTTTGATGTAGGCGAAGAAAGTGAAACAAATACTTTGCTCCAAGCATTTTTTCTTACAATACTGCCAGGATTCCCCTTACTGTGTCCTATTCTATTTTGTGACGGTCGATGGGGGGTAAAGTTTCCCGGCACATGTAATACTCTCTCTCACTACAAAGTTACAAATACGGTTTCTTATTGAAACGTGGGAAAAAATATCACACGTCTTGGATTTTGTTTACATCACAATGCACTGAAAAAAAGGAAAAGAAAAGAAAAGAAAAATCACTTTTTATTTTCTTAAATTTTATAAATGGGTAATATTTCAACATTAATAAGTTTAAGAGAATAGGAATTCATTGTCGAACAGTTTATATAAGATTTTTTTCATAAAAATTTAATAAGAAATTAATAATATTACATTTAAAAATGTGTTGCTGAATCTTTATTCATATACTTTTTGTGTAAATGGAATTTACAATGCGATAGAATTAATTTCTTCAAAATTTATTTGGATAGAATTTTAGAAGCGCTTTCCTTTTTATCTATATAAATAAGATTTCTGAAAGAAAGTGGTATCAAGATATACATTTCAAACTGATTTTACAAACTGATCTGCAGAAAGCAATTTAAGATGTGATAAATTTATTGCTAAATAAAAACACTATTCTTTCCAAAGCACATAAATAATTTCCATTAATTCTATACTTTTACATATAAACGTGTACTTACATGTAAATTTGACAGAAAGGTCAACTTTGTTCAGAGTAAATTTTATTTTTCTTTTGTTATTATTATTATCAGATAATACTTTCATGTATTCACATGCACAAATGCAATTTGAATGTAGTAGACTGGTTAATTTATTGTACGTTACGTACATTGTAATTTATTTCTCTTTCTTTTAATTATTCTTCTGTGTCTCTTGTTTAAAAATATTTATTCACTGTATATTTTTCAGAAATTCTTCTTTATTTTTAGATTAATAAAATTTTTTGCAAAAAAAAAAAAAAAAAAAAAAAAATATTTTTTTTTTTCCCTAACATCTACAGTCTTGAACTTTATAAAATTGTAGTAGTAATATTATCGCGTCTTAATTAATGCAATTCACATTAATGCTTCTTTTTATGCAAGAAAAAAAAGAAGAAAATGTTTGAATTATTGCATTTATTAAATATTAGCTTTGTTTTTAAATCAATTCTAACTAATACTTTGATTTTATGTTAATTTATTCAGTGATATTTAATAAAGTGTCGAGGCATGTATACTTAAGTATTTTTTAAATTAAATGAAATTCGTACTATTAGAAATTTATTCTATGGCATTGTTAAATTAATAATATAAAAAATAAGTATGAAAATAAAAAGTTTTCGTCAGTGGTGGCAAAAACAGCTAACTTGAGTCATACTTATAATTAATTAATATTTATGAATATCTAATAACCATGTGTGATTAATTAATATTTATGTATATTTATATATGTAATTGTTAATAAAAAAAAAATTCTTCAATTTTAATCTTTTTTTTCGATTTTAGTCGAAAATAACAAGATTACCGAAATTCTTTTTCGGTTTCGGTCTTAAAAACCTCTTTCGACAGATCCTTAACATTGAGTCCCATGACTGTTTTCCACACAAAGTGTAACATAATTTGCTATTTTTAAACACTATGTAATCAATGAATTTTTAAGACTGTTAATATGTAACAAGAAATAGTTATACCCTTAATTCTACACAAAACACAATGAAATATTTAGGAATTGTACATGCTGCTTTATTATTGTGAAATCATACTCGGGAAAACCCGACATCTGAAGTAATCTTTCTGGCTCTGAATGTTTTATGCTGTTGAAAATTCTGAACCGTACTTTTTAAATTGGTTAATGTCTTGTTCAATATAAATATATGTATGTATATTATCAGAGATAATATACGTAATTAAAAGAACAAAAAATTATAACACTTAACGGCATTTATTTAAAATCGTGCATGCTTGGAATCCAAATTTAGATTTCTGATTATGTACAAATAGTGTGGTATCCCGAGCTAAAAAACATATGTTTTTAGTATTAATGCAATCATGTTAAAGCTATGCTTAAACATACGTAATAAAAAATATTATTCTCAAAGTAAAAGACGTTTATTTTCCTAAAATATCATAAATCGTAATAGCTAAACTTTTCCTTTTTTGAAAAAAAAAATACTTTTATCTGTATGTATTAAGAATTCAAACCAAGTAAATTTTGGGGTCTTAGGTTGTTTCACAAAATACCACCCATTAAGGTTGTATTCGGAAATATATTTTACATTCAACACCTCAAAATTTTCCAATACATTTTCAGACTAATTTTTAAAGGTAAAAATATTAAACTTGCTGAGGAAATCTCTGAAGATTTTTCGCTCAATCCATTAGAATTTGACTTATAAACAAATATTTTTTCAGCGTGACCTTTTTTTTCGTTCGCAGGTCTTCCTCTTCAGAAAATTTGCTCCAAAACGCCGTTTTTGAAAGCATTTTTATTTTATTTTATTTATTTATTTATTTATTGCAACATTTTCTACATTTATCAAAATTTCGGCAATCACGGTACCTTGTGTAGTTTCTAATAAGAGAATTTGAAAGTTTGGTGCATTTGAGAGCAAAAACGAATTTGAAAACAAATCGGAAAAAAAGCAGTTTGGATCGGAATACACCCGTAAAACCACACTCTTTATTAATTATTTTTCATTTGTTAAGTTCCCGCCCCCCCTCCCCCCCAAAAAAAAGCTTGCAAGATGGAAATATATCATTAGAAGTTCACGATTTCTTTGTTTGAATTTGACTTTTGGATGCGTTAAAATCATCTCTCATTCCATTCTTTTTAAAAACAAAAATGTATTACATTTCATAAAAGTACCTTCTTCCCTCCCCCACAAAATGGATGAAATAATAATTAAAGAAAAACTGCATCGACATGTATACATTATATAAAAATAATTAAAAAAAGTAAATAATAAAGTATAATTTATAATTTGTTAAAAAAATATCTTTAAACATATACTGCGTAATTTTCGTTACATACCGTGACCATTTTAAATTTAAAAAAACTAGTTCAATTAAAATTTAGCTAAAACGTATGGAAAATTTCATAAAATAGAAATTTTTCATTAATATTTTGATATTGTACTATGCATAAAAATGCATAAATATGTATGAACTACGTTAATAGTACATACAGATTTTTTAATCTTTTAAATACATGAATTATATTCATTTTAAAAAGCTCAACTAATTAAGAAATCAGTAAATAATGAATAGTTTTAATGCTTTAGAAGAATTAGCTAATAAAATGTTTCCTCTGAAAGAAAAATCCCTGTTAAGTAGGGAAAGTTTGCGCACAGAAGAAACGCTTTTTCTTTCGAAGTGGAGAGGAAAAACCAAATGTCAACTAAACAAATGGAGAGTTGAATTATTGCTTTAGCACCCTCCTCCTAAAAGGGGGATAAAGTTGCTCGGACATTCGGCCGGCCGTTTCGGTCCTCTGAATGAAAAGCCGTCCTGGCCGTTTGTGTCTCCAGAGGGTTAATCGAAATGTGTGCTTAGGCTCCAGGAATGGGGTATAGCGGAAATTTCTGGGTAAAAAACAGGAACGGGGCAGTCCCGCAAAGATGTCCAAAAAGGAAATGGGTTGTTTCTCTTAAATACCATCCTTATTTTCTCCAGAATTCAAATTCAGAAATGGATTCACACGCGCAGTTGTAAAACGAACCTTTTCCAACCGAAAAAAAAAAAAAAAAAAGAAACCGAAGCCTAAATAAAGCGAGGAGATCCTCTCTCTGACCTCCAGTTGCGTATTTCTTTTTTCGGTTTTGGTTCTTTTTTTACCTTTCTTTTGTTCGCGGATGCGCGCGCATCCTCCCTCCATGGGCGGGAAATCCACCCGGAGGTTATTCACGCCGTCGGAATTTCCGGTCTGTTCATTCCTCCCCCTTCTCCGGCCCCCCTTTTGTTCCCGCCATTTCGCCTTCTCGCGTTTCCATTGGGCCCGAGAGCCCGCGCAATGCCGGCTTTCTCACGCTCCCCACAATGGCGGCCGTGTAGATGTAGTACTACGAGAACGCTCGTAGTAAAAGTTGTAGTAGAGAGTTCATGGCGGGAAACGAAAAGAAAGAAGGATGAGGGGGGGGGGGAGTATTTCCCTCTTGTGTTGTCTTGTTGATAGCCCTTCTCAAACATTTTTATGTATTTTTTATTCTCTACATTCATTCACGTGTGTTCAGTTGTGTTGAGGGGTTTTGCAGGTTAAATTTTTTCGAACGGATCGTCTGCGTGCCTATTTTTATTATTCCGAAATCAATACAGCTTTCAAAATGGTTTTATTCGGTGATGAACGCCATGAAGATACTGCTCCGAAAAGTCAAGCAAATGAAATGATTCGTTTCTTTTTTTTAAAAAATAGGGTAACAAAAAAGGGAAAAAAAAAAGTTTCATATTTCTAAAGAGCACAATCGTAAATTAATAAATATTAAAATATTATTCAATAAAAAGCCTTTAACAAAGGAAAAAAATACATATACTGTTATTCATTTTTATTAGGATGAGCGAAGCGAATCCTCGACTAGGCTACACAAATTACATTTTATCGTACAGTTTACAAATATATATATATATATTCAGTATTTTGACTTTAAATCAAACATAAAAATAAATTATGATCTGTAGATTTGCACAATATATACATATATTAACAGAAAAACCTTAATTTTTTTTACGTGTTTTATTTGACGCATTTTTTGCAAACAAAAAATGAAACATGCATATTTTCAGAAGAAAAAATAAATCATGGATTTAGTAATTACAGATAGAATCATGATTAATTAAACATAGGAAATATTTTAATCGAATACACAATTTATTCTTATTATGTGAAATCATTTATGCAGACGACACTTAACGCATTTTAAAGGCATATTATTATTACTTTTTTGTACTGTGGCAACAAAAGAATTGTAAACAAATAAAATTAATTGTTAAATTCGCTATATAAAGTGTTATTTGAAGATTGAAAATTGAGCCAAATGAAACATATTTACTATTAAGAAGTACTATTAGTACTATTTTTAATATGTTTGTCGTTTAAATACAATTTATGGAATTTGGCTAAATTTACATTTCTAAAATTAAAATGCGCCGAAATATAAAATAACGTATTTCACATAATAAAGATTAAAAAAAAAATATTGTTAATTTCAAATATTTATCTTATGAAATGATGCTTCCGGAATCCAAACAAAGCCTAGCTTTTGGTTGTTATACATTAAATTAAGGATGTATTCCAAACTGCTTATTTTCCGATATTTTTTTAATTCATTTTTGCTCTCAAATGCACCAAACTTTCCAATATCCCTTTTCTAGAAACTACACAAAGTGCCCTAATGGTCGTTTTTTTTTTTTTTTTTTTTTTTTTGGTAAATGTAGAAAATATTGCAAAAAAAGGCGTTTTGGAACCAATTTTCCAAAGCGGAGACCTGGGAACGAAAAAAATGATCGAACTGAGAAAATAATGGTTTATCAATCAAATTCTGAAGAACTATACGAAAAATGACATCATACGGCCAAATCACCCCAGCCAGTTTCTTCTTTCTTACCTTTAAAAATGAGTTTAAAAATGTATCAGTAAATTTCGTGCTGTTGAAGGTGGAAAATCATTTTTTCGAATACACTCTTAATAAAGATGCAAAAAATTTTTTTAAAACAATATTGCTACTTTCAAATATTTACCTTATGAAATGATGCTTCGGGAATCCAAACAAAGCATGGCTTTTGCTAGTTATACATAAAATTAAATATTAAACTTTGTTTCATTGACAAGCAATGATTTAAAAAATGATCCTATTTTAATAACCTCATAGTAAATCGATAGGCAACTCAACTCTTCCAAGCCGCCTCCCTTTGGCAGTCGAATCAGAAGAAATCCCGCGCAAAGATGGCGGTTCGTAGTACTACAAAGGCCGCCATTGGAAAGGATAGCGAAGTGCAGCGGAAAGGGGGGGGGGGATATTCTTGCGTCTGCTGAAGATGAAAAAAAAAAATCCATTGACGGCTGCCCCAGTGAGGGATGGGTCCGGAACAGGGAGAGAAAGTGCGTCTGTCTGTATTTGTAGCAGGTGATAAATAAAACTGGAATATGGACCGTTGGAACCACGTCAAACGGAAGCGCTCGATTTTTTAAATCGAGGTTTTGAAAATGTGAAGCGAAACCGAAAGCGTCATTTTGAAATGGAACGGCTGCAAATTCGACCGAAATTATTTTTCTGCCGTCACTTAGGGTCGATCGGCAAATAAATAAGTAGAATGCTACACTCACCTTTAAAAATGTGAACTTTAGACTACATAATGTATAAATTACTTAAAAAGATGACAAAAAATATATATATATATATATATATATATATATATATATATATATATATATATATATATATATATATATTTAAAAATTTGTTAAATTATTTTTGATCTTTAGTGCTTTTAACTGTCAACACAGCCGTCGACAGAGAATACAAAAATACAAATATTAACATTTTAATTTTGAAATGTCAAGTATGGGTGTCAAAAAGAAGTGAGAGCGAAAGTCAATTTTTAGATTCGAAAAACGTCGGGAAAAATAAAATGTAGATATTGAGCAAAGTGGAAATACTACTAGTATAGACAGTGGCGTAGCTATGTTTTTTGGCGCCCGGGGCCAGCAAGAAATTTTGCGCCCCCACCCCAATATAGATATATAACAATTTCTCTCAATTTGGTGCCCCTAGGCCTCGGCGCCCGGGGCGGACGCCCCCCTTGCCCCCCCTTAGCTACGCCACTGAGTATAGAGTTTCTTTAAATAAACTGATCCAAATCATTCGTAAGTTGTAGGATAAAACGTCATTCCAAACGATATTTTCTTTAACAATAATTTCTATTGATTCTCGTATGATTGGGGAAAATTGTCTCTTGAAAAATTACCATGAGTTACTGTGAAAACAGCTTCACAAGTTCTTGTTGGCCCCCAGGCACAGAAAAACAGCAGTCGTAAATAAAACAGAGGATATACCCTATTCCTAGAGTATACATACTATGGTCTATTTTTTTTTTTTTTTTTTTTTTTTTTTTTTTTTTTTTACAAACAGAGGACATACGGTGTTCCATAAAAAAAAAAAAAATCCAGAGGGTATACGGCGTATACCCCCGTATATCCTCCACTACATCCCTGATTGAAAGCATGGATTGCCGATTACTTTCGAAAAAAATTGATGTATAAATAATAATAATAAAATACAAAACAACCGCGAAATAGAACGCGATGTCATACATTCACCCATATTTTTTTTTTCTTCGCCGTATGATATACGCCGATTGTATGGGTAAAACCAAGACGAACATAGGACATCCGTAGCTAAGGGGGCGCTATGGGCGGCTCAGCCCCCCCTAAAATATTTTGAGCCCCCCCTGGAAACGATTCCAAGGTCACTAAATAAATTTCTGTTCCGAAAATTCAAATGAAATTTCGTTCAAAATTTAATTTATTTTTTAAGACCCTTTCACAGTTTTGCAGAAATACTAAATTGTACCTAAAATAAGTGTTTAAGGGTGTATTTCGATTCAAACTGCTTATTTTCCGATTTATTTTTGAATGCACTTTTGCTCTCAAACGCATCCGACTCGCAGATTCTCTTATTTAGAAAGCGCACAAGGTGCCGTGATAGTCAATTCTTTGATAAATGTAGAAAATATTGTAAAAAAAGCGATCAAAAACGGCATTTTGAACAGATTTTCCCGAAGCGAGAGATCTGAGAACGGAAAAAAGGATCATGCCGAGAAGGTAAATGTTTATAAATCAAATTCTAATGAATTGAGCGTAAAAAGACATCCCACGGCACCTCATACGCCTCTTCAAGAATCCCCTCAGCAAGTTTCAGGTTTCTACTTTTAAAAATATGTCTGAAATTGTATCGGAAAATATCGAGCTGTTGGAGGTGAAAAAGCGTTTTTTCGATTACACCCTTAAACACTACCTCATCTTATTTGTACACATGAAACCAACATGATGTTCAAGTTTGCTCCAAGTTATACACTCAAAATTTTCACCATCCTGTACTTTTCTTAGCATAAAATGAAATTATTACTACAGTTTAATAAGAAACATAGTATCTACAATGTAAATGTGCACTAATTTGTCTTTCTGCGTCAGAGAGAGAGAAAAAAAATTATGAGCCCCCCCCCCTACATTCTCTTGAGCGCCCCCTACATTCTCTTGAGCCCCCCCTACTGTTCACTTCTAGCTACGGCCCTGATGCGATGCCGACTAAATAGTAAAAGAAGTATATATATATGTATGTGTGTGTGTTTGATAATAATTCTAGATGTTAATAATAGTTTATTGAGTCTGGATTATACAAGATAACTACAATATTTACATTATAAAATCAAAGGGTATTCGGGGAAACGAAAGGCACCAGCCACGATACGACCGTCATCTTCAATATAGACAGACTTCAACAGGACTATTCAAAAGTCAGAACGTTTTTCCATTCTTTAATCTCAGATAGTTCCCAGGCCAGATTTATATAAGTTATGCTTCAACACATGCTTGTTGGGTTGTGCTTTGCGTCACTCGATTTCTAGTGGGAACTCGGTGATATATCATCAGTGTGTTTTGAAAACTCAGAATCCACAACTCACACTCGACCATTCGGCATGTGAGCGACCTCGTTGACCCAAAAGCAACAATAATAAAAACAAACAAAACTGAAAAAAAAAAAAGATTCAATTTGGAAAAAGAAGAAAAAGACAATTAACACACAAGAGGAAAAAAAGTCGTCGTATGGTGGCATGAAGTCCATCTACTTAACTCAGTCATTATTAAAAAAATGTCAAAAATTTCATCGTCTGGGTGAATTTTGCGCTGTTTCAACAAAAACTAAAATGAAAAAAAGGTATTTCCAAAATTTGCCTCTAGCGAAATTTTTTGTCAGTTGAAGGGTGTATTCCGATCCAAACTGCTTATTTTCAGATTTATTTTTAAATTAATTTCTGCTCTCCAATGCGCCAAACTTTCAAAATCTGTTACTCAAAAACTACACAAGGTAGGTGCCGTGTTTATTGATTTTTTGGTCAATGGAGAAAATATTGCAAAAAATGCTGTTACAGTTGCCGATTTGAATAGAAATTTCCAAACCTGGACATCTGGGAACGAAAAAAATAATCGACCTGAGAAGGTAATTATTTATAAATCAAATAGACGCTTTCAGTGTGACGTCAGTCATGACGTTTTGCTTGGAAACTGACTCCAATCAAACGGTTGCTATGTTTCATTACTTATTAAATATAAATCGTAGAAAATTTTACCACTGCTTTTTAAGCATGAAACATATAACTGACTAAAACATATAACTAACTATAAAATATAATAAAAATATAAAACACGGCATTGCAACGGATTGTTTAGAGTCAATAACCAAGCAAAACGTTATATCTGACGTCACGACTGAAAGCGTCTATTCTAATGAACGGAACGAAAAATGACATCACACGGCACCTTTCACGTTACTTCAAAATTCACCCCAGCCAGTTTCGTGTTTCTACTTTCAAAAATATGTCTGAAAATGTATCGGAAATTTTCGAGCTGTTGAAGGAACCATTTTTTCGAATACAGAAAAAGGGGAAATAAATACGTCGCTTTTTGCCTTCCGGGTATTTTTTATTTTTATTTAATTACAAAATTTGTTCTGTCTCAATAAAATTTTAATTTCTTTACAAGACAAAATATAATTACAAATTTTACTCCGTCTAAGCATCATTTTTCATGGCTCAAAATAAAAAGAATTTGCCCCATCTGAACATAATTTTAAATCGTCTACAAGGAAAAATAAAAGTCAAAATATACCTTGTCTGAATATAATTTTGATTCATGTAACAAACAGAGAAGAAAAAAAAAATCGCAAAAGATATTTTTGGTTGTGCAATAACTTTAGCCGTATCTAATCTTGAGAGAAGGAATGCTAATATGGAAAGGGGGTGGGGGCAAAACTTTGGACATTTTTAGAAATTTTTATGTTTTCTAACTTGTCTGGGCTTGGTAAATGGATAAAGGTGACTGCAAAAAAGGTGACCGGAGGAAAAGTGACAGAAAAAGCAAGAGCGGAAAAAACGTGACACGTAAAAAGCGATAGAAAAAATAAATGACTGGAAAAAAGTATATAAAATATTTTAATGCATAAAAATATAAATATATATGTATTTCTATTTAAAAAAAATAAAATATAAAAAAAATTACACTTTATTAATATATCAAATTAAATAAAAATAAATTTTATTTAAAAAAAGTTATAAAATAAACTTAATATTTTTAATAGAAAAGTATTAAAAAATTTTATAATAAAATTTTTTAATATATAAAAAAATATATATGTATTTTTATTTAAAAAAATAAAATATAAAAAAAATTACACTTAATTAAAATATTAAATTAAATTAAATAAAAATAGATTTTATTTAAAAAAAGGTCATAAAATAAATTATATTTTTAATATAAAAATATTAAAATGTAAAAAAATTACACTTGATTAAAATATTAAATTAAATAAAAATAAAACTAAATTTTATTTTAAAAAAGTCATGAAATAAATTCAATTATTTTTAATATAAAAATATTAAAAAATCTTATAATAATATTTCTTTAATATATAAAAATATAAAAAAAACATATATATTTTTTTTAAATTAAAATATAAAAAATTGCAATTAATTAAAATATTAAATTTAAAAAAAATTAAATTTTATTTTTAAAAAAGTCATAAAATAAATTATATATTTTTAATATAAAAATATAAAAATTTAAAATAATTACACTTATTAAATTAAATAAAAATAAATTTTATTTTAAAAATCTCATAAAATAAAGTCAATATTTTTAATATAAAAATATTAAAATAAATTTTAATAATAATTTTAATATATAAAAATATAAGAAAATATATTTTTACTTTAAAAAATTAACATATAAAAAAATTACACTTTATTAAAATATTAAATTAAATAAAAATAAATTAAAATTTTATTTAAAAAAAATGATAAAATAAATTATATATTTTTACTATAAAAATATTAAAATATAAAAAAAATTACACTTAATTAAAATATTAAATTAAATAAAAATAAAACTAAATTTTATTTTAAAAAAGTCATAAAATAAATTCAATATTTTTAATATAAAAATATTAATAAAATTTATAATAATATTTTTTTAATATATAAAAATATAAAAATATTTTTTTAAATTAAAATATAAAATAAATTGCAATTAATTAAAATATTAAATTAAAAAAAATATTAATATTATTTTAAAAAACTCATAAAATAAATTCAATATTTTTAATATAAAAATATTAAAATAAATTTTAATAATATTTTTTAATATATAAAAATATAAAAAATATATTTTTACTTTAAAAAATTAAAATATAAAAAATTACACTTAATTAAAATATTAAATTAAATAAAAATAAAAATAAATTTTATTTAAAAAAAAAAGTCATAAAATAAATCATATATTTTTAATTAAAAAAAATATTAAAATATAAAAAAAATTACATTTAATTAAAATATTAAATAAAATAAAAATAAATTTAATTTTTATTTTTAAAAAGTCATAAAATAAATTCAATATTTTTAATATAAAAATATTAATAAAATTTATAATAATATTTTTTTAATATATAAAAATATAAAAAGATATATTTTTATTTAAAAAAAATTAAATATAAAAAAATTACATTTAATTAAAATATTAAATTAAAAAAAATATTTTAAACAAGTCATAAAATAAATTTCATATTTCTAATATAAAAATATTAAAAAATTATAATAATATTTTTTAATATATAAAAATATAAAAAAAATATTTTTATTTAAAAAAAATTGAAATATAAAAAAATTGCACTTAATAATAAAATATTAAGTTAATAAAAATTAATCTAAATTTTATTTTAAAAAAAGTCATAAAATAAATTATATATTTTTAGTATAAAAAATTAAAATATAAAAAGAATTACATTTAATTAAAATATAAATTAAATAAAAATAAATTTTATTTTTAAAAAGTCATAAAATAAACTCAATATTTTTAATATAAAAATATTTAAAAAATTTTATAATAATATTTTTTTGATATATAAAAATTTAAATATATGTATTTCTTTAATTAAAATATAAAAAAAATACACTTAAATAAATTATTAAATTAAATTAGAATAAAAATAAATTTTATTTTTAAAAGGTCATAAAATAAATTTAATATTTTTAATATAGAGATATAAAAAAAATTATAATAATTTTTTTAATGTATATAAAAAATATATTTTTTTAATCAATTTTATTTTAAAAAAGGTCATAAAATAAATTCAATATTTTTAATATAAAAATATTTAAGAATTTTATAATAATATTTTTTAATGTATAAAAATATAAAAATATTTATATTTATTTAAAAAAAATAAAATATAAAAAAATTATACGTAATTAAAATATTAAATTAAATAAAAATAAATTTTATTTTTAAAAAGTCATAAAATAAATTTAATATTTTAATAAAAAAATATTAATTTTTTTTATATTAAATTTAATATTTTAATAAAAAAATATTAAATTTTTTTATAATAAACATTTTTAATGTATAAAAAGATAAAAAAAAATATTTTTAAAAAATTAAAAAAAAATACTCTCAATTAAAATATTAAATTAAATAAAAATAAAAATAAATTTTATTTAAAAATTTTATGAAATAAATTATATATTTTTAATGTAAAAATATTAAAATGTAAAAAAATCCACCTTATTAAAATACAAAATCAAATATAAATAAAAATAATTTTTTTAAAGTCATAAAATAAATTCAAATTTTTAATATAAAATATTAAAAATATTTATAATAATATTTTTTTAATATATAAAGTATAAAAAAATATATTTCTTTTAAAAAATTAAATACAAAAAAATTATAATTATTTAAAATATTAAATAAAATAAAAATAAAATATTTAAAAAAAGTCAGAAAATAAATTTAATATTTTTTTAATGTTAATAAAAATGTATATATATATATATATTTAAATTAAAATATAAAAATTACACTTAATTAAAATATTAAATTAAATAAAAAAAATTTAATTTTTAAAAAGTCATAAAATAAATTTAATATTTTAATAAAAAAATATTAAAAATTTTTATAATAAACATTTTTAATGTATAAAAAGATAAAAAAAATTATTTTTAAAAAATTAAAAAAAAATACACTCAATTAAAATATTAAATTAAATAAAAATAAAAATAAATTTTATTTAAAAATTTTATGAAATAAATTATATATTTTTAATGTAAAAATATTAAAATGTAAAAAAATCCACCTTATTAAAATACAAAATCAAATATAAATAAAAATAATTTTTTTTAAAGTCATAAAATAAATTCAAATTTTTAATATAAAATATTAAAAATATTTATAATAATATTTTTTTAATATATAAAGTATAAAAAAATATATTTCTTTAAAAAAATAAATACAAAAAAATTATAATTATTTAAAATATTAAATAAAATAAAAATAAAATATTTAAAAAAAGTCAGAAAATAAATTTAATATTTTTTTAATGTTAATAAAAATGTATATATATATATATTTAAATTAAAATATAAAAAATTACACTTAATTAAAATATTAAATTAAATAAAAATAAAAATAAATTTTATTTTTAAAAAGTCATAAAATAAATTCAATTTTTTAATATAAAATTATTAACAATTTTTATATTTTTTTAATATATAAAAATATAAAATATATATTTTTTTATTTAAAAAATTTTTAAATATAAAAAAAATTACATTTAATTAAAATATTAAATTTAAAATAAATTTAAATTTTATTTTTAAAAAATTCATAAAATAAATTTCCTGAACGTTCCTGACGACGTTCGTAGTAACGAATGAAACGTTGCTGAATTTTTAATTGTATTTTAAATCTATTCTTTTTACAACTGTACCATTTAGTAATTGTATTTATTTTAGTACATATTATTATTTAGTACATAGTTACAGTACATATTATTATTTAGTACAAAGTTATTTCGTTATTTGAGGGAATATTTAAAGAAAATTCTCAATCCCGTTAATCAACAAAACGTATACTTCTGTCATTGAGATGAAGATTTCCAGGAACGATAACTTATAAAAAAAAAAATCATGTTTGAGAATTTGTATTCCGAATTATATTGAAGGTAAAGGATATGGTATGTTCTACAATAAGCCAGTTTCATATTCCAATATAGAAATCCAGTGTTATAAATATTATTGACTGGCAAGAATGTGAAGACTCCCCCACAAACTTTATAAAATAACAAGAGAGAAGCTGGAAATTCTCAGAAAAAGATCGGATATCCCATCTTTTCAATTGAAAAATTTCCCTGTTAGATTCAAAATTCGAAAGATGGGTAAACTTAATTACTGAAGCGCCATTAGCGGCTGCAGTAGTTGAAGCCAGAAATGGATATATATGAACAAAAATCAAATCACGAAAGGTGGTACGTAATTTTCATAACAAAGGCCAATATAAACTAGAGTGAAATGAAAGATCGTTTTACAATACATCGTCTTTTCGTTGCATTACTATATATTCAGAAAATTGCATTTCCTTTATATTTAGAGAACAACTATCTTTCGTGTGCATTCGAAAAATAAAAGTGAACTGCATGTGTAATTATTTTGCTTTATCTTCTCTGCGACAATACGATTCACATTTTAAGGTTATATTCGTGATTAAACACAACGATTCTTAGATAATTCACAAGTAATACTCACTTTATCACAAGTAATAAAGATAAATCAGACAATCCTACAATTCAATTACGGTCATGAACTTTTTAGCAATGGACATCCTACAAAAGTACATATTTTTGTACCAATTTAGCAGCGTAATCGTCACGCCCAATACTTTTATAGACAAACTGCAAGTGAATGTATTCGGCTCCAGGATTATTGAATAAACATAAAAGGCGATAATAAATCTAACAAAATATGAAGATTTAAGGTATGTTAACAGTTATAGTAAATTAAAAGTTTTATAAAAAATAAGAACATTTATACTAAATTAAAAAAAATCAATATTGTAGTTATTTATAATTTATAATAAAATCAAGTTTACATCATCTAATGCTACAGCGAATGCGCAATTAATATTAAATAATTCTCCCAAGAGTTTTGCATTACTTATTTAAACATTCATTTTTCGTGGGGAAAAAAAGAAAAAAAAAGAGTTGAAAAATTTACACGACATTACATAGTGAAATCTTGATTTTCACATGTAAAGGGCAAAATCTTTAAGAGCTGGTAGGGAACTAAAGATGAATTCCAAATGAAATGAAATTTTAACCTTAAATTCAGTATGCCAAAGACCAACTATTTAAACCTATCCAAAGAAAAAAAAATCCGAAAAAAAAATTATTTTGGTCATTTACACTACATAGTGAAATCTTCGTTTTCACATATAAAGATCACAATCTTTAAGAGCTTTTAGGGAACCAAAGATGAATTCCAAAAGAAATGAAATTTTAACCTTACATTCAGTGTACCAAAAAAGTGACTTTTTAGACCTATCCAAAGAAAAAATTCCAAAAAAAAAATTTTTTTTGGTCATTTTCACTCTACTTTAATGTATATCATCTACATGTGTCGTTAGCGCCATCCATGTGTGAAACCCAGAAACTTAGTTGCGAACCTAGTAATAATCTATATATTAAAAGGAAAGCCAGAAAAAGTCAGCAGTTTTTTTTTTCGTCTCTACGCATCGACATTTGCGATGGTGTCTGAGAACGTGAACCAATCAGAGAAGAGTACTTACTCTCTGAAAACACATACTTGATACTTCCAGCTTCCAGCCAGCAAGCGGTAAATATGGGGAAGTATTTCTTTTTCTATTCATAATTTTATTGTTCTTGGTTAATATAATGATCTTCATTTTTTGGAAAAACATTTTTTTTTTCCGTTTCTCACTTTATGTAAGTTATTTTATTTCCATTTCTATTCCATTTTTTAGCCAGCAAACATAGTTTAGGCTTAATGTAGCTTAAACGATTTTTTTTTCGACAGTTTTCGATGAAATTGAAACATTCAATAGTTAATGATTACAGTTTTTATTTATTTTCTTGCCGATTAAGCATTTTCCAAATTGTAATTTTCAAATTTGTATTAAGTATGTGTAAAAAAACCAGGTTAGATATCACGTTTTTTTTTTTTTTTGTTTTTTTTTTTGTTTGTTTGTTTTGTTTTTTGTAGGGAGAAAAAAGCAGGGATTTTTGACCGATGTTATTGACTTTATGGATATAAACATATTCGCAAATCATTATTTATTTTGTGCTTCATTTTCTTATAATACTCATGTCTAATGCGATATCTGTATAACATCTGTGATTTTTTTTCCCCCTTAAAATTTCATTTTTGAGCTAACTCATAATGTTTAGGAAGTATTTACATTACATTATTTTCGCCGAAGAATAGTGAATTGCATATGAAATGAAAAAAAGCCCAGTTTTAAACAGCTTTTGTAAATCATTAATATTTATTTAATGTTTAACTTTTTTTGTCTTGAGTTGACTCGAAGTTCCCTTTAAAAACAAAAACAAAAAAAAAATATCCTTTTTTTTAATAGTGTTCCTGTGATGAAATTTGCTGAGGTTTTTTTTTTTTTTGGGGGGGGGGGGGGACAGAGAGGAGAATATTTTGATGAAATTTGCTATGTATATATATATTATATATATATATATTCAATCTCTTGATATCTCAACAATGTTTTTCCAAAAATATGAAGATCATTATAATCAACGAAGAAAAATAAAATTATCACAAGAGATCCCTCTTTTTGCATAGCATTCATTCGTGATAATGCAGACCTTATGTACCATATTTACTGCTAGCTCTTTTTTATTATTATTATTATTTGGCAAAATTTGCATTTTTTGTAGTACCTAGACAAATTTTATGTATTTTCATGATCTTTTGACAAAATTCATGTCTTTTATGAAACTAGGAAAACAATATTTGTTTTCTCAGGGATTTTTGGTGAAATTTGGCGTTTTTTCTCGCTGTGTTTGGATGTAACTTGCTGTTTTATTGAATTTATCCTTCTTCGTGACTTTTTTTTTTTTTTGTTTAATTTTTCGTTTTTTTTTTTGTTATTTTCAGAAATTTGTCATTTTTTTCACTTCTCTTTTGCAAAATTTACCTTTTTTGTGATCTTTTGATGAAATGTGCCTCTTTTTTTCATCTTTTGACAAAATGTGTTTTTTTCTCACAATCTGTTTACCAGTATTTGCGTTTTTTGAAGTACCTAGACAAATTTTATGTATTTTCACGATCTTTTGATGAAATTCATGTCTTTTATGATACCAGGAAAAAAATAATTGTTTTCTCAGGGATTTTCTGTGAAATTTGTCGTTTTTTCTCGCTGTCTTTCGATGTAATTTGCCGTTTTATTGATTTTATTCTTTTTTGTGAAATATTTCGGTTTTTTTTTGTTATTTTCAGAAATTTGTCATTTTTTTCAGTTTTTTTTTTTTTTTTTTTTTTGCAAAATTTACCTTTTTTGTGATCTTTTGATGAAATGTGCCTCTTTTTTTCATCTTTTGACAAAATGTGTTGTTTTCTCACAATCTGTTTACCAATATTTGCGTTTTTTTTTTTTTTTTTTTTTTTTTTTTTTTTTTTTGAAGTACCTAGACAAATTTAAAGTATTTTCAAGATCTTTTGATGAAATTCACATGTTTTATGGTACCAGGACAAAATTATTTGTTTTCTCAGGGATTTTTGGTGAAATTTGTCATTTTTTTTCTCGCTATCTTTTGATGTAATTTGCGGTTTATCGAATTTATGCTTTTTAGTTAAATTTGTCATTTTTTTCGTTATTTTCAGAAATTTGTCATATTTTCGCTTTTTTTCTTTGCAAAAATTACCTGTTTTGCGATCTTTTGATAAAATGTGCCTCTTTTTTCATCTTTTGACAAAATGTGCTGTTTTCTCACAATCTGTTTACCAATATTTGCATTTTTTTGAAGTACCTAGACAAATTTAAAGTATTTTCAAGATCTTTTGATGAAATTCACATGTTTTATGGTACTAGGACAAAATTATTTGTTTTCTCAGGGATTTTTGGTGAAATTTGTTGCTTTTTTCTCGCTATCTATCGATGTAATTTGCCGTTTTATCAAATTTATGCTTTTTTCGTGATTTTTTTTTTTGTGAGATTTGTCGTTTTTTTCGTTATTTTCAGAAATGTCATATTTTCGCTTTTTTTTCTTTCCAAAAATTACCTGTTTTGCGATCTTCTGATAAAATGTGCCTCTTTTTTTCATCTTTTGACAAAATGTGTTGTTTTCTCACAATCTGTTTACCAATATTTGTGTTTTTTTGAAGTACCTAGACAAATTTAAAGTATTTTCAAGATCTTTTGATGAAATTCACATGTTTTATGGTACCAGGACAAAATTTTTTGTTTTCTTGGGGATTTTCGATGAAATTTTTCATTCTTTCTCGCGATCTTTCGATGTAATTTGCTTTTTTTTATCGAATTTATCCTTTTTTTGTGATTTTTGTTTGCAAAATTGTTGTTCTTTGTTATTTTTTTAAGAAATTTGTCGTTTTTTCCACTATTTTTAGCTAAATTTACCTTTTTTTGTGATTACCTGGATAAATTTTATGTGCTTTTTGAGATCTTTGGGTGAAATTTACATCTTTTATGATAACTGGACGAAATTCGTCATCTTGAGGTCTTTCGGTAAAGTTTATCGTTTTTCTCGAGCTCTTTCGATGAAAGTTGTCGTGTTGTCATGATTTTTCGATGTAATTTGCCTTTTATTGAAGATCTTTTTGCAAAATTTATCTTTTTTGTGATTATTTGATAAAATTTGCTTTTTTTCAATCTTTTGACGAAAATTGTTGTTTACTCACAATTATTTGTCGAAATTTGTTTTTTTCTCAGTTTTTTTTCATAATATGTTTGCAAATTTGCCATTTTTTAGACGTTTTGGCAAAATTTTGATTTTTGTGCAATACTTTTGCGAAATTTGTTTTATTTGGGATAGACAATTTTTTTTTCAGTTTTTTGACAAATTTTTTAGCAATCTTTTGAAGAAATTTGTTGTTTTTTGCAATCTGTTGACGAAATTTGCTGTTTTATTTTTCCACACCTATTTATAAAATTTCCGGACGATGTTTTTTTTTTTTTGGGGGGGGGGGAGGTATTTTGATGAAATTTGCTATTTTTTGTAATTATTTGCCAAAATTTGCATTTTTTATGGTACCTAGACAAACTTTGGTTCATAGCAAATGATTTCTAGCATTTTTTTAAGTGTTTTTTTTTTGGGGGGGGGGTATTTTGACGAAATATGCTATTTTTTGTGATTATTTGCCAAAATTTGGGTTTTTTATGGTACCTAGACAAACTTTGGTACATAGCAAATGATTTCTAGCATTTTCTTAAGTGTTTTTTTTTTTTGGGGGGGGGGGGATTTTGACAAAATTTTCAATTTTTTGTGACTATTTGCCAAAATTTGCATTTTTTATGGCACCTAGACAAACTTTGGTACATAGCAAAAGATTTCTAGCTTTTTTTTTTTTTTTAGACTTTAACAGTTGAAAAATCTTCAAACATTTTCAAGAGTCTGTAACGTGTGTCGCAGCATTGCACCAATTCTGCGCCAGGGATCATGTCATGTTGGTGTTAAGTTGGTAAATGGAAAAGCATATTGAAATTTTTAATAAATATTAATCTTAAAAAAAAAAATTCTTTAAAATTTTTTTTATAGTGGCAAAATACTTTTTTTTCTTCGATTCTTTCATATTGTTGCCGTCAAGTTTTGACGGTTTTCACCTAGCCAGAATAAATATTATCATTAATTTTTTTAATATGTGAAATTTACATGTATTTTTGATTTATGAAAAGGTAATAGAAAAGTAGTTGAAAATGCAAATGTTTATTTGTTGAATGGGGTGGGTAATGTAACAACAAATTAACCACTGAGAGGATCATTGTTATAGTTGTTGCTAAATGGCAAACTATAAATTCCGTCTTATTTTGCTGCGAAGTAAGTGAAGTATGTATATTTTGTATGAAATGAGAGATGACAGTAATTTATGATTTATTCATGTCATGTACAATTTATTGGTGTTGTATTTGTAAATGGAAAATTATCAAATGAGAGAGATTCTAATTCTATGACAGCATGTTTGAATGTAACTCGGCCAATTGCGGGTCATTTGCCTAGATGTAAAATGCAGGTTTTTCTTTTATTTATTGAAATTTTTGCTGAAGATTAGTCGTTAAAAAATCCTTTAATAGCTGGAAAATACCTTTTTTCTTTCTTCGGTGCCGTCAAGTTTTGACGGGTTCCATCTAGTTAATATATTAAGTATAATAAATTATGATAATCATGCTTTTTTTCATCAGCAATTAGCTTTTCTCAATTGTATAATAAATCGATAAAAATGACATTACCATTTCTAACATTTTGTGATGTAAGCCATTACTTATTTAAGACATTTTTGTCAGGCCCCTCAGCCGACCCGCAATTTAACCCCAAGGATAAGCGTATCCCTGGTTCGCTTATCCCCCAAGGATAAGCGTACCTCCTCCCTACGAGAATGATATAAATGAGACATTTGTTTTCACTTTAGTTTTTATTAGTTATTTACCATCCAGTTCAATATTTATTAATTCCTTGTCACTTTTATGGTCAGCCTTTTCCCGTGACACTTTTTATCCGCTCTTGTCTTTTGATACTTTTTTTCTTAGATTATGTATGCTTATAGCAGTGTTACGTTTCACAGAATACAAACTCTTATATACAGGGTTCTCGCTGCCGCTGGTCATTGCGCCAGATCGTGACAAAATGCTCCATTCGGTGAGTAAATGAACAATCAGACTCACCAAATTGCAAATGCTCAGTCTTTGCTCATTTCTTTTGTGTGTGTGAGGTTTCAGTTGAGATGCTTATTTACGTTACTTTAACGATTGGTGTCGCTTTTCATCTTCAATCGCACCGATTATTATTTGTAGAGATACTGACCCCTACTCAGTTTAACAACAGACGAAGACGATAAATAGTGATAAACTGACAACGATACGATCTGTTGTTATCACTATCTATGCGCCGGTAAAATTACAACCAAAATGACTCACGCATTTGCTGAAATGTGGCGTCGAATTTACCATTTACTCTACTGCTAAGTGCCATTGTCCAAGCATCAATTTTTTCTATGAGGTGTAGTCAAAATCCAGTTTCAGCCATTTACCGCTAAAAGTATGTTTGGAGACATTTACAATGTACTTATTTTTAATAGATTTTGTAGCCTACACTGTAAAACATTTGTGTAACGTTGCTCCATAAAGTGGGTAGCAGCCAAGCTTCCACCAGGTTTATGGTGGAATAACGATTCACCAAGATAACCAGCGTAACATTACACTAATATGTAATGTTACACCAGTAACATATATCTAAATCACACCACTATATAACTGAAAAAGCTGCCACCAGTTTCATGGAGTAATATTACACAAATGTTTTACAGTGTTTACTAGAATTTTTATTTTCTAAGCAATGACAAAAAGTTATAGTAGAACACATTTAATTTAAAACACATTGGAAAAAAAAAAGAAAAAAAAAGAAAAAGAAAGAAAAGAAAAAGAAAGAAAGAAAAAAAAGGGGATACAATAAGGGACTGAAGGTAGATTTTCCAGTGTTTTACACTAAATCTACTTTGCTAACAATTTTTTTTTTCATATGCTGTTGTTTTTTTATTTCTTACTCGCCAAATCGCTCCTGTTGTTTAACAGCCAGAGAGTATATGGGAGTACTTGTAGAATTCCATTAAATTATTTGAATAAAATAGTGAAAAGCAACTCGAAGACAGCATTCTTTCGTGGTGACCTCTGTCTGTCTGGGCTATTATTATTTTAATTTTGAGGATGGAATTCGAAGCCCTCAGCAACAAGAGCCCGTGATTTTTCTGAGAATCGTTCGCTTGCCCATTCACATGAGAAAAATGAATGAAAATACCTTTCTGTCTGTCTGTCTGCACAGGTGAATGGCGGGGGCCTTCCCAGAAAGAGGCCTCCGCCGCTTTCCACAGTTTTCCCGCCAAAACAGAGAGAAGTAGTTCTCGGAAAGAAGCGAGCGAAAGAATGTGGTGGGAACCGATTCCTTTCCCACTGACCTCTTGATCCTCTTTGGCATACCTTTCTCCAACAGGTGGGTGAAGTGATGTTGCCGCCGTGGAATGCCCCATAAAGATCGCATCTCGGTTGCTAGGCAGCAAAGATATCGAAGGGTATCATTCTAGTTTCTTTGGAGGCAGAGAATTTGATTCTATCCCATTCGTACTCAACAAACTTCGAGAACAGGTTCAAAGCATGAAAAAGTTTATGTATTTTCGGGTGCACAAAAAAAAGTGTGCATAGCCATGTATTTTTAAGGTTCGCTCATCAAGCGTAAAAAGTTTTGACACAAAGTCATTTTTTCAACGGAGAAGGTATGAAATTGGAAAGCTTGTGACTGGGGTCGAACCGAGTTTTTCCATTTTAGGATCATTCAATGACCTGTCCAGTTCTAAGCCAGGGTTCATACTCATCAGGGGAATATGGGATTCCTGCGAAAATGAGGGGATGAATTTTTGGTTGAAAAAATCATGGAAATCTCTGGGGATGATACAAAAAATTTCCCAAACCTGCCAAAAGGACAGTCTCTTCTGGGAAATTGTTAACATCACCTGTTATTTTCATGCATTTCGGAACAGAAATAAATGACAAAGTTGCCCTTTTTGATATAATCTTTATACGTAATCCAATTATTCACAATTATTTAGCTGGGAGAGCATTTAAATATAATGAATAGTTTCTTAAATAGAATATAATCCACATTAGAATATGAGCATTAGTAGCCAAGATACTTCATTCTAGGGGACTATTTCAGGATTGCTAGCATATATATTCCGTTAGAGACAGAGTCAAATTTTTACATGTTCACTTTCTGATGACCGAGTCGGGACGCACAAGCTTTCAAAAAAATAAAAATACATATAACAGCGAAAAACATCAGAATATATCATGATTAAAAAATCTGCAATTATTTCAATTCAAATATAATAAGACAAATATATAAGGGTTGTATTTCGATTCAAACTGCTTACTTTCCGATTTATTTTTAGATTCATTTTTGCCCTCAACTGGCAAAATGTCTTACTCAGAAAGTACTCAAGGTGCCGTCATGGTCGATTCTTTCATAAGGGTAGAAAATATTTCGAAAACGGCATTTTGAACTGATTTTTCCGATCTGGTAACGAAAAAAGGAGTCATACTGAGAAGGTAATTGTTTATAAATCAAATTCTAATGAATGGATCGTAAAATGGCATCACACGGCACCTTCTACGTCTCTTCAAAAATCCCCTCAGCAAGTTTCATGTGTTCTATTTTTTAAAATTGTATCGGAAAATTTCGAGCTGTTGGAGGTGGAAAAGCGTTTTTTTTCGAATACACCCTTAGATCGTAACTGCTTATTTTCAGATTCATTTTTAACTCGGGAGGACGCGCGCCGGATCAGTTAAGGGGCTCTCATTTTGATCGGAATACAGGACCCTTAAGATTAACTCCTATAATCAAGAAAGACCTTTAAAGGCTGTTCTCGACTGCTTTCCTCAACAAGCGCGAAACGTTTCGACTCATTCACAAATTCATTTTTTCAACGGACAAGATAGCAAATTGGATGGCCTGACTCGGGAAGCTTAGTTTTCCATTTTGGGATCATTCAATGACCTATCCAGTTCTAAGCTGTTTCGATCACCTGTTTTTCTCCTGCTTTTCGACCGGTTTTTCTGCTGTCGTCGGGAAATGGGCTCAAAAACGTCCACTTTGAACCCTTGTTATGAAAGATCTATTGTGTTTAAAAAAAAAAAAAACAGAAGAATGAGTGCCATGAGACAGTTTCTGAATAACAACCCCTGCTATTTTCGTGCATTTCCGAACAGAAATAAATGAAAGCATGCGTCACAAAGGGGCCTTTTTTCATTTAAAAACAAACACCCTTAAAAAATTTCGAGCGGAAAAATATTTCTTGAATAACGGCTCCCGAGTTCCTGAATTTTCTATTCAGAGTACTTTGCTATTTTGGTTCAATATTCTAATGATCAGGAACCAGACGAGCCACCCTGAGTAACTGTCTCTATTTCGAGGAAAAAAAGGGAGGGGGGGAGGGGAGAGATTAAAAAAAAAAGGGCAGTCTGTTTTACGACGAAATGTGTCTGATCTCATCCCCCAAAACCTCTCGAATATCGAGTTTCGGGGTGTTTCTTGGCACCTTGCCAAAGCGCCGCGCCGCGGAGAGCGGGGATGGAGTGGGTGGGAGACGCTCGTCCCTCTGTCTGCCGCTTGCGAGTGTCTGGGGGTTTGATTGTGTCGGGGGTGGAATGACCTTTCGTGCAGCCATTTTGAGGCGGACACGACATTTAAAAATCGCCGAAAGTGAGACATCCACCTCGGAATGAATTCTTTTTGTAGTGTAAACTCGGAGGGACTCAAATTCAGGACATTATTTATTGGTAGCTACGGCCTTAGTAGCGATGCATTCCGCTGTTTTTTTAGTAAAAGAGTCCTACGGATCGGAAGCTCTCCGTAAAAAGATGACCCTTCAAAATAATTGTAAATCGTTGAAAATTTCGAACGATACATTTCGCTCTGTGTTGAATTCAGAAGAGGGGAGGGACTTCAGTAGCTCCGGGGGGGCCGGAATTGTACATTTTGACCATTGAAAACGCAAATTTTTAAATTTTCCGGGGGGGGGGGGACATTTTATGGCTCCGGAGAGGATGTCTCCCCAGGCCAACTACTGATTTCGCTGCGACGTATTCTCTCAAAACTTTTTTAACTGGAAGGCGTCAGAAATCTTGCCTAGTGTTAAAGGTGTATTTTTCCACCTTCAACAACTCGAAATTTTTCGATACAATTCCAGACATATTTTTAAAAGCAGAAACACGAAACTTGCTGAGGGGATTCTTGAAAGGACGTGTGAGGTGCCGTGTGATGTCTTTTTACGCTCAATTCATTAGATTTTGATTTATAACCAATTATCTTCTCAGTATGACCCTTTTTTCGTTCCCAGATCTTCCTCTTGGGAAAAATCGGTTCGAAATGCCGTTTTTGATTGCTTTTTTTTTTTACAATATTCTCTGCATTTATCAAAGAATCGATCATCACGGCACCTTGTGTACTTTCCAAATAAGAGATTTTGAAAGTTTGGTGTATTTGAGTTGAAAAATAAATCTGAAAATAAGCAGTTTGAATCGTTTAGTTTTATTTTTGAAAAGGAGAAACACGAAACTGGCTGAGGGGGAATAGGTGTCGTGTGATGTCATTTTTTGCTCCATTCATTAGACTTGGACTCATAAACGATGCCTTTCTCAGTACAAATCTTATTTTCATTCCCAGATCTCCCACTGCGGAAAATTCCGTTTAAAATGTCGATTTTGACATCATTAGGTAATTATTTACCTAATGATAACTCTACCTAGATCCTCTCTATGAAATATCTACCTAGGTAATTATTATATATTATTTGGTCATTTCGTAATTATGTAAATACGTAGCACCTATTGTTGTCGCTCAGTCTGTCCATCTGTCTGTCTGTTCGTCTATCTGTCTGTCTGCCTGTCCGCCCATAACAACGCAAAAACTACCCAACCGAATCGTGTGAAATTTAAAATACATAGTTATAACATAATTTTATCGAGTCATTTCAAAATCTATGAAAATCGGATGAATAGATCAGTTACAGGGAGAATCAAAAGGATTCCGTTACATTACGTTAATGGGGAAAAAAGTTTCAAATGCATTTTAATCGTTTGAAATTTAAAACATATAATTATTGCGTAATTTTGTCGAGTCATTTTCAAATGTTATGAAAGTCGGATGCATAGATCATTTACAGGGACAATCAAAGGTATTCCATTACATTACGGTCAATGGGAAAAAAGTTTCAAATACATTTTTATGATGTTACACTCATTCGAACGTAATAGAATTGTCATGAATCTATGAAATATATACTAAAATATGCATTCTGTACAATCTGTGATGCAAAGAATTTTTATTATTAAATTATAGGGCCACACAAAAGTATTCCACTACATAATGCTATACGGGGAAACATTGTTTGGGGCATGTTTTAATTATATTCAACTATTTCACATTTTGTGAATAAGATGTACGTGTCTGAGGTGTAATAAAAATTACTTTCTGTATATTTACAGGAACACAAAAAAAGATTTCGACTACTATACTGTATCCGAAGTACGCTCTACTATATCTGCAAGATTTTAATATTTTTAAAACTTCGTTATCGTACGAACGCACCTCATATGCTACGTTCACGTGAAATTTCCAACTTGTTTTTTATTTATTTTATTGCGATTCTTTATCAAAGAATCGAACCTCACGGCTCCTCGTGTACCATCTGAATAAGAGAATTTGAGAGCAAAAGTAAATAAGAAAATAATCAGTTTGAATTGAAATACACTCTTAAATAAAGGGGAATTAATTCTCTAGTTAAATTGATTAGAGGCAGTTTGCCCCTACCCCCATGAAAGCGGTCACAGTGGAAGCTTCACTCTTTCAAGGATCGGTCAGTTCCTCTTTCTTAATAGCCTCCATAGTCGCCCTATAGAGTGACCCATGCATGGGGGATCGCCTTCTTTCAATAATTTCGCACCATTTTATAGGTTTTTTTTTTTAAACTGAAATGACTTAAAATATCAAAGTTCAGAATTAGAAAAAAAAAAATAATAACAGCATTTTTCACGTCATCCAACATCTATAACAATAACCAAAAAACGGAACTTTCATGAAGCCAAACTACATCTTAAGCTCCACCTTAAGGGTGTATTCGAAAAAATGCTTTTCCACCTTCAACAGCTCGAAATTTTCCGATACAATTTCAGACACATTTTTAAAAGTAGAACACATGAAACTTGCTGAGGAGATTCTTGAAGGGACGTATGAGGTGCCGTGTGATGTCATTTTTCGCTGATTTAATTAGAATTTGATTTATAAGCAATTATTTTCTCAGCGTGACCCTTTTTTTCGTTCGCAGGCCTCCCGCTTCGGAAAATTGGGTCCAAAACGCCGTTTTTGACAGCAATTTTTTGCAAGATTTTCTGCATTTATCAAGGAATTGACAATCACGGCACCTTGTATAGTTTCTAAATAAGAGATTTCGAATGTTTGGTGCATTTGAGAAAAAAAATGAATCTAAAAATAAATCTGAAAAAAGGCAGTTTGGATCGGAAACACCCTTAACAAGCAGAAGTTTCTGTAGCTACAGAAATCACCCACTCGTGGACTACAGCTTCTGTAGCTGCACATGAAGTGGACCCATGCGGAATAGGATGTGGAGTACGAGCAACGTCATGCGGAAGGAGCGGTAGCCCCGGATGCATAAATTTAGGGGGCGCCAAATTTATACTACCAACTTCTTTTTGGGGCTCTTACAAAATAAGTTGGGGGAGGGGAGGGGGCGCAAAATGAACACTTTGCCCCGGACGCAGTTTTTTCTTCGCAAGCCCCCGAGTACGAAATTCCAGATACCCAAGTAGAAGAGGGTAGAGCCGCCAAATAGGAGACTATCGTATTCATTTTTGGTACACAGTAAAAAAAAAAAAAAAGTCGCATAAGTTCCGTTCTGTAAACGGCAACCAGTTTTGCCTTTTCTGAAACGAGAATGAAACGTTTTATTTTACGAAAGATAAATAGCTGAAAAGCTGAAAGAGTGGCTGTGAGATTTTCAAAACAGAATAAAATGAAACCTGAAATTTCTTTTCAGAAACTAAACGTTTCCAAATTTTTTTTACAGTGTAGTTGATGGACACTCCGATGAATTTCTGAACAGGAATCCTTTGAGAAGACACTATTTCAAACATTCTAAATACAGGGTTGTAGTCGTAATATACGCTCTAAGCAGAGGGACCTTGAGTGTGTTTCTTGAAAAACCAGACGGTATACGGTGTTCCTTTAAAAAATCCAGAAGGTACCCTCCACTACATCCCTGTCACTCCAAGATGCTTCGTTTAGACAGAGCAATCGTTGTTCATAAACCGCACAATAATGCGATTATACTAGAAACAGACGGGGGACCCGGGAGTGGGTTCTTGGAGTTTTCGAAAGATGAACAATCGTCTTTCATCTCATTGAAACATGAAATTTTGTTAAAATTGCAAAGTGTTTGATGATGGAGGCTTCTGCTGCGATCGATCCACGCTCGACAAGGCCGTGTCACGTGGCACACAAGGACACCGTCGTTCCTCCATTGTTTTAAGCCGACGAATGCGAGAAGCGAGCGGTGAAGGCCGTCTCTCGGCGCGAAGCCCTACTCTGTTTTGGCTGCGTCCTCGCATTAATCCTCTCTTCTCCCAAACGAAGGGCCTTGTTCATCATTTTTGGATATCACGCACTCGCTTTGGCACCGACAGTGTTACATTAGAAACAGAGCCTGGGACCAGCACCTTTCCGGGGTCCTCCACTCACATCAAAAGTTTGCTCAGGGATGTCATAAGTCGTGGCATAATAAGTTGACTCAGGAGCCTCTTGTTGGTTCGAACTCTGTTTATGAGGCCGCTCTTCGTACAGATAGATTCGCGACTCCGTCAGAGCCGTTTACGTGGATTATGGAGAGTTTACATGGACGTAGGTTAGGCAGGCATCTCAAAACTGCAAAATTCGGGCACGTTCTTGCTAATATGTTGGGGATTGTCATATTTTCCAGCAGAGGGCACGGTTGTGAATTTGGGAGGCACATTTAATTGAATGGGTTCGTTAGATTTTGATTCATAGGTGGTCACGGCCAGCACAATTCCCGGGTCGGTGACCAGAGCCGTAGCAAGAAGTGAACAATAGGGGGGGGGGGGCTGAAGAGAATGTAGGGGGTTCAAGAAAATTTAGGAGGGGCTCAATTTTTTTCTCTCTCTGACGCAGAATGATAAATTAGTACATATTCACATTGTATGTACACTATGTTTATTATTAAACTGTTACAATAACTTCATTTTATGCTGAGAAAAGTATATGACGATGAAAAATTTGAGTGTATAACTAGTTCAAAATTAAACATCATGTTCTCTTCATATTTGCAGATAGGATGAGCGAGTGTTGAAACACTTATATTAGATACAATTTAATAATTTTGCAAAACTGTGAAAGGATCTCAAAACTAAATTAGATTTTTAAACAGGATTTCTTTTGAATTTTCGGAACAGAAATTCATTGAGTGACCTTGGAATCTTTTCCAGGAGGGGTTCAAAATATTTTAGGGGGGGGGGGGGCTGAGCCGCCCATAGCACCCCCTTAGCTATGGCCCTGTCGGTGACGTATGAGGCCGTAACCACAATTGGATGCAAAAAGTGCTTAGATCATCTATTTTAATCTTAAGAAGCGTCCAAAAATGATCTCTGAAAGGTGTATTGCTTGAAAGTAAAGTTATCGGGACAAACTACTTTAAAGCATCAGAATTAGGGGTGTATTCCGATCCAAACTGTCTTTTTTTAGATTTATTTTTAGATTCATTTTTGCTCTCAAATGCATCAAACTTTCAAACTCTCTTATTTAGAAACTGCACAAGATGCCGTGATTGTCAATTCCTTGATAAATGCAGAAAATGTTGCAAAAAATGCTATCGAAAACGGCGTTTTGAACCCAATTTTCCGAAGCGGGAGATCTGCGAACGAAAAAAAGGATCAAGCTGAGAAAGTAAATGTTCTTAAATCAAATTCTAATTAATTCAGCGAAAAATTACTTCACACGGCATCTTCTACATCACTTCAAAAATCCCCCCAGAAAGTTTCATGTGACAAGGTGCCATGATTGTCAATTCTTTGATAAACGTAAAAAACATTCTTAAAAAAGCGATCAAAAACGGTATTTTGAACCGATTTTCCCGAAGTGAGAGACCTGAGAACGAAAAAAAGGGTCATGCCGAAAAGGTAAATGTTTATAAATCCAATTCTAATGAATGGAGCGTACAAAAAAAAAAAAAAAAAAAAAAAAAAAAAATCACACGTTACCTTATACGCCTCTTCAAGAATCCCCTCAGCAAGTTTCGTGTGTTCTACTTTTAAAACAGTGGCGCAGCCAGGATTCGGCTCTGGGGGGGGGGGATAGAGTTGCTTCAGGGGTGATTCTGGTTGAAATTTTTTTTTCGAAAATTGGCGGGGGTGGGCAGGGGTTCCGCGAGTTACCCCCCCCCCCTCGAAAGGGGTTTATCCGCGATCTTCAGACGAAATGGTCGTTTTCCTGCGACCTTCAGACGCAATCAGCGATTTAGTTGCGATATTTTAGCAAAATTGTGGGTTTTTCCACGATCTTTTGACGAAATCGGCGTTTTTCCGCGATCTTTTGACGAAATCGGCATTTTCCCGCGGCCTTTAAACGAAGTCAGCAATTTATCTGCGATATTTCAGCAAAATCGGTGATTTATTGCGATCTTTTCTCGAAATCGGTGGTTTTTCCGCGATCTTTTGACGAAATCTTTGTTTTTTTATGAAATCGGCGTTTTTTCGACGATCTTTAGACAAATTTTGCAATTTTACGCGATCTTTTCTTGAAAACGGCGCTTTATCCTCGCGGTTTTTCGACGAAATCTCCGTTTTTTCCGTGATCTTTTGATGAAAGCGGCCTTTTCTTTCAATGATCTATTGACAAAATATTTTTAAGCAATCTTTTACCGAAAACGGCGTTTTTTTCCCGATTTTTTAACGAAATCGGCATTATATCAGAAATCTTTAGACGAAATCGACGTTTTCCCGCGGTCTTCAGACGAAATCAGCGTTTTATCTGCGATATTTGGTGAAATTGCCGTTTTCTCCGCGATCCGCACAGGAAATTCGCGTTTTTCGGTGATCTTTTGACAAAGTTCGTTGACAAAAACATTGACGAAATTGTCTTTTTTTCACGAAACATTGACGAAATGTGTGCTTTTTCGGCGATTGTTTCACGAAATTTTCATTTCTCCTCGATTGTTTTATCCGCGCTTAAAATCATACCAGTTGGCAACTATGCGGAACTGATAACCCAATTTCAAATTTTCGGAAGAGATTGCCTTAAATTTTCGGACGAGAATCACCCCTGAGTTGCTTATAGATAAACAAAATAAATAAATTAGTTAACGAATTATAAGCGATTTTGATCGCATGGCAATCATTTTTTCTCCTTTTTGTTGCTACTACGTCGTAAATTCGTTTCAAATCATCCACTGTGAGAATCGTCTTCTGAAAGATCTTATCAAAGAATGAAGAACATTTCTCAGTTGATTAAAAATTTTAATCATGATAGCTACTTGCATGAATCTAGAAAAGTCTTATCGGAAAAAAGCGACAAAAGCGGAAAAAAAAATGACACGGAAAAAAAGTTACTGGAAAAAGGGACAAGATAAACATGTTACTGGGGAAAAAGTGACAAGGAATTGATTTTGGGGATTTATTTTTGATTTTGGAGATTTATGAAAGGGGGGGGGGAGGTCGGGGTCGGCTCTTAATTTAAGTGAATGATTTTTTCATGCTGAATTAATTGTTTTGGTTCAATTTTTGGATATACGTTCATACTGAAAAGATGCTTGCCTGATTAGTTTTGGGAACGGACGATTACCTCCCTCCCCCCTCCGCCCTAAATAAGATGAATGGTTTTTTAAGCAGAATTATTCAACGTGTGTCAATTTTGGATATAGGTTCTTTCTGATAAGGCTTATATATAGTATTGTGGTGTCGCGCCCTGAGTTTCTCTCTACTAAGTTGGTTTATTTGTTAAGTTCATCAATAACACATTTTTTAATTCCTCAAGTTCTTTATTAGAACCATAGATCAATTATTAAAAAATAAATAAAACGACATTACAACTACATAGGAGCCACTCTCAAATATTACATTTCGCTTAGCACGTCTAAACCATCTTACATCAATGTATTTTCTTGTACATTACCAGCACATGTCTCTCTTCCAACTACCTTCCTTCCCTCTCGGTGCTCAATAATCCCAGTGTCCCCCTCAGCTCATTGCCACTAGACCAGTGCAATTATTTTCTAGGTATATCCCT
The DNA here is from genome assembly GCA_964019185.1 of Maratus speculifer. Lineage (NCBI taxonomy): Eukaryota > Metazoa > Arthropoda > Arachnida > Araneae > Salticidae > Maratus > Maratus speculifer. The sequence goes on along the minus strand of OZ025294.1, from coordinate 428,135,365 downwards.
TGAGGTCAATAGCACCTATTCTTCTCAGCTTTTGAATGAAGATAATTTCACCCCTGCATGCCTTTTCACAATAAGACTTCGCTATCTATCTTCTGCCACGATTAATGTTGTCAGTTAGTCGTCAGAGTATATAATGCCTGAAGAATTTTGGGAGTTTAATGGTTAAGTATAGAGGGTGCATGGGGGGATAACCTCTCTTAAATTAAATAAATAGCTTTTTACACAGAATTATCAGATTTGCTTCAAATTTTGAATGTAGGCTCATTAAGATAAGGGATATCCCTGATTAGTTATGGGGTTGTTTTGCTAATAAAAAGGGGGCCGCGATTATTCCCCCCTTAAATTAGATAAATTGTTTTTTTATGCACAATTATCCGATGTATTTCAAATTTTGGCTATAGTTTCTTTCTCATAAAGTAAAACCCTGAATAGTTTTAAGGGTTTTTTTTATATATCCTCAATAGCTGTTTGAATTTAAAACTGTGAATTATGTTTCTGCATAGCATTTTTCAGTAGTCTATAAACATCGTAACAAAGAAAAAAATATCCTGTTTTTCTTAAAATCGTTTTCTTTTATTTAAATCCGTTTATTTTTTTTTTTTAAGCGTTCAAACCTGAAAATTTATCAAGAACTACAGGTTTTTAAACAATTAACTTTCTAATTACTAACATAAGCTAATAATAAAAAACTATTTTTATTACTACAAATTAATGAATTCGCTAGTTCATTCGTTCGTGACATACAACATAGTTTGTACATTAAAATTTTCTAACATATATTTTTTAAGTGTTTTATATTATATTTTGTGATGTGTAATATGGGACATTAATTAGTAAAAATCCATTTTTAAATGATAAATATTTGGTGTAAAGTAAAATGACAATTACACCAAATAATTTAGTATATTACTTTTTTCACAAATAAAAAAATAAATAAACCAGTTTTAAGTGCAAAATGAATGGAAATTAATCATTATCAGAAAAAAGGTAAAATATGTTATAATGTTTTCTGACAAATAGTTTTCAATCATTAAATTAAAAAATAAAGAAAAATTGTTTTTATTTGTTATTTGCGTTCAGTTGCGTTCAACTCGGATTTTTTTTATGTTACTTGAATATTTTTGCGGCAAACCTTTACCGGGAAATCCCCTGATCGACAAATTTCCAAAGCGACTAGCCGCCCGCGATATCTACCGAACATCCCCCTCCGTCGAATAGGGAAAGCAAGCTTCTTTCCCCGAAAAGGTTTCCTGAATGGAATGCTGCATCCTTCCCTATTTATGCTTATACTCCTTACCATAATGAAACTACATCTAAAATTTGAAGCAAATCGGATAATTCTGCGTAAAAAGCCATTTATATAATTTAAGTGGGGTTATCCCCAGTTCCCTCCTCTATACTTAGCCATTAAGCCCTTAAAATTATTGGGGGATCCACTTTATGAGAAAAAACCTACATCAAAAATTTGAAATACATCGGATAATTATGCATAGACAATTTATCTAATTTAAGGGGGGGGGGGTAATCTTCCGTTTCCCTATTTATACTTAGCAGAAGAACCTCATAACTAATCCGGGATACACCTTATCATAAAGAACCTACATCCAAAATTTGAATAGTAATTCTTTAAATCGGATAATTCTGCATAAAAAGCTATTTATTTAATTTAAAGGGAGGGTTATCCTCTGTTTTTGCCTTTATACTTAGCCATTAAACCCTTAAAACTATTCAGGAATTCACCTTTTCAGATAGAACCTATATTTAAAATTTGAAATACATCAGATAATTCTGCATAAAAACCGATTTATCTAATTTGAGAGGGAAATAATTGCTTGTCCCCCTCCCCCTTTATAATAAGGAAAAGAACCCCGTAACTAATCAGAGATATGTTTTATCATAATGAACCTATGTCCAGAATTCGAAGCAAATCGGATAATTCTGCGTAAAAAGCCATTTATTTAATTTAAGAGGGATTATCTCCCATCCCCCTCCCCTTTATACTTAGTCATTAAACTCTTAAAACTATTCAGGGATTCACCTTATCAGAAAGAATCTATATCTTAAATTTGAAATACATCGGATAATTTTGATCCGATCTTAAAAACCGAACTATCTAATTTGTGGGGGGGGGGGGAGTAATTGACCATCCTCCCTTTATAATAAGCAAAAGAACTCTATAACTAATCAGAGATACGTCTTATCATAATGATCTTATGTCCGAAATTCCAACCGAATCGGATAAATCTGCGTAAAAAAAACTATTAATTTCATTTAAGAAGTTATGGATGAGGGGGGGGGGGGGATTATCATATGTCCAAAAACTGAACCAAAACAGTTAATTCAGCACGAAAAACCCATTTACTTAAATTAAGATCCTCCCCCTGATACCCCCTAAATACTTAACCAATGAATCCTGAAAATCAATAATGAATTCCCAAAATCAATTCCTAGTCCCTTTTTTTTCGGTAACTTCTTTTCCGGTTTTGTAGTTTATGCCACTTTTTTTCCGATAACTGTTTTTCCGGTAACTTTTTTTCCGTTTACCCACTTGCCTATTTCGGGCGTTTTTTAAATAAGAATTAATATTAATTAAAAAAATTGTTTGAAAGTAGTCCCTTTAAAATAGTAGTAAGTAGAAAGTAGTTAGAAATTTGGCGCCCCCTAAATCTCTGCGCCCGGGGGGACCGCCTTCCCCACCCCCTCCTTTCGCACGGCGCTGTTAATATCTTTCCAGAGACATAAATATAAACGAATTATATACTTTCCAAACATACCTGGATTTTAAGAATGCCTAAAGGAATTCGAAAGATTTTAAAAAATGATCTCTTATATCCATCTTTTTCATAATTTTTTCTCTGAATAGGATTTAATATCCATAGCAAAACGCACAATAAAGGAAACCTTAGCATTACAGCAACTAACAACAGAATGTTTGTGAAATTAAGCCTATCCTTCAAAGCATGCGATTTTGTGTTTTTCCTGGAATTGGAGCGTCCAGTCCTGTTTCCAAAAAAAGAGCAAGAAACAGATGTAACTAATTAAGACCCCCCCCCCCCCCCAATGGTGCAGTATTGAAAAACCCGAGACCGCATTGGCAGTGACAGGAAATGACCATCCCTTGTAGCCTTCGGCTGATTTCCAATAGTATAAATGGATGCCGGCCTTTTCCGAAATGAGTGACCAGTTTTCGATACTGATACCGTTACCACGTACGTTCCCCATTTTTAAAAGAAAATACATTGCTGCCGCTTAAACGAGTCAAATTTTTAAATAAAATTTGATTCAATAAAGCGGCAGATTTCGAGAACAAAACAAATAAAATTCTAACTTTTGTTTTTTATGATTTGGTTCATAAAAATGGAAATTTCTGTATTTTTGTCATGGCTCTGGGGGGGGGGTTTAACCCCCAAAACCCCCCCCTCGCTGCGCCACTGTTTAAAAATGTGTCTGAAATTGTATCGGAAAATGTCGAGCTGTTGAAGGTGGAAAAGCGTTTTTTCGAATACACCCTTAAGAACAAACACCTTAGAAAAATAAAAAGTAAAAAACGACGTTTCCTTCCCCCGGAGATCACTCTTGGTGATTAGAGATCGGACTTTTCCCGATGATGTCACACAGGCAGTGGAGTGACCTCGGAGGTTTCACCTCCGCATACCTTCCCACGACACACACACCATCGCTGACTCACTCTCCTCGCACCGAATCCCACGCTCGAATCCGAAAAAAAAGGGAACGCCTTCGTTTTTGGAAACCCACTCGATATCGAAAAACGGTAACAGCCCCCCCTTGACCAGATCTATCTCTGTGTGGGACAGAAATTAGAAAGAAACAAATTGGCCAACGTCCCCCCAATCTGTCGCGCACCTGTTCGAAAAGCACCGTTCCAACTGTCCCCCCGATGTCGATAGATGTTTCCAATAAAGGCGTTGTGCGACACGAGCAAGGCAAAGGAGGGTCTCGAGGGAAAAAATCTAGATTTTTGTAACGTTTCGGTGGCAGCAGCGTGGCTATTTTAAAAGGAGCCGCCCTTTGACTGCTGAACTGAATAGGCGGGCGGCCACTCACCTAAATAAGGTACATAAACTTTATTTTCAACTCCGTCCTACTGGTAATTCCGATCGCAAGGTCCCTGTAAGGTAAAATAAGGGTGTATTTGAAAAAACGTTTTTCCACCTTCAACAGCTCGAAATTTTCCGATGCACTTTCAGGCGCATTTTTTAAAAGCAAAAACATGGAACATGCTGAGAGGATTTTGGAAGAGACTTAGAAGGTGCCATGGGATGTCATTTTGCGCTCCATTTATCAGAGTTGGATTTTTAAGCAATTACCTTCTCAGTATGAACCTTTTTTTTCGTTCAAAAATATCCCACTTCGGAAAAATCGGTTCAAAATGCCGTTTTCGATTGCTTTTTTTTTCAATATTTTCTGCTTTTATCAAAAAATAGACAATCACGGCACCTTGTGTAGTTGCTGAATAAGACAATTAGCCAGTTTGATGGATTTGAGAGCAAAAATGAATTTGAAAATAAGCAGTTTGAATTGAAATACACCACGCCCTTGAATGTTGAAAGGTCTGTTTAGATACTCAAGGGTCGCAGCTTCCCCAAAATCTTCGCACTTTTCTACCATATTTTTCTAGTATTTTTAATGAAAAATCTTTCTATCAGATTGCTTTAACTTCTACAACTAATATTGTGGGATATACTCTCGCATGTGGGCTACACTCTCTGTTGCACCTGAATTGGACTGTATTTCCCTCCGCCACTCTCCGAACTCTGCGTCGAGATTAAATAAAAAACGTGAATTAGCGAAGCTGTGTGACCAGGAGTGAAAAGAGGAAGAAAGTAAATAGAATGTTTTTCAACGACGGCTAACGATGTTGATTAAAAACTAAAGTGATGATTCCGACGATTTAAAAGCGAAGAAGACGATACTTTTAAGAACTTTAAAATATTTACGACGAATTGATGTTTGACAAAGAATGTTGTGAATAACCACAAAGAGCGATTTGATGATTTTTTATTTATTTATTTATTTTTTTTTTTTGTTCTGTTCGTCAGATAATAAATGCATGTGTCTGTCAGAAAATAGTTTTTATTTACACTAAGGACTCGTCCATCCTATAATATTATCGTTTTAAATTTGTGGTAGCAAAGTGTGAAAATTTTAGGGACGCTGCGGCACCTGAATATTGGTATACATTTTGTTTTTTAATCCCATCTTGAGTGATATTGAAAGCATCCTCTTTATAGACACACATCAGCACATTTTCGAAGGTGAAAATAATTGGGTCCTTTTAGGGATTGCTCAAGCAATAAAGGAGGGAGGGGCGTTCAGTGTCTGCTTATTTTTGCTAACGGGGTGGGGTGTTAGTCACGAAAATACTTATGTAGGCGTTAGACAATGAATCAACTTTAGTTTAACAACAGAAAACTGAGGAACATGATTTGGATGAGTGTTATGCAGATGTTGAATGACTTGGAAAAAAAATGATACGGAGTAAACAAAGCCTGGAAACGAGGAACATCCCAGTCCACTAATACTTTGGAAACTGTACGAATAATACAAAATGCAGAAACATGGATCCAAAGATCTTGGATACCAGGCACGAAATGGGAATGGAGAACACATAATATTCCTACGGTTCTTGTTAAAAGTTTTAGTTATTTGCCTAAATAAGTTAAGCTCTGTTACATTTCTTCAATTTTTTTTTTTTTTTTTTTTTTTTTTTTTTCGGTTGTTTAGTACGATAAATAATAATATGATAAGAATTATTTTATATTCTACGAATTATTTACTGCAATAAGTAACAATATATTAAATCGATTTTGCTTTATTCCGGCATCACAATCCCTACATATCTATTTCTGTAAATTTGATATATTAATTTTGATAATAATGCAATTTATCGTTAACTAATCTTTTATGAGAAACAATGTTAAGGGTGTATTCAAAAAAATGCTTTTCCACCTTCAACAACTCGAAATTTTCTGATATATTTTCAGACTTATTTTTTTAAAAGTAGAAACACGAAACTTGCTGGGGTGTTATTCGAAGTGATTTATAAGATGCCGTGTAAAGTAATTTTTCGCTGAATTCATTAGAATTTGATTTATAAGCATAATTATTTTCTCAGCTTGACCCTTTTTTTCGTTCGCAGATCTCCCGCTTCGGAAAATTGGGTCCAAAACGCCGTTTTTGAGAGCATTTTTTTGGCAACATTTTCTGCATTTATCAAAAAATCGACAAACACGGCACCTTGTGTAGTTTCTAAATAAGAGAATTTGAAAGTTGGATGCGTTTGAGATCAAAAATGAATTTAAAAATAAATCGGGAAAGTAAGCGGTTTTGATCGGAATACACCCGTAATGTTAGAATGTAAAAGTTTGGTAAGCAAAGGGGGGGGGGGGGGTCTAGCATTTGCTTATATTTTCTTACAAGGGGATGGAGGGGGTACAAAATGACTAAAAATATGCTTACGTAATACTTGAACACGGCCCTTTAAGGGTATATTCGAAAAAATGCTTTTCCACCTTCAACAGCTCGAAATTTTCCGATACAATTTCAGACACATTTTTAAAAGTAGAACACATGAAACTTGCTGAGGAGATTCTTGAAGGGACGTATGAGGTGCCGTGTGATGTCATTTTTCGCTGATTTAATTAGAATTTGATTTATAAGCAATTATTTTCTCAGCGTGACCCTTTTTTTCGTTCGCAGGCCTCCCGCTTCGGAAAATTGGGTCCAAAACGCCGTTTTTGACAGCATTTTTTACAACATTTTCTGCATTTATCAAGGAATTGACAATCACGGCACCTCGTATAGTTTCTAAATAAGAGAATTCGAAAGTTTGGTGCATTTGAAAAAAAAAAAATGAATCAAAAAATAAATCTGAAAAAAGGCAGTTTGGATCGGAATAACCCTTAAACGAAAATTCTGATGACTCCACAAAGGGTCAACAGCGTTGAATGGGTCAGCTGATTAGTGTTCGAGGAAAAACAATGACTCAATAAGGACTTTCCTTTCCGCCCTCAAATGAGTCTGGAGCTCGGTCTGGAGGGGTGTGAGTTTCGACCTTTGTTCCCCGACAACGCCCCTTTTTTGGAAGAAGGAAATTCGGGAGAGAAAATGCAGTGAAAAAGGTTCTGTTATGGAATCGGAAGGTGACGAAAAAAGATCGTGTTACGGGTGGATAGCGATCAAAACCGATTATTTTCAGATTTATTTTTTGTATTCATTCTGGCTCCCAAATGCACCAAACTTTCAAAATCTCTTATTTAGAAAAAACTACATAATGTGCCGTGTTCGTCGATTTTTTGATAAATGTAGAAAATGTTGCAAAAAATACTGACAAAGTTGCCAATTTGAACAGAAATTTCCGAAGCGGGAGATCAGGGAACGAAAAAAACAGGCTCGAACTAAAAAAATAATTGTTTATAAATCAAATTCTAATGAATTCAAAGAAAAATAAAATCACACGGCACCTTGTACGTCTCTTCCAAAATCCCCTCAGCAAGTTTCATGTTTCTCCTTTTAAAAATGCGTCTGTACATAGATCGGAAAATGTCAAGATGTTGAAGGTGGAAAATCATTTTTTCGAATACACTCTTACACAAGTTTCTGTTTCTGCAGTTTGTATTTGATGAGGATGAACGAAGCAAATTTGTACTACGCTACGCAAATTACACTTTGTCGTACACTTTACAAAGAAAAAAAAAAAAAACTATTTAGTATTTTGATTTGAAACATAAATTATGATGTGTAGGATTTGCACATTTTAATTATTTCTTGTTACAGAATAACTTAAAAAATATATTATTTTAATTAATTTATTTTACATATTTTTTCATTACGGTCGCATTTTTGCAAATAAAAAATGAAACACATACATTTTCAGATGAAAAAATAAATCATTGAGTTAGTGAGTTAGTCATTCTAGATAGAATCATGATTAATTAAATAAATAAAATAAATTTTCATTATTCCACCAAAATATCTTAAAACTCCTTTTTAAAATTTAATTAAGGAGAGAAATATTTTTGGACTTGGTACAAATAAAATAGGATTGTGATTAATATTATTTTCTCATCGAATCGTGTAAAGGAAAAAAAAAAAAAAAATTGTTGAATGTATTTTTCCATTATACATATTCATTTTCGTAAACGATAATGAAACCTGTGTATTTCGCGCAATAAATGAAATCAATAAGTAAATATCATTGAGTCGATAAAAATAAAGTCATAAATGATTAAGTATGTGAAGTATTATATCGTTGAATCAAAGTTTCTCATTAAAAAAAAGTATATGTGTAAGAATTCGTCTTACAAATGTACAAGAAGAAAGAAAGAAGTGATAACTTATCTTAATAAATATCTCGGGGCTGCATTCTTCTTTATAAACTTTTTATTACTTGAAAAAACGGCACTCACATATAGTAGACTAACACACACACATTATATACAAATAAAGTTTTTTACATAATTCTGGCGCACGCCACCATCACAAGACATCAACCGCAGTTTACAACCAACATTCGAATATCACTAAGAAAAAAGGACATTTTTTAATAGAACTAGTGTTGCCAGTTTTTTTTTTAAACAAAAAATATTACAACTACATTTTTTAATTTATCAAAACTCAGGTCACGTGACGCGTGACAGTCTTATTTTTTTTTTCTTTCTTTCTTTTTTCCTTTGGAATGCGCGTGTTACATATGTACATTTCAACAAGAAAAGCAACCTATATTTCTGTATTTTGGGAAGACGAAATATTTTAAATATTGAAAATAACAGCAGAATTTATACTTTAACCCTTTCAGATATTTTCATCTTAATTACCACCAGAAAATTAAAACAGCAATATTTGCTTTAATTAATAAAGGAACATTCCGTATTTAAAGAAAACGAAATTAGCTACTGATTTTTTCAGATTTTCTGAACTATATAATTTCTAGAACGTGGGATTTAAAGAGTTAAACCGTAAAAGAGCATTAAACTTTCTTATACTAAAAATGTGTACCTCACATAAGTGGAAAATATACAATTTAATGGAATATTTTATTAAGATTTGTTGAAAATGGCACATATTTTGGTGCTCATTCCTTTTAATCATATAATGGTTTCACGATTTCTTTTATGAATTTTTTAAAATATCTTTTCTTATGAAAATTTTAATTTTAGAATATTTTTAATGAATTAAAATTTGTGAAAATTCAATTATTTACATTTAATTGTTAAAGTATTTTTCAGCGTTGAAAATTCAAATACACAATTTATTATTATCATGGGAAATGTGAAATCATTTACGCAGATGATACTTGCGCATTTTAAAAGAATTGTAGGTACTACTCTGTTATCCAGTCGATCCATTTCAACAAATTATACAAATCGCCAAATTCATAGCCAAATTATAAACATTGACATAATTTTTATTTTAAATAACGAAAAAACAAATAATTAGTAGAATACTGATAAAAATACAAATAAAAAGTCGAAATAAAAATCACTCAATGACGTTTTAAGGAGCTGTATCGTATTTAATGTCACTGAATGGGACATTCACGATCGTCCATTATTGGCATTTAATCTTATAGTTTGGCGATCATTTTTTAGTCGACGGGATAACCTAGTAGTACCGAATTGTAATATGTCTTTTTTTTTTTTTTTTTGGTGGTGGTGGCAATACAAAAATTTTAAATAAACAAATAAAATTAATTAACATCTTGTAAAATTTTGCATCGAAAATATTTTTATATCATAATCGGGTAAGATAGTAACACGGGAAATGCCTCCATCCCTCCCCCATACACCCTGGGGACTTCCCAATATTCTTAACCCCTTTGCGACGGGAGCCTTTTTACGTTGTCACCGATTTTTAAAAACAGAAATATGTGCCTTATTAAATCGACATAATGCTATCATTCAATAAGGTAAATTTTGCAGTATAGTTTTACTGGTGGGGAAAAAGAGGGATTGGGGGTTAAGCCTTTTTGCGTCACGTATACGTGTCGCTCGTTCCAAAGGTGTTCAAAGGAAGGCATTTTAAACTTGTTTTGACCTTGTATTGATCCATGTTTTTAAAAACGATCTTTTCTAGTTGTAAACAAGTTGAAAATTGCACGTGAAGCGTAGCAAATGAGGTGCGTTCGTTCGATAACGAAGTTTTAAAATATTCAGATCTTGCTGATATAGTAGAGCGTACTCCGGATACATTATAGTGGTCGAAATCTTTGTGTTCCTGTAAATATGCAGGGAGTAATTTTTATTATACTTCATTAATGTATATCTTATTCATAAAATGTGAAGTAGTTTAATATAATTAAAACACCCCTCAAACAAAGTTTCCCCGTATAACATTGTTTAGTGGAATACATTTGTGTGGCCCTGTAATTTAATAATAAATATTCTTTGCATCCCAGATTGTACAAAATGTATTTTTAGTACATATTTCATAGATTCATGTCAATTATGTTATGTTCAAATGAGTGTAACACCATTAAAATGCATTTGGAATTTTTTCCCCATTGATCGTAATGTAACGGAATCCTTTTGATTGTCCCTGTAATTGATCTATCCATCCGATTTTCATAACATTTGAAATGACTCGACAAAATTATGTGATAAATATACGTTTTAAATTTCAAACGATTAAAATGCATTTGAAACTTTTTTCCCCATTGACCGTAATGTAACGGAATTTTTTTGATTGTCCCTGTAATTGATCTATCCATCCGATTTTACTAAAATTTGAAATGACTCGACAAAATTATGTAATAAATATACGTTTTAAATTTCAAACGATTAAAATGCGTTTGAAACTTTTTTCCCCATTGACCGTAATGTAACGGAATCCTTTTCATTGTCCCTGTAACTGATCTATCCATCCGATTTTCATAAAATTTGAAATGACTGGACAAAATTATGTAATAATTATGTATTTTAAATTTCAAACGATTCGGTTGGGTAGTTTTTGCGCTGTTATGTATGCGGACGGACAGACGGACAGAGCGACAACAATAGGTGCTACGTATTTACATAATTACGAACGCACCTAAAAAAAGTGTAGGATGATGAAAACGGGCGCAAAATTTACCTTCCAATGTGCCATGAGCGAATGTTTAAAACACTTATTTTTGTTACAATTTAGTAATTCTGCAAAATTATGAAAGGTCCTCAAAACCCAATTACATTTTTGAATAGTATTTCATTTGGATTTTCAGATCATAAATTCTTCGAGTGACCTTGGAATCTTTTCCGGGGGAGCCTCGAAATATTTTAGGAGGGGCTGAGTTGCCCCTAGCACCCTCTCAGCTACGGCCCTAGCCAGTGGCGTAGCTAAGGGGGGGCAAGGGGGGCGTCTGCCCCGGGCGCCGAGGCCTAGGGGCGCCAAATTGAGAAAAATTGTTATATATCTATATTGGGGTGGGGGCGCAAAATTTCTTGCTGGCCCCGGGCGCCAAAAAACATAGCTACGCCACTGGCCCTAGCGTATAGGCCTCTCAAGAACTCCAGGTCTTTGCCGCCTTTATCGAGCTCTGGTCTAAAAGAGTCTAAAGATGGATCTCAGAACAAACAAATCGTCTTTTGTCTTCGAATGGGATGGAAGATGGTGGAACCTTAGAGGGTGGATTTGTTTTGGTCAGTGTGTAACTCGACCGGACCCGAAAACCGAGACTGACCTTGCAACACGAGACGCGTTGTTTGTTTACGTTTCGCGACTCACTGGACTCCGTTCTCGAAAGACAATGACTGTCGACACAGCACGTGACCTCGACGATAAAATGTCGCGGCAGAGGGGTGTGGCCACCCCTCCCCCCTTCCCTTTCGCACAGAAGAGAGCGAAGGCCGCCGCCAGTCACTCGATCTGCCTGTGACGTCATCCACTTTGGACATGTCATAGTCACAGGAGCAGGAAGCGTCCATTTAAAGGCTCCGTTCAGATCGCAATCCTCTCCCCTGTCAACTGAATTCTTGGAAAAAGTGGGGGAGTCTTTTGTATGGGATCCATTGGCGGTTTCTTCATCATAGAAACGAGGGGCATTAACGAAAGAATCGGGAGATAAGCAGATTCAGCCTACACGCGGAAAGGATTTTCCTTTTGCCGGACAACAGCCTCTTTCCTGCGAAAATCATTCAAGATCACAAACAAGGCGTCACCACAACAAACGAGCCGACACCGAACTTCACGAAGGGGTCAGATATGTCTGGGCCTTTTTTAATCTGAAGGATAATCATCACAACTAAGATGGCCCCGGCGTCTCGTTTTGTATTCCGCTTGACGAAAAATCACGCGACGTGTGGCCAGTTCTGGAATGATTCAGGTCCCAAAACGAAACGAATCATTGACACATCCCCCCCCCCCCCTACACACACACACGCCAGCCGATGTATTATTTTATTTAAGGGTGTTCTTAAATCAAAAAGGGCCACTTTGTGACACATGCTTTAATTTATTTTTGTTCCGAAAGGCATGAAAATAGCAGGGGTTGTTATTCAGAAACTTTCTAATGGCACTCATTTTTCTGTTTTTATAAAATCACAATAGATCTTTCATGACAAGCCTTCGAATTTGTCACTTTTGAGCCCATTTCCCGACGAAAGCAGAAAAAACGGTCGAAAAGCTAGGGAAAAATGGGTGATCAATATATCGAGATAGCTTATAACTCGATAGGTAATTCAACTATCATAAAATGGAAAAATAGGTTCAATTCGAAATTGCTTCCATGGTCAGACATTCCAATTTTATGTATTTCTGTTAAAAAATGACTTTGTAAATGTGTCAAAATGTTTTGCGCTTGTTGAGCGGAGCAGTTTGGATAGGAATACACCGAATTCCTATCCAAACTGCTTATTTTTCAGATTTATTTCGAAATTCATTTTGGCTCTCAAACGCATCCAACTGGCCCATTCTCTTATTTAGAAAGGACACAGGGTGCCGTGAGGGTCTATTTTTCGATAATAGCAGAAAATATTGCAGAAAAGGCCGTCAAAGTTGGCCTTTTGATCCGAATTTTCCGAAGTCAGGGTACGAAAAAAAATGATCATTCTAAGAAAGGTAATGGTTCCTAAATCCAATTCTAATGAATGGAGCGTAGAATGACCTTCTAGGCCTCTTCTAAAATCACCTCAGCCAGTTTCCTGATTCTTCTTTTAAAATGTGTCTGAAATAGTATCGGAAAATGTCGAGCTGTTGAAGGTGGAAAACCACTTTTTCGAATACATCTCCCTAAGAAAAATTTTATACAATATATTCCGTGACAATGTCGCAACATGTGTGGGAAACTGAAGTAGTATAACAATTTCTACAGATTGGGCTTACAGCCTATACGACTGCAAGCAATATTTTCTGTTTTCGAATGTCCACTTTACATTTTATAAATAAACATTTTTAAATATCTAAACTTCATCGCGAAATAAATAACTTACAGTAAAACAAAGGCTAATTTTTTTAAATATTTTTTATTAAATTGAAAGTTTTTCTTTTAACCCGAGGGGCGAGGCCCTGTGGCACACCCTTGAGGACGGCCCTGACTATTTGTTTTAGGACAATGGACAACCTTAAAGGGAACCTTTACGATTTTTTTTCAACCCAAAAATTCTCATCTTAAAACAAAACCGTTCGCATTTTTTTAAAAGTAACAAAACCTTCACACTCTGTTCACTTGTGCTGAAAAGAGACAAAACTCACCGTTCACCCATGTAGTGACCCTTTTTCGAATGAATCTCTGAAAACTCGCCCAAGAACTTTTTCGTACGCTATCAAATTAAAGACCACAATTAGAAGAAAAAGAACTGTTCACTCAAAAACTGTTCAGAGGATCGGTTTAGGTGTTCCATGGACACGCTCAGGGGCATAGTCAATGGGGTCCGAGCCCACCTAATAATTTTAAATCATAGCGTACCCAATTTTCATTACTCTAATTATTTATTTCAATATTAATTTTTCTCCCTAGAACAAAATTTATTTTGCCAATGACCATGTGTTTTAATTCTCCGACTGACATCATAAATCCCAAAATAACTGAAATGTCCGTATTTAACTTTCAGCTATTTCAGTTTGTAATTATGTTCATGATATTACAATAAATAGGAGTGTCTTTATAAGGAAAAACGTATGAGAGTATAATTGAATAAAATTGCACCTTTATTAAAATAGTTTGACTTCAAATTCTCATCTTTCACCTTTAAAGAAGAACAAACTGGTCGTGGCATTTTATCAAAATTAAATAAGTTTGAATCCAGCCGATATTTTTCAAAAATTGGCGTCACTGCCTCCGCATAACCTCCACTACAACCCTTCAATCTGTAGGACAATGTATAAATGCAACTCAGATTATTTCAATTTATTGGAGTCTCCTCTCGGAGTTTCGAATACTGAAAATACCCTTGTCAGGTTCTGATAGCACCTTTGCTAAAGAATGGAATTTCCGCTGTTTCTCTATTTCAATATTTCGTATTGTATGGCTGTGTTTCCAAGGTGACATTCCTTCTTCGTGGAAAGGGGAATTGACAGATAATCCTGTGCAGGTGGTGAATAAAAGAAAGAAGATTGCTGAGAGGCATGTCCATCTGTCAGTGAGATATGCGGATGATGAGCAGATTAGCAACGTGTCACTAAGCAAGAAAAGAATAGAGGATGTGTCCAATGAATGAGCTCCAAAGGGGGTTGACATTCGTGTGACACAGTGAGTTGAGAAGAGCAAGTCTTGTCTCAGATTAGGTCAGTCCGTTCCTGGGTCTCGTACCTAGAAGGTGTATGCCAGAGGTTCTGGTAAAGTGTGCTCTGTGTTGTAGAGCGTAAGTAGTGCGTTTCTGGAGAGCAAAGGACACAGACGTCCTGGTGTTTAGTGCTCTGGGCTAAGAAGTGCAGGCCGAGTATACTTGTGTTGGGAGACCCAAGGTTGATCTCCGATAAAGTGAATTTAACGTGCATTGAGTGTGAGGTGGAAAGTGTAATTGGAATAGTACACAGCCAACTTTTACTGTATATAATTTAATGTTGAACCGGATCACTTATATCCGAGGTGTATTGTATATAATTGTAAATAGCGTATTTAGTGTGTACATATATTCTTAATAAACTGATAATTCAGTTAATTGATAGCGTCTTCATTTACACAATCCTCACAGTGGATGACCGATATCACCTAGTAATATCGGTGGTGGCAGCTATATCTACCACGGACTTTCTTCAAAGTTGTGTGGACTAGAGGTCTGCACGGGCCCGGGCCTGGCCCGTGGCCCGTACCTGGCCCGGCCTGCGGGCCGGGCCGGGCCGGCGGAATCGTTTCGAATTTTCTAACGGGCCGGGCCGGGCCGGCAGATTTAGAATAGTTTTTTCAACGGGCCGGGCCGGGCCGACAAGCAACATAAACGGGCCGGGCCGGCAAAAAAATTGAACGGGCCAGACGGGCCGGGCCGGGCCGATAAAAAAAATTTTCGGGCCTGCCGGCCCGTTCTGAAGATTTAATCAGAAACGATAAAATATGAGCTATTTTCAACGAAAATGGTTTTAACGAGAATAAGTATAAATGTGGCTATACTAGTTTGACAGCGTCGATATAAAAATGCACAGTGTATCGGCATCGGAGAATTACATTATGTATAACCCGTTTTAATATGTTTTTAGCTGACTCATGCCGGTCCGAGATCACGCTTGCATTACTTTTCTACATAATAGACTGGACGGACCGGTACTAGACTTAATTATTGGCAGAAAACGTGATTTGTAAAATTATTAACAGTGATAAAGAACTCATGTTAGCTTAGTCTTCGGATATATACTTCTTGATGATTTTTAAATTAATTTCTCAATAATGCGAAAGTTTGATACATTTTCTGATTAATTTTAAATTGTAAAAGTACAAAAGTGATAAGCCTAACTATTGAAGGGATTTGGAATCGAATAGTATTTTTAATTTTTGGTAAATAAAATACTTGCATAACTTTGTTGAGATATAATAGTTTCTCAAATGATTGCATGTTTTTCTCCCTTGCCTTGCTATTGCTTCCGGAAATTCTATTCAAAACGCTAATTATGACAGTATTTTATTTGTTTGCAGTATTCTTAAATTGCTTGTATCAAAAAATGGATAACGCTATTCGATTATATAGTTTCTGAATAAAGATATCTGCTAATCTTATGCGTTTCTGAGAAAGAAAAAAAAATGAATTTAGAAATGTATCAGAAAGGAGCTTCTTTGAATTTAAGAATGAATTTGGAATTGAAATCTATAATAAAATGATATAGAAATATATTTATAAATCTTCTTTTATTAAACAGCTTCAAAATTAACGATGTTTTTAGCTTTCTTTCTTTTTTCTTTTAATCTAAGCCATATTAATTTTTTAATGAATCTTTATTCGAATATTGAAAGCCTAAGAATCTAAGTAATCATGTTGTTTAATGTTGTTAATGTGTATTTGCTGTAAAATATACTGTAAAATCATTACATAAATATGTACGCAGTATTCTTTAAAGGAATCTTAGTTATATGATAAAAATCGGAATTTTTCAGAAATCGTAGAAATTGTAACGGGCCGGGCCGGGCCGGGCCTGTTTTCGCTGATTTTTGTACGAGCCGGGCCGGGCCTAAAATATAAAAATTTAAACGGGCCGGGCCGGGCCCGGGCCGAGCTTTTGAGTTTTACAACGGGCCGGGCCGGGCCGGGCCGGGCCGAAACAACTTTTCTACGGGCCGGGCCTGGAAATTCCGGCCCGTGCAGACCTCTAGTGTGGACTGAGAGGAACGTCCGACAACCCAATTTACTTTTCTTATTTTATCTTCAAATAGCCATTGAGTATATATGCAGTTAATAAATCGATTTTTATTGGATGACGACAAAATCCTTTCAAACTTTATTTTGTTTATTTACTTTATTCGAAAAAAGGTGATGAATCTCCTCTAAAACCTCGGCATCACTTTCTTTTTTTAATTTCATTTTTATTGATCTTGGGTCTTTTTTTTTTTAATGTTTTGTCAGTTTGAAAAGGAAGTGTGACCTACATTCTGTTCCGCTTTAGGGATATCGGCCCTAAGCGATGTCCATTTTCCGAATTTCCCTGTCCGAGAACGTGGGAACAATCTCTTAGGGAAAATGGAGTTTTTAACTTCTTTTTTTTTAACCTTTTAAGGGTGTATTTCGATTCAAACTGCTTATTTTACGATTTATTTCTAAATTCCTTTTGGCTCTCAAACTCGCAGATTCTCTTATTTAGAAAGTACTCAAGGTAGAGGTCTGCACGGGCCGGGCCGCGGCCCGAAGCCCGAGCCCGGCCCGGCCCGCGGGCCGGGTTCGGGCCGATTTCCAATAATGGCATTCGGGCCGGGCCGGGCTCGGGCCTTACTTCTGAAGATTCGGGCCGGGCCGGGCCGGGCCTAGTCACTAATCTTTCGGGCCGGGCCGGGCTCGGGCCTTAATTTTTTTGCTGGTCGGGCCGGGCCTAACTTTTTTTTTTCCGTTCGAAGCCGAGACTGATTCCATTCTTCCTAGTTTTCAAGGACCAAAATAATAAGTTCCTATTGAATCTTCCTATATGAAAATCCTTTTCTCGACTTTTTATAAATCAGTAATATTTGGCTTTGTCCAAAAATGTTTGCAAAAAAGGCATATACTTTTAAGCCGTCATTATTCTACAATTAAACATTAGAATTTATTCCTTTTAAAGAATCGTAGATTACTAGGCGTTTTAAAATAGAATTAAACACACACACACACACACACACAAAAAAAAAAAAAAACTTGATTATGACGGAATTTTTTTTAAACTGAAAACTGAAAGTTTCTTTTAAAATGTTCATCCATGCAAAATGAATACAACAATACGGGAGAAAAAAATATATTAAACATTTACATCTGTTAAGAAGGGAATGTATTTTTTTTTCGTTCCTAAGCGATTTCGTCTTTGGAAATTTTACCATATACCGCTTTTTCGACTTTTTGTTTCCCTTACAGGGAATATGGATTAATAATACTAGTGATAACTGAAACATTTACATACAACAAACAGAGATTCATTTAAAAGCGTAAATATCGCAGCCTATGGCACTTCTGCATAAATGGAGATTATAAACATGAAAAAACAAGTTGGAAATTGCACGTGAAGCGTAGCAAATGGGGTGCGTTCGTACGATAACGAAGTTTTAAAAATATCACTCTTATATATCAATCTCATAAAACTGTAAATAATTACAATTAAAATGCGCACCAAACAATGTTCTCCCTATACCATTATGCAATGGAATACTTTTGTGTGGCCTTGTAAATCAATAACAAATATTCTTTGTACCACAGATTACGCAAAATGTATATTATAATATCTATTTTATAGATGCATATCAGTTTTATTACGTTCGAATGTGTGTAACACCATTAAAATGCACTTGAAACATTTTTCCCCTTTAACCGTAATGTAACGGAATACCTTTGATTGTCCCTGTAATTGAACTACGCATCCGATTTTGATAAAATTTGAAATAACTTGACAAAATTATGTAATAATTATGTATTTAAAATTTCAAACGATTAAAATGCATTTGAAACATTTTTCGCCATTGATCGTAATGTAACGGAATCCTTTTGATTGTCCCTGTAATTGATCTATGCATCCGATTTTCTTAAAATTTGAAATGACTCGACAAAATTATGTAATAATAATATATTTTAAATTTCAAACGATTCGGTTGGGAAGTTTCTGCGTTGTTATATGCGGACGGTCGGACAGACAGACGGACGGACTGAACGACAACAATAGGTGCTTCGTACATACATAATTACGAACGCACCTAAAAAGACTAATATAATTTTTTTGGTCAGAACTCTTCCATAAGATTAAAGATCAATGTTCTGTAGAAATTCACTTGAGCCGGGCCGGGTTCGGGCCGAATTTTGAACTTTTTTCCGGACCGGGCCGAGCTCGGGCCGAAATTTTAACTTTCGGGCCGGGCCGGGTCGGGCCAATATTTTTTTCGTTCGGGCCGGGCCGGGCTCGGGCCGAAATTTTAACTTTCGGGCCGGGCCGGGTCGGGCCAATATTTCTTTCGTTCGGGCCGGGCCGGGCCCGGGCCGAAATTTTAACTTTCGGGCCGGGCTCGGGCCTGGAAATTTCGGCCCGTGCAGACCTCTAACTCAAGGTGCCGTGTCTGGCCATTTTTTGATAAATGCAGAAAATATTGAAAAAAAAAAAAAAGCAATCGAAAACGGCCTTTTGAACCGATTTTTTCCGAAGCGGGAGATTTGGGAACGAGAAAAAAGGGTTCTATTGAGAAAGGTAATGGTTCGTAAATCCAATTCTAATGAATGGAACGTAAAAAGACATCACACGGCACCTGGTACGCTTCTTCCAAAATCATCCCAGCCAGTTTCGTGTATCTATTTCAGAAAATGCGTCCGAAATTGTATCTGAAAATTTCGATCTGTTGAAGGTGGAAAAGCGTTTTTTCGAATACACCCTTAAGGATGTTCTTAACTGATCCGCTCAACAAGCGAAAAACGTTTTGACACATTTACAAATTCATTTTTTAACAGAAAGTTATACACATTGGAATGCCTGACTATGGGAGCGATTTCGAATCGAACTTACTTTTCCATTTTATGATCATTCAATGACTTATCGAGTTATAAGCTATTTCGATGACGCAATCACCCGTTTTTCTCCTCCTTTTCGACCGGTTTTTCTGCTTTCGTCGGGAAATAGGCTCAAAAGTGTCCACTTTGAAGGCTTGTTATGAAAAATTTATTGTGTTTTTTAAAAAACAGAAGAATGAGTGCAATGAGACAGTTTCTGAATAACAACACCTGCCATTTTCATGCATTTCCGAACAAAAATAAATTAATGCATGTGTCACAAAGTGGCCCTTTTTGATTTAAGAACACCCTTAGGGTGTATTTCGATTCAAACTGCTTATTTTCCGATTTATTTTTGAATGCACTTTTGCTCTCAAACGCATCGAACTTGCAGATTCTCTTATATAGAAAGTGCACAAGGTGCCGTGATTGTCCATTCTTTGATAAATGTAAAAAACAGTGTAAAAAAAAAGCGATCCAAAACGGCATTTTGAACCGATTTTCCCCTAGCGGGAGATCTGTGAACGAAAAAAAGTGTCTTCCAGAGAAGTTAATTGCTTATAAATCAAATTTTAATGAATTGAGCGTAAAAAGACTTTACTCGGCACCTTATACGCCTCTTCAAGAATCCCCTCAGCAAGTTTCATGTTTCTACTTTTAAAAATGTGTCTGAAATTGTATCGGAAAATTTCGAGCTGTTGAAGGTGGAAAAGCGTTTTTTCGAATACACCCTTAAGGCTGACATCGTCTTTTAGCTCTCCCATAGCCATAGGTGGTCATATCCCATAGGAAATCTTTTTTTTTTCTTTTTTTCAAGGGGAGATAGTCAGTTTTGTGAAATGGAATCCTGAGCAGAGGTGGCGCATTGGGCGAGAAACGAGAGGTGCTGAAGTAGACATTGAACTGGAGACTGCTTTACTTTTCACCTGCGACCTTTGTTTTCGGAGACAGCCCTGAAACATCTTAGATGAGACAGAAACTAACCCTTAGAAACACATGAGTGATTTAACTTCAGTTGTTTTTATTCCATCAGTTTCGATACTCACAGACTTTTAAAAAAAAATGCTTTCTATTATGCTTATTTAATAATCGATCAAGATGCTTTTTGTTCAATAAAAAAATCTTTTTCATGTTTTAAATCGATAGTAGATTCCGAGCGCTTGGTCTTTATTGAAGGACCGCGGTGTGTTCCGATGAGAACATAATGCCCCTCGGAAGGTTTTCTGTTTTCAAGGGTCAAACTCTAGGGGGCCTCATCCGGAGCTACAAAAATCCCTCCCGGAGAAGAATGTCTGAATAGAACACTCGATCTCCGTTAATAGAACATTGTTTATTAGGCAAGAGAGTGGACGTTTTTCGGTTCTTTGTTGGCGATCGGTTGACGTCAGGGCCGCACGCGTCTCTTTAACAACGAAACAGGAAGAACGATCAACGATCCCTTTGTCCACGGAGTATTTAATGAGTAGTACTTACAGCATCAGAGGATCGATTTTCCCGACACTTTCGCTCTCATCACATCAAGCTCTTCACAGATGCTTCGTAACTGTGCCAAAACTCGATAGGGGACAATTCCATGATGGGTCCACGATAGGGCCGTAGTTAAGGGTGTTCTTAACTGATCCGCTCAACAAGCGAAAAACGTTTTGACACATTTACAAATTCATTCTTTAACAGAAATACATAAAATTGGAATGCCTGACTAGGAAAGCAATTTCGAATCGAACTTATTTTTCCATTTTATGATCATTTAATTACTTATCGAGTTATAAGCTATTTCGATGACGCAATCACCCGTTTTTCTCCTCCTTTTCGACCGGTTTTTCTGCTTTCGTCGGGAAATAGGCTCAAAAGTGTCCACTTTTAAGGCTTGTTATGAAAAATCTATTGTGTTATTTAAAAAACAAAAGAATGAGTGCCATGAGACAGTTTCTGAATAACAACGCCTGCTATTTTCATGCATTTCCGAACAAAAATAAATTAATGCATGTGTCACAAATTTGGCCTTTTTGATTTAAGAACACCCTTAAGGAAGGGGATCAGCGATCAGCCTCCCCCCCCCTTCCCCCCGTCCTAAAACATTTTGAGGCTCCTCTATGAATGGATGTTCCAATGTTCCAAATGAAATTCTCTTCGAAAATCGAATTGAGTTTGGAGGCGTTTTGCCGACATGCTCACTCGAAATAAGTGACCGCTCCCTCATCTTATTGGCACCTAGGAAGCTAACGTGATGTTTCATAGGGTACTCGTTATAGGCGCTCGAATGTTTTATCCTCCTATTCTTTTCTTAGCATAAAATGCAGTTATTACAACCCTTTGCGGCGCACGGCACATTCGTCGCATAAGAACCCACACTGCTCACTGAAAAAAAACCCGGATGTTAAGTGTATGGGGGAGCTCTTATCGAATAGATCGCCCAAACTTTAATATTTTTACACGATTTTTTCCCCATAGGATAGTTGAGGACGACCCACAACCAGGCTCGATTTTGGTTTCAGATTTTTTATATAATAATACTTTCAATAACAGAATCGGTTCGAACCGGTTTCGAAAGTTAAAGTAATTAAAAAAAAAAAAAATCTGAAACCAAAATTGAAAAAGTTAAAACGAGCCCGGTTGTGGGTCGTCCTCAGCTATCCTATGCAATAAATAAATAAATAAATAAAATAAATAAATTTTGAGCGAGCTATTTGAAAAAAACTCCCCCATAGATTTAACATTCTCATCCGGGTCTTTCTCAGTCAGTAATGTGGGCTTTTAAGTGTCGATGGCGGAATTTGAAAACAACTTTATTTGTAATTTATAAAAAGCTCTATTTCACGCATACAATAAACCGTACATTTTTTTTTTTTTTGCCAAAGTTCCGGTGCCAATTTGGGAATCAAAATTAAGTGTTTTCATAGATAGACCACAGCGCCGCAAAGGGTTAATGTACCAACGGGGTGAACAGGCAGAGAGAAAGAAAATATTACCCCCCCCCCCCCTATTATTCACTTTTAGCTAAGGCGCTGCATACATCCAATCAAACCTGTAACAAAACGGAATACTTGGGGCTTAGCCGGTCGATTTCTGGAATACTAAAAAGTTTCCGATAAAGACAAGTTCTGCCTTAACAGATTTTACTTCATCAAATTCCTACTGGTTATTAAAAAAAAAAATTGCATCCTGAAAAGTTGAGACTTTGGCTTGCAGTCCTTGAAACATTATGACATCCAGCCTAATTTATACAACCAACTTGGTTTATTTCTTCTTTTCTTGTAAAAAAAAAAAAAAAAAATACATAGTTATATATTGGGATCTTTTTTTTTGCGGCAAAAAGATACATTCTCAAAATAGCATTTGACTTCAATGTTGAAATCCGAATGGCGGGGAAGTGTGTTGCGAATTTATTGCCATCACATGTCTGTGGAGAAAGTCCTTTCAGTATGAAATAATTTTCAACTCGAAAATGGAACAATTCATGGAATTAATTATAATAATATTAATTATAATTCTTGTGTTAGTGTTTGTATTTGTTGAATAAAATCAAGAAAAGACTTCAAGACTTTTAATTTAGAAAATGCACATGGCACCCTTATCAAGCATTATTTATGAAATCTTGGATTATACCAGTATTCATTTTTTCTTTACTATGGATACATTTATTCCACATCTGTTTATCCAGATGCTGTTTGCCAAAATAGAAGGGAAATTTTCTTTTGTATTATTGCATGGTTAAAATTAAACCTTTTAAAGTTCTAAAGTAAACGCGAAATAGGTATTCAATAGAATTTTTGTATGTTTCCTCACTTTACAAATTTGTGACAAAAAGAAGGGGCGCCAAATTAAAACTTTTCCCCGGGCGCAGTTTTTTCTTCGCACGCCGCCGAGTCCAGTCTATCAGGTGTGTAATCGTAAAAATAACAGAGGATCTATGCTCCAAGCAAAGGGTATACGCTCAAAGCAGACAGTACACCCTAGAGTGCGTATACTAGGGCTTTCTTGAGAAACAGAAGGTATACGGTGTTCCTTTAAAAAATCCAGGAGGATATACCCCCCGTATACCCTCCACTACAACCCTGACGACATTCTATGCAGGGGCGTGCGAAGAGAAAACTACGCCCGGAGCAAAGTTACAATCGAGCGCACTCCCCCCCCCCCCAAAAAAAAAAATGACAGATCAAAAAATAACATCGATTGTATAAATTCGGCACCCTCTAAATTTCCGCGGCTGGGGCGACCACGGCGCTGATACAACGGGCCACTCCACTCACCGCAGCGGTAAGAACAAAGCAAAGAGTCGATCCGACAGCATCTAAGGGGAAAAAACAAAAAACAAAAACAAAGGCATGTCGTTAGTAGTATCTGAGTAAAAATGTGAAAGTCCGATCCCAGGGCCACCTTTCCCGCCAAAAAGAGAGGCGAAGGTCGGGCGCGTCCACTCAACCGAGGTATCGTGGAAAAGCGAAAGACCCGAGGGGGGCACGATCCCAAACTACCGTTTAGACTTTAGAAGGCGCAACAGGTCTCTTGGATTGGAAATTCTTTGGTCCTCTTTCATTTTCAAAGGAATAGTGGGACTCATCATAATAAGAAATCAGGATGCTTCTTTCGAGCTGTTTTCTTTCTTGTTTGCAGGAGCGTGCGAAGAGAAAAACAGTGTTGAATCCAGGGGCTGGACCGGGGGTACATCCCCCCCGGAGCAATGAAATGTCCCCCCCCCTCCAGAAAATTTAAGATTTTGGATTTTTAATGGTCAAAAAGGGCAATCCCCCCCGGAGCCTCAGAGGTCCCTCCCGAAGAAAAGTGTCTGTATTCAACATTGGAGAAAACTGCGCCCGGGGCAAGGTTTCCATTTGGCGCCCCCACTGAAACTTTTTTTGTGACTGGCTAATAGTGACATTGGTTGTATAAATTTAGCGCCCCCTAAATTTCTCGACCCCCTAAATCGACCGTCCGCTTCGATCCCCCCCTTTTCTCTTACTATTTCAGCTATTTCCATTCCAAGATCGAATTGTGTTTTCCATATATCTTGTCCTTCAATCACTCTCGTCCCTCATTGACTTTGTACGCTACATGGGACGGCCGTTTCTAAACTCGCTTTATCCAGAATAGTGGTCGTACAGTTTAGAATGAGTTATAGAAGTTCATCAGACTGACTTCTGAACGCCCCCCTATTACGTGTACGACATGGATTCAAAATTCGTATTCTTGGACCCATCTTAAACAAATTTTAAATTTCAGTTT
This sequence comes from Maratus speculifer, assembly GCA_964019185.1. Lineage (NCBI taxonomy): Eukaryota > Metazoa > Arthropoda > Arachnida > Araneae > Salticidae > Maratus > Maratus speculifer. The sequence goes on along the minus strand of OZ025294.1, from coordinate 428,110,577 downwards.
TGCACTTTTCGGAATTGCCAAATTTTAAACTTCTAAACATCGCACATTTTTAATTTTTACACCGTTGCGTTGGGCAAAAAAGTGCGTATTTTAATGAAATTCACAATTTGTTTTTTAATTATTAATTTTTTTAAGTTCTTATTACTTTTTTTTTTATTATTGTGACAACAATTGGAGAACGAAAAATAAGCTGTCGAATTCAACCCATAAAAAGAATCAGATAGATATGCTTCAAATTTCCCAGTTCTATACCGAGGACAGCAATTATTTTACAAATACAGTATGTAGACTGCCTCAAATCCGCACATAATTTACAGATGTAAACAATGAAACATTCAGTTCAGATGTAGGGGCCAAATTTGACTTTTACAGTTTTATATCAATTCCATACGTATTTTAATTTGTAATTTTTGTTAATATTGTTGAATTCGTGTGTTTTTATGAAGGAAGAATAAATTCATGTTGGAAAAAAATTAAGATATTGCTGATATCAGTGGTAATCACAATGTTTTTACCAAATATTAATCAAACTTTTTCGGTTATTAAGTCTGGCTAAACCTGAAATAAAACTTCCTTATTGTGTGATTTTGGTGTGAATTAATAATGTATAAAGCAAATTTCAAATGAAAAATACATCGTATTTTTATAATAAATATTTAATCATACATTATTGATTATTAACTTGACCTTTATTTTTAATATTTTAATCATCCAAGCTGTCCGGATTTGAGGGAGTCTACTGTAGTTAATCAAAACTTTCCCTCTCTACTTTCATTCCGCATAATTCAGATTTTGATTTTATTTTTTAATTATATAGCTAAAAAAAAAGCAAAAAAGGGCATCGTAGCCAAAATCTTCCATTCTTTTTTTCCCTGATAAAGAAAGTGTGCGTCGTCGAAGATGATAAACACGGTCGTTTCAAAAATAAACCGTCCTTGTTTCTGTTTGGCTCTATTTTTAGAGCGATGCGATGCGCACTTTCCTTTCTTTTTCGAGGAGTTTGTTTGCAAACAAATCGGGGGCGCAACGACCCCGTGTGCTCGATCTCGTTCAGAGAGTGGGGTCGCGAGCCTCCTCTGAAAGAGAAAGTTCGCGTTCTCGATACGCAGCGAGTGGGACAACTCGGAAAATTGTGAAAAAAATCGCGTCCTTCGAGTGAAGATAAGAAAAATCTTTTAAAAAGGGGACAACTCGTGACAACTGGGAATGACTCTGAGTCGTTCGTTCCCTAACCCCTTGGGGACGAGCGACACGCAGCGAAAAGGCTTAAGAATCCTTCTTTATTCTCACCAGTAAAATTTTAATGAAAAATTTGCTTTATTTAGTCGGAGTATTTTATCGATTTAATAAGACACAAATTTCTGGTTTTAAAAACCGGCGACCAAAACATTTAAAATTTCGTAAAAGGCTCCCGTCGGTTAATGGTTTATTCGAAAAAACGCTTTTCCACCTTCAACAGCCCGAAATTTTCCGGTACAATTTCAGACTCATTTTTAAAGGTAAGAAACAAGAAAACGGGAGGGGGGGGGGGATTTTGGAAGAAATGGATAACGGTGCCCGTGTGATGCCATTTTGCGCTGAATTCATTAGAATTGGATTGATAAACAATTACCTTCTCAGTTGGATCCTCTTTTCCGTTTCCAGATCTCCCGCCTCGGAAAAAGCGGTTGGTTCAAAAGGCCGTTTTGAATTGCTTTTTTTTTTTTTTTTTTTTGCCATATTTTCTGCCATTATCAAAGAATTGATCCTCACGGCACCTCGTGTCCTCTCTCAATCAGACAATCTGCCAGCTGGATGCATCTATGAGAGCAAAAATGAATTTAAAAATCAATCCGAAAATAAGTAGTTTGGATAGAAATACACCCTTAAACTCGGCGCGCTAGTATACCCGATTTCGCACCTTCTCTACATTTTAGCTAAAAGATTGGTTCAGAGTAGGATTCAACAAAAGAGATACGCAAAGCATTTGTTCTTCCTACCAGGGGTGTAGTTGTAAAAAATAACTGAAGACATACGCTTTGAGCAGAGGGCATTTACTCAAGGCAGAGAGTATACCCTAGAGTGTGTAAGCTTTCTTGAGAAACAGAGGGTATAAGGTGCTCCTTTAAAATATCCAGAAGATATACGGTGTCATCATCATCATCATCATCAACCGTTTTCGATCCACTGCTGGATGTAGGTCTCCCCCAGATTTTTCCAATGTTTTCTGTCTAATGCTTTCGTCATCCAATTTACACCAGCCACTTTTCTAATTTCGTCACTCCATCTTACTTGTGGTCGTCTTCGTGGTCGTTTTACATCTCTAGGATACCACTGTAGTATATTTGTGCTCCATCTATTGTCTTGTCTTCTTGCAATGTGCCCAGCCCATTTCGATTTTAGCTGCTTGATTCTTTCAAGGATGTCAAAAACTTTTGTTTGATTTCTTATCCAGGTTATCCTCTTTCTGTCTCTTCTAGTTATGCCTAGCATACATCTTTCCATGCTTCTCTGTGCTGTTTGTAATCTTTGTATCATCCGTTTTGTTAGTGTCCATGTTTCTGCTCCGTAGGTTAATGCAGGTAAAATACATTGATTAAAAACTTTTCTTTTCAAACAAAGAGGCATATTACTCTTCAGAATAATACTGTTCTTCCCGAAAGCACTCCACCCATTTCTTATTCTTCTATTGATTTCATTCATGATACTATTATCCGATGATATTTCCTGTCCTAGGTACACATAACTTTGCACTTCTTTAATCTCAGTGTTCTTGTAGACAATTTTCTTTTTTGATGTAAATGAATTAAACATCACCTTAGTCTTTTCTAAATTTATTTTTAATCCCACATTGATGCTAGCTTCTGCAAGATCTTTTAGCATAATTTCCAATTCTTCAGGACTGTTACTGAAAATTACAATGCCGTCAGCGAAATACATCCGTATATCCTCCCCTAACTCCGTGGGGCCGTTCGTCCTTGAACAGGCAATTTTTCCTACAAGGAATAGAGCCTGCAAGGGCTCCTATACCCAAGAACTCGTCACAGGGTTGGATCATTTTCAAATGGAATAATGTTTGATGACCAGGGTGAGTACTAGATAGCCAGTACAGAGCTGTCTTAATTATCTGAGTGCATTTTTCTAGAATTCAACTCACTTTGAGCCAGCGAGGTAGTCTATATACCGGAGTGCTGCAGCCTAAAAATTCGAATTTTATCGCATCACGATAGAAATGGTTTTTAAAACGCCCTATGCCAAGGGTGCAGCGAGACATCCTTCTCGCACAAACTATGACGTTTGGTTGGCATCGTTTGCAACTGTCGTGGGAACCGGCTCTCAAGAGGAAAAAATGGATACCGGACACCCTTTTTAAGCAAATTTAGACAAATGAAAGACACTGGAATGGTGGGCGATGAAGCTAACCTCATTGACGTCTCGACTATTATCAGTCTTCTCTCCTAAGCTAGAAACATGATTTTTTTTTTTTTTTTTTTTCTCTTCCAGTCGAAAATTCTATTTCGTCTTTTTCTTTTCCATCCACAGAGTGGACGTACTTTGGAGTCGGTCCCCGACCAAAAGAAAATTCCCGCGCGCTTCGGACGGATCCCTGCGAGCGAAGCGTGGACGGAGAGTTCGATGGACCGCCGGTGACGCCTCTCGCTTGAATCCTCGAAGAACGGGCCGCTTCAAAGAAGGCAGGGATGTTGTGTTTTTTAAAATTCAGCGGGAAAACAAACCACGAAATCGGAGGACGGCCGCGGCGGCACTGGGTTCCTTGGCCACTACGACGAGATTTCGGGGCTTTTATTTCATGACTTAGAATCTTGAAAGTATTTTTGAAATGGTTGGAAATGAAATGGCACCTCATTTTGAAAGAGCATTCCAGTTCGTCGATTTTTCCACTTCGAGCGTTGTAAAACAGAAAACTGTATCACTTTTGTAAAGCTCAGCGAAGAATAAGAATTTTTGTTGACTCTGTCAGCAGGGCCGTAGCTAACGGGGCGCTATGGGCGGCTCAGCTCACCCTAAAATATTTTGAGCTCCCCTCCCCCTGGAGGAGATTCCGAGGTCACTCAATGAATTTCTGTTCCGAAAATCCAAATGAAATTCTGTTCAAAAGTATAATTTAGTTTTGAGACCCTTTCACAGCTTTGCAGAATTACTAAATTGTATCTAAAATAAGCGTTTCAACACCTCCCACATCCTATTTGCACATAGCAAGCTAACATTATGTTCAATTTTATACACTCCATGTTTTCATCATCCTATTCTTTTCTTAGCCTAAAATAAAATTATTAGTACAATTTAATAAAAAAAACATAGTACCTACAATTCGAATAGGCACTCATTTTTGTTTCTGCGACAAAGAGAGAGATTTAAAGAAAAAAATATATATATATGAGCTCCCCCTGCCCGCTACATTCTCCTGAGCCCCTTCTGTTGTTCACTTCTAGCCTACGCCCTGTGTCGGAGAAGGACCGTTTACAATCGAACCAAAGTAGAGGTCTGCACGGGCCGAAATTTCTAGGCCCGAGCCCGGCCCGAAAGTTAAAATTTTGGCCCGAACCCGGCCTGGCCCGACAAAAGAAATATTGGCCCGGTCCGAAAAAAAGTTAAAAATTCGGCCCGAACCCGTCTCGGCTCGGGTGAATTTCTACAGAACATTGATCTTTACTCTAACGGAAGAGTTCAGTTTTTTTTCATGTTTATAATCTCTATTTATGCAGAAGTGCCATAGGCTGCCGTATTTACGCTTTTAATGAACCTTTGTTTGTTGTATGTAAATGTTTCAGTTATCATTGCATAAAAAAAAATCTAAAAATGGTATTTGGTAAAAGTAAAATTTTTTAAGACATTGGAAAGAAAAAAAATACGTTTTCTTCTTAGCAGATGTAAATGTTTAATATATTTTTTTTTTCTCGCCTATTGTTGTATTCATTTTGTATGAATGAACAATTTAAAAGAAATTTGCAGATTTCAGTTTAAACGAAAATTCCGTCATAATCATGTTTTATTTCAGGTGTTTAATTCTATATTGTAAGACGCCTAGTAATCTACGATTCTTTAAAAAGAATAATTTCAATTTTTTAATTGTAGAATAATCACGACTTAAAAGTATATGCCTATTTTGCAAAAATTTTTGGACCGAGTCAAACTTTACTAATTTATGAACAGACTTTTCCACGCCGAGAAAAGGATTTTCATACGGGATGATTCAACAGGAACTGATTATTTTGGTCTGTGGAGACTAGGAAGAACGCAATCAGTCTCGGCTTCATACGGAAAAAATAGTTAGGCTCGGCCCGGCCCGAAAAGATTAGTAATTAGGTCCGAGTCTTCAGAATCAAGGCCCGAGCCCGGCCCGGCCCGGCCCGAATGCCGTTAATGAAAATCGGCCCGAACCCGGCCCGGCCCGTGCAGATCTCTAAACCAAAGTTCTTGGGACAAGATGAGTCGAAATCTTTTTTACGGTTCCTCTTTTCTTTTAAACAAGATTGTTTCGTCGGAGTGGAACCTCGTTCTGTTCAATAACCCTGACAAAGATGCTCCGCTAAAACATGCGCGATCCAAAACAGGGCCACCGGACCAGAGATCCGCGCAAAAGCGGTGGACCGAAAAGTCAAAAATCTTACCAAATATACTGGAAAGAGAACACTTTCCAACAGAGAGTCGAAAGAGGGTTCTTAGTTCGGGTTGCGGACATAATCCCCGCGGACAAAATCCCCACGGACAAAATACCCGCGGACAAAATCCCCACTGGACAAAATCCCCACGGACAAAATCCCCACGTGTATTTAGAATTGTAATACTATCTTATGAAACATAATTTAATTGATAAAGATTTTAATAAAAGTAAAATTAGTCCAACTGAAGAATTTTGCGTATCTTACAGAATTCTTTTTAACATAAAAAGAAATATAATTGCATTAATAAATAACATAGTATATAACTCAGAGAGTAATCCCCCGTAGTTTGATGGTCACAAAATTGAGCAACTCAAACCTCAGGATTTAATCAACTATGTTATATAGTAATAATAATAACTTTAAGATATATGATGCATTTGTATGCATTATTGTCCTTTAATTTATCATGAATCCTTAGGATAGAATTGTTACTTTATATTTTAAAATGTAGAGATAGATATTTTCACACTTTTTTATTCATTTATTGTTTTAATTGTAACTCACCGTGTTGGAGTTTTTAATAACTCGTTAATTCTGCGTTGACATTGTCGTAAGCAGTAAATAGTCGCAGCTTTAGAACTATTACAGCGAATATACAACTTATATATTGTATGTGCTCATAAGAAGCCATATCATTCACGCGAAATACCCATTGCTAATGTTAATTCTATGTAGATTTTTTTTTTTTTCTATGAAGATTTTTTTTATTTTAATTTTTATTTATTGAGTTAAAATTTTGATTTTTTTTTTTAAATGTAATTATATAATTTGTAAACAAAATCACATGATGAAACTTCTCATAAATATTATATATATATTCAAAATATGGGTAAAATAAAATTGTTTGCAAAATCATATTATTTGCAGAATTTCACTTTTTCTTTCATTCAAATAAATAGGAATATAGACGCTTTGATTTTCATTCAGCATTTTTGAAAATACTAATTTAAATAAAAATTAAAAATACTTAAATTAAAAATATGAAAAAAAAAAATAAAACTTAAAAAAAGTCAAATTTTTAAAAGTAATTATTTTTTTTATTTGTTGAATCAAAATTACTGTAAAAGAATTAAGAAAGACATATTTCAAGTTTGAACCATTTATCTGTAACGATTCTTGACTTATAACGGTTTATCTAAGAGAAATGGTGAATAAACCCATCATGAAGAAAATCGCACTTTCGTTGTTTCCATATCAATCTTTGCTGGAAAGTGCTAGATTTTGAAAACAAACCAAAACATAAAATTTAATATTTCCTTTTCCAATTAAGATAGAAACATGATTTAAATGTCATTTTAAGCAAAATAATAATAATAATAATAATTATTATTATTATTATTATTATTATACTGTTTATTTTATTTTATTTTATTTTATTTATTTATTTATTTTTTTTTTTTTTAAGGAAAATTTGAAGGTTTTCGCGTCTTGAATTCAAGCTGGTTTTAATACTGTTTACGAAACTATTGCAAAATCAGTTTGCATGTTTCGAAGGGAAAATTATAAAAAACAAATACTAGTTATTCCGATTTTTTTTTCAGGTATGGATATTTTATTTTCAGCTGTGTGTCGATCTATCTAACTGCATTTTCAAATGATTTTTTTTTTTTTATCATTATTATTATTCTTCGATCCAAAATGGGCTGTTATTTTTTTTTTTTCAACTTAATTCTTTATTTTTTACTCAGAATTTTTTGAGAATTTTTAAAAAATGGGCTTCTTATCTACAATTAAAAAAAAAAAAAAAAAAAAAACAAGAAATTTCACATCTTTAGTTACAATAAAATAAACACACATGCACAGACACAGGGTGACTCATATTTATCGAAACAATAGGTTATCTCTTTAAATATTGCCCCTAGGCACAATACTTACAGTTGCAAAGTTTCTTTTTTTTTTCCTTACTTATTTATTGCCTAAGTGGGGGCAGAATCAGAAAAGAATGCAAAGTTTCATATAATAAGTTCCAATTACACAGGGGGACTATTTAGGGAAATACAAAAATTAAATTTTTATACGGCCCTGGTTGGTTAAGATTTCTCCTTAGGAAATTTTTCTTTATCATTTTTTAATTTAAACAACAACAACAACAACAACAAAAAAAAATCTATCTTGATTCCTGCAAAACTCAGAGATTTATGTCTCTTTTAATAATTTGCGGGGTTTCAAGGGATCAGACACAAATGGAAATGCGTGTTATTCAATGCGCAATGTTACTGTAAAAGTATCAAGGAAACATTCATTTTTCTTTTATTTATTTATAGAGTTAGAATTTTGAATGCTTTGAGATGGTTAACTATATAATTTGTAAACAGAATCACATCATAAAACTTCATTTAAAAATAAAAATGCATTTTTAGAAAAAAAAAAAAAAAAGGGTAATTTAAAACGTTATTAGTCAAAGTTTCATTCTTCGAATTGAATTTTTTTCTTTTGATTAAGTATCTTATTTTTTATTTTGATTTTGCATTTTAAATAATATTTACTTAAAAAAAAATTATAATATTTAAAATAGCAATTTAAAACTAATCGGATGTGGCAATCCCAAAACTTCTGTCTCATGCATGTGAATATTTCAAAAAGCGCTACCAATGCGCGAAAATAAAATAACAAACTATGCTCATCATGAGGATTCTAAGGACATGAAATTCCATGCATTGTTTCTTGAATTAGACAATTGCAATATTGGGAAAAATGCAACATAAAAAGCGCCACTTGTTGTGCAACTTATACCAAAACATAAAGTGCAATAATATTTATCAAACTATACCTGAATCTGAAATTTGTTGAAAAAATTCGTGCATTAGCTCTTGGATTAGAACTATTGAAGGAATTGGGAAAAATTCAGCATAGCAGCATCACCTGTTGGGTTATTGTCACTAAAATATAAACAGAACTAGTTCATACCACGGATTTACTAAATCTGAAGTTTAATGAAAATCCGCATATTAATCATTGGGATAGAGCTCTTGCAAAAATCGTAAAATAATACAACATAGCAGTGCCACCTGTTGAATGATTTACAACAATAACTGATCAGTTTCAATGTATATCAAGAACTATCTGAATATGCATTTTTATTGAACTCCGTACATTACTTTTTGAAATAGAGTTATTGCAAAAATCCTGAATAATGCAGCATAGCAGCGCCACATGTTAAGCAATTCACATAGAAATATAAACAAAACTATTTCATATCATGGGTTTACTGAATCTGAAGTTTAGGGGAAAACCGTGCCTAAAAATTAGGGGAAATCCTAATGCGATATAGATGTTGCGTAAATTGTAAGAAAAAAAAAATGCAGTATAGCAACGCCATTTGTTGAGAAATTTACACCAAAAACAAATCAGCAACAATTTATATCAGAAACTACCTGAATATAAATGTTTAGCAAATTCAGTGCATTAATTCTTGAGATACAGCGCCCCCAAAACTTATGTCACAGACAGAGACATAGACTCATAAACAGACATTTTGTAAAAAAAAAAAAAAAAATTGCTTTTTGGAATCTTTGACACTTGACTTAAAACGTAAAAAACTGGAATTCAAAAATTTTCATGAATCCAATACTTTCTTCATATAAAAATAAAAGAAAGTAAAAACATTAATTATGAACAATTTGGAATATTTTCTTTTAGACATCTTACAAAACGCACATAGATAAGCAAAATAAATGTTGCAAAGAAATATTCGTATTTACCAATGTATCACTTTTCTTATTATTATCCTTCTAGTAATTTTTCTTGAAGATGTGGCCATTTTTGTGATACTCTGCATATAAATATGAGTAGTACTGGGTGCATAATTTATGCATACATACAATACGTATGAAGTTTAGCACTAGCTACTTCCACATTATTCACAAAAAATTCTATCATTCATCATGGGAGATCATTCCCGGGCCGTAGGAAAGTTATTTCGGCCCGGCCCTGGCCCGGCCCGGCCCGTTTACATTTTCATATTTTAGGCCCGGCCCGGCCCGTACAAAAATCAGCGAAAACAGGCCCGGCCCGGCCCGTTTTGGCCCGTTACAATTTCTACGATTTCTAAAAAATTCAGATTTTTATCATATACAGTATATTTTACAGCAAATACACATTAACAACATTAATGATTACTTAGATTCTTAGGCTTTCAACATTCGAATAAAGATTCATTAAAAAATTAATATGGCTTAGAATAAAAGAAAAAAGAAAGAAAGCTAAAAACATGGTTAATTTTGAAGCTGTTTAATAAAAGAAGATTTATAAATATATTTCTATATCATTTTATTATAGATTTCAAATCTAAATTCATTCTTAAATACAAAGAAGCTCCTTTCTGATACATTTCTAAATTAATTTTTTTTCCTCAGAAACGCATAAGATTAGGAGATATCTTTATTCAGAAACTATATAATCGAATGGCGTTATCCATTTTTTGATACAAGCAATTTAAGAATACTGCAAACAAATAAAATACTGTGATAATTAGCGTTTTGAATAGAATTTCCGGATGCAATAGCAAGGGAAGGGAGAAAAACCTGCAATCATTTGAGAAACTATTATAACTCAACAAGGTTAAACAAGTATTTTATTTACCAAAAATGAAAAACGCTATTCGATTCCAAATCCCTTCAATAGTTAGGCTTATCACTTTTATACTTTTACAATTTAAATTTAATCAGAAAATGTGTCAAACTTTCGCATTATTGAGAAATTAATTTAAAAATCATCAAGAAGTATATATCCGAAGACTAAGCTAACATAAGTTCTTTATCGCTGTTAATAATTTTACAAATAATGTTTTCTGCCAATAATTAAGTCTAGTACCGGTCCGGCCAGTCTATATGTAGAAAAATAGTGCAAGCGTGATCTCGGATCGGCATGAGTCAGCTAAAAAAATATTAAAACGGGTTACACATAATGTAATTCTCCGATGCCGATACACTGTGCAATTTTTATATTGATGCTGTCAAACTAGTGGCTGGCCACATTTATACTTATTCTCGTTAAAACCATTTTCGTTGAAAATAGCTCATATTTTATCGTTTTTGTTTAAATCTTCAGAACGGGCCGGCAGGCCCGAAAATTTTTTTTATCGGCCCGGCCCGGCCCGTCTGGCCCGTTCAATTTTTTTGCCGGCCCGGCCCGGCCCGTTTATGTTGTTTGTCGGCCCGGCCCGACCCGTTGAAAAGACTATTATAAATCTGCCGGCCCGGCCCGGCCCGTGAGAAAATTCGAAACGATTCCGCCGGCCCGGCCCGCGGGCCGGGCCGGGTACGGGCCACGGGCCAGGCCCGGGCCCGTGCAGACCTCTATAAGAGAGGTATAGCCGTGTAGCGTCTGGATTTTTCAAAGAAGCTACGGCCTTCTTCAAAAGTGACGGCTTTGATGCGGTCTCATTGTTGAAAGTGTGGTTTCAGCTGGGCCCTTTCAAGGGCAAAGCATTTCTGCTCCAAAAGTGTCCAAATGTTTCACACCGCAATTGTCGAACAAATTTATCTATAATAGTCAAAAACTCTTTTTTCCACCCAAGTTATCAAATTGGTTTTCTAATAAAAACTTACTGGTGCCATTTGCAAATTTGGCCATCAAAACTAACCGACTGCAAACGGCTCCCTTCAAGGAGTTTAACAGATGGTTTATTTATTTATTTATTTATTTATTTTAACTATCACTTTCTGTGCTCTATACAGGGGTGCACAAAAAATGCCGACTCCATTTCCGTTGAGGATGGACGGAGTGGAAGGGAGCTTCCCAAAAGAACTCTGTTTTAGTCTTTTACAGAATCATCTTATAGAGGATGGAACACAGACTTGCACAAAAGAGGCTGTTTTATCGACTCTAAAGGCACTGGCTAACTAGGACGTAGCCGAGGGCCCAAATTTAATAAAATGATTTAGAAAAAAAATTCTTATTATTGTATTTCGTTTAACTTTTTTTTCAAAAGCAAAAAATGAATTTGTGAAAGTGGTTTACTTGGCAACTGTCTAATGATACCTTACGAATACTCCTGGGGAAGGGGAAGGAAGAATCTAGTTAAATTTTGGTGCAAGGGGGCCCCGAAAAGATGCTAGGCCTTGGGTTCCCTACAACCTTAATTGGGCTCTGTCTAAAGGGGGGGGGGGTCGTCTTCCAACGGGTCATGAGTTTTTCATATGATTGACTGAGACAAATTCTTTCTGATGATAAACTCGCGCAGAAAACTAGAATTCTTATTCAGGTCGTTATGCCTGCGTTCACTTCACTTCGTTGTGTTGAGACGATTGATTCAGTAGATTGTGAATACATTGCAGTTCTTGCAGTGGTAATAGCAAACACTCGGGGAAGGGGAGGAGGGGATGAAGCCCATACAATTTGATTTTTACCTAAGTTCTTTAATGCTCTTCTCTAACGAATAATTCCACCAGCCTCTTGCATCGTATATACATATATATATACATATATGAAAGGATAAAAACAAAATCCTTTTTTAAAATTTAAAAGTTTAAAATCCCAATTAATGTTTTTTAACTTTAATTCTGAAGCTTATAACTATTTTACCCTTGACTGTTTAACATTTATTACATTCAGATGTCATTTTTGGACGCTCCTTTAGATTAAAATTGATGATCTAAGTGCTTTTTGTAGTAAGGGCCTCATACCTCACCGACCCGGGAAATGTGCGGGCTTTGACCACATACCAATCAAACCCTTTAAATTAAATGTTCCTCCCAAATTCACAACCGTGCCCTCTGCCGGAAAATATTACAATCCCTAATATATTAGCGAGAACAAGCGCGAAAAACGAGGCATTCTGCAGTTTTGAGATGCCTGCCAAACTTACCGCCATGTAACTCTCCATAATCAAGGTAAACGATCTTATTCGCGAAACCTTCTGTATGATGAGCGGCCAAATAAAAAGAGTTCGATCCAACAAGAGGCTCCTGAGTCAACTTCTTGGGACACACCCCCTGGGGACGTTACATCGCTGGAAATTCAAGTGTCTGTTTCAGAGACTAAAATGTCTGGGAAATTCATTTTTCAACGGAAAGACATAAAATTCTAAGGTCTGACCATGGAAGCGGTTTCGAAACGAATTCAGTTTTCCGTTTTAGGATCATTCCATTACCTATCCAGTTATAAGCTATACTGATCACGTGATCACCCGTTTTTCTCCTGCTTTTCTGCTTCCGTCGAGATATTTGTTAAAAAACGTCCACTTTGAAAGTCTGTTATGAAAGATCTATTGCGTTTGTAAAGAATATAAAAAACTCAGTGCAATGAGCCAGCTTCTGAATAACAACATCTGCTCTTTTCAGGCATTTCCGAACAAAAATGAATTAAAACTTATATTAACAAAGTTGCCCTTTTTGATTTAAAAACACCGTTAATGAGAAAACTTAGTAACTACAGTGTGAATAGGCACTCGTTTATCTTTCTGCGTCAGAGAGAGAAAACAGGACCCCTCCCTACATTTTCTTGACCCCCCTCCCCCATTATTCACTTCTAGCTACGGCCCTGAATACGTTAAAAAATGCAAATTATTTTTCGTCTTAATAGTGTATTCGAAAAAACGCTTTTTCACCTTCAACAGCTCGACATTTTCCGATACCATTTCAGACACATTTTTAAAAGTAAAAACAGGAAACTTGCTGTGGGGATTCTTGAAGGGACGCATGAAGTGCCGTAAGATGTCTTTTTATGCTCCATTCATTAGATTTTGAGTTATAAACAATTATTTTATCAGTATGACCCATTTTTTTCGTTCCCAAATCTTCCGCTTGGGAAAAATCGGTTCGAAATGTCGTTTTTGATTGCTTTTTTTGCAATATTTTGTACACTTATCAAAGAATCGACAATCACGGCACCTTGTGTACTTTCCAAATAAGAGATTTTGAAAGTTTGGTGTATTTGAGAGCAAAAATAAATCGGAAAATAAGCAGTTTGAATCGAAATACAGCCTTAAAGTAAGAGGATGGAAGGTAAGGCGAGCGCGAAAGAGCGGTCAACCCTTTCGGCATTCCGCGGATACCACCGGACGAGGTCAATGACGTCTCACGGATTCTCGAGCTCAGACGCGCGACCCCCACACCACTCTGCGTCTGTCGAGATTTTTCGAATTTCTCTCATACTAATCTATGAGATGGGCAAAGCGTTCTTGAGTAGAACAAGCAGCTTTTGGAGTGTGTTTACAGGTGGGCCGAAAAAGGAGAATAGAGCGGGAGAAATCGTTTGGAGTTGAGGATGCAGAGGGAAAACGAAAAGAATAACCATGGATCATTCTCATGTAATCCCATAGAAGACATTTATAAAGATATATATCGCGCTTGCATTTCAATATTTTTAAATGGTTTTTGTATTGTATAGCTGAGATTGATTTCCATGCAGGCGGTTTTCTACTTTTTTGATTTTGTTTTTTAGGAGGACGCTTTCATTTTCGGAACCGGTTTGGAAATCGAAATCATCCTCCTAAAAAATATCTGCAACCCAAATCTAAAAAGTAAAAAACGACCTGCATACATTTCGATCTCAGCTTTCATATACAAAAAAAAAAAAAAAAAAAAAAAAAAAAATCATTTAAAAATATTGAAATGTAACCGAAATATCTCTTAAAATTTCTCTATATAAATTTCTTCCTTAAGGGTTTTCTTAACTGATCCGCTCAACAAGCGAAAACGTTTCAACACATTTACAAATTCATTTTCTAACAGAAAGTTATAAAATTGGAATGCCTGACTATGGGAGCGATTAGTTTTCCATTTTATGATCATTAAATTAATTATCCAGTTCTAAGCTATTTCACTATTGAGATCACCTGTTTTTTCTCCTGCTTTCCGACAGTTTTTTCTGCTTTCGTCGGGAAATAGGCTCAAAAGTGCCCACTTTGAAGGCTTGTTATCATGAAAAATCTATTGTGTTTTTAAAAAAAACAGAAGAATGAGTGCAATGAGACAGTTTCTGAATAACAACCCCTGCTATTTTCATGCATTTCCGAACAAAAACAAATGAATGCATGTGTCACAAAGTTGCCCTTTTTGATTTAAGAACACCCTTAAGTTTAGCATGAGCGATCGGGTCTATTGGTTTGACTGATGTAGCCTTTTAATCTAGGAAATGGGCAAGAATTCTCTTAGAAATTCCTAAACTATGTTACAAAACTGCATATATATTTCAAGCGTTCCAACTTCTATGGAAGAGGTGTCCGCAAGATTAAAGGCGGGGTCAAGGCTCATGCCATCTAGCGGCAGGGGTGCACAACTAGAGGATTATAAGTAGATTGCAGTTTCTTTTGTGTGAATGGCAACAAAACTTTTTTGTTTCTATAAAATGTTACTTTATAGGGCCTCCGTGGCTGAGTGGTTAAGACATCCCACCGCTAATCGTGAGGATGTGGGTTCGAATCCCACTGGACCACGAATAGCGCCAAAATACTTTACTTACGACCCGAATAGCCTTGGACTCTTAATAGAAAAGAAAAAACTAGTCGTTGGGGGCCACCGTAATACTTACCCATCATGGATATGTATATGAAAATAAAACATGTGAAAACTATTTATGCAATGCATTGCAATTCATAAACGAAATTTAAATATTGTTAATATACATAGTAATGCTATATTAAAGAACTGCTGATGTACCAATTTCGACAAATTATATAAAACGCCAAACTACTCAAGTAGTACCGAACTGCGTAAAAGAAACATCCTTATAACTCCAAAAATAATAATTCTATTAACTAACAATTAACTGTGTCGGATTAAGCGTCTCATTTCCAATTAAAATATACCTCTGAATTGAAATTTGAATGAAATACAGGGTCATGAAAAATCGAAGAATGTGGAAAACAGGATTACAAATATCTCGGCAACCAATAATCCGCTCGACTTCGTTCGATATGCAAAATGTGTGTTATTTTATTGCCTTTTACGTCCATTCCTTAAAACAAAAAAAATTCGAAAATTTTTATATACCTTTCATCAGAACGAATTTTTCGAGAGTCCGAAAAAAATAGTTCCGGATAATCGAGGTTGCTGATATTAAATAGGCTTCGTCCCATTCTTACATACTAACTACATACAAAATTTCAAGTCTCTATCTCAATTTGTTTGGGAGATAGAGCGTTTACAGACAGACAGACGGACGAAAAAAAATTTTCCGATTTTGAAAACGATTGCAACACTTACCCTATACTACACTACGTATGATGGGTAAGTAATATATAAGACAAATTGAAACCGAACAAATTTAAAAGAAAAAGTAGACAAATTAAAGATATTGAGAGACGGTTAGCGGGCTCTGAAGCTATCGACTTTCTCTGCCTTCATCCTGAACATATATGTCTCAATTTGTCTTCGAATCGCACACACTCTTTGTGTGGAGCTCCTGGTTGTACTTCTCTTGTGTTGTAATCATGAAGATAGAATAAAAGACTATATATCTATATCTATCTTCATGGTTGTAATATTTCCTTGTGTGCTATCTCGTCCCTGTAAATTGACGATGACTTATAAGAAGGCTTCATGTCGAGCACACAAGTCAGATGTATGTTGTAATAAATAAATAAATTACTTTAAAACATTGCGTAGAATAAGTTTTAAGGTTTGAAATATTGTAAATAAATACAGAATAAATCAGTGTAGTACGACTAAATATTAACGTAAAATATACTAAGATGAAATATCATTTAACTATGCGATACAAATATCGCTGATTAAAATACAGTGTCTCACAAAAGTGATGGGACACTTGTGCTTTATAAAAAGAAACTGCAATAAAATAAATAAACAAACATGTGCAAAAATTTTTTGGGTGTGTTTCATATTTAAAGTTAGTAACAATTATTACGTAACATACATTTTGTTAAAATATTAAAATATTAATTTAGTAAAAATACAATTGTTCAGAACGGAGCAAAAAATGGCTCACATAAGTGATGGGACACTTACTTTTCCATCAAATGTTTATCCAAAAATTTTACTTTTTAAAAGGTTTTAATATTTTGTTGGATTTCCTTTTACTTTTAAAACATGATTTAATCTTTTTGGGATGGATTCGACTAATTTTTTTTTGTGATTTCTGGAGTGATTTTACCCCATTCTTCTTGAAGCACCGATTTTAGTTGTTGTTTTGAAGAAATGGTGTGTTTGCGAATTCTTGATTCCAATTCTTGAAAAATTTTCTCTATGGGATTTAAGTCTGGAGATTGTGGTGGTGTTTTTATTATTTCAGGACAGTTATATAGCAACCAGAGTCTAACGTTCAGAGCAGTGTGCTTGGGCTCATTGTCCTGGTAGAATTTAAAATCGTTATGAAGGTTCAATTTTCGTTGCTGAAGATTTCAAATTTTGCTTTAAAATATCAATATACTTGTACTGATCCATTATACTGTCAATAAAAACAAGATTACCAACTCCAGCGGACGACATACACCCCCATACCATAACTCCTCCCCCACCATGTTTTACTGTTGGTACCAAGTTCTGTTTGCGAAATTCTTCCCTGGGTTTTCTCCACACCAAGATTCTACCGTCAAAACCAAATATATTAAATTTACTCCCATCAGCAAATATAACTTTATTCCAGTAATCAGAATTCTTATTTATGTTGGATTTTGCGAAAGCTAGTCTGAGTTTTCTATTCTTTTCACTTACGAAGAATTTTTTCCAGGCTACTCTACCGTGATACTCAGCAGATCGAATTACCCTTCTAATAGTCTCAGGATTAACAATTATTCCATATAATGCTTGTAAATCAACAGCAACTTTTGAAGCACTATTTCTTGGATTTTTTTTAATATTTCGAATGATAATTCGCTTTATTCCATTGGATAGCTTTGATGGTCGGCCAGGTCTTCTTTTATCCTGAATCATATGATTCTTTTTATATCGTTTAATGATATTGAAAACTGTTGAACGACTCAAGTTAACTGTTTCAGCAGTTTTTCTAATAGATTTTCCACGTTCAATATGCAAATTAATAACTAATTTTCGAATTTCAGGCGAAGTTTCTTTTCGTTTAACATTCATGGCTACACAGAGCTAAAAAACACAAAAATTCCAAAACAAACTGGAGAGAAATACTGCAGACGATTTTATAAATTATTGCCAATTGCTTTTAAGTAAAAATAAAACCCCAAAAAATATTTTTATTGCTTATTTCAGACGATTTTGTTGCATATATAATGGTGTCCCATCACTTATGTAAGCTATTTTTTGCTCCGTTCTAAACATTTGTTTTTTTTTTTTTTTTAATTAATATTTTAATATTTTGACAAAATGTATGTTATGTAATAATCTTTACTAAACTTAAGTATGAAACACACCCACAAAAAAATGTGTACATGTTTTTTAGCTCACAGGCTATCATAGCCTGAGAGCTTATGTGCCCGTCCGTTCTGTATGTATGTTCGTATGTACGTAACGCGATAACTCATGATAAAAATATCCGATCCACTTGAAATTTTGTATGTAGGTATATCCTGACAAGGCGCTTCCCTGATTAGTTTTTGGAGTTCATTCGATATGTATAAGAGGGGGAACGGGGGGCTCATGCCCCCCGTTAGTTGATATAGATGGGATTTTCATGCAGAATTAAGTTTTCAAAATTTAGATTAGGATCATCCTGATGAGGCGATTCCGTGACTGTTATTAGGTGTTCATTGATTAAGTATAAATAGGGGGAACAGGGGTTCTAATGCCCCCCCCCCCCGTTAGTTGATATAAATGGGATTTTCATGCAGAATTAAGTTTTCAAAATTTAGATTAGGATCATCCTGATGAGGCGATTCCGTGACTGTTATTAGGTGTTCATTGAATAAGTATAAATAGGGGGAACAGGGGTTCTAATCCCCCCCCCCCCCCCGTTAGTTGATATAAATGGGATTTTCATGCAGAATTAAGTTTTCGTTCAAAATTTAGATTAGGATCATTCTGATGAGGCGATTCCGTGACTGTTATTAGGTGTTCATTGAATAAGTATAAATAGGGGGAACAGGGGATCTAATGCCCCCCCCCCCCGTTAGTTGATATAAATGGGATTTTCATGCAGAATTAAGTTTTCGTTCAAAATTTAGATTAGGATCATTCTGATGAGGCGATTCCGTGACTGTTATTAGGTGTTCATTGAATAAGTATAAATAGGGGGAACAGGGGATCTAATGCCCCCCCCCCGTTAGTTGATATAAATGGGATTTTCATGCAGAATTAAGTTTTCGTTCAAAATTTAGATTAGGATCATTCTGATGAGGCGATTCCGTGACTGTTATTAGGTGTTCATTGAATAAGTATAAATAGGGGGAACAGGGGCTCTAATGCCCCCCCCCCCGTTAGTTGATATAAATGGGATTTTCATGCAGAATTAATTTTCGTTCAAAATTTAGATTAGGATCATTCTGATGAGGCGATTCCGTGACTGTTATTAGGTGTTCATTGAATAAGTATAAATAAGGGGAACAGGGGTTCTAATGTCCCCCCCCCTTAATTTATATAAATGGGTTTTTCAAGCAGAATTTTCAGATTTCGTTCAAATCTCTGAATAGTTTTGGAAGTTTAATGGTTAAGTATAAAAGAGGGGGATAACTCTTTTTAAATTATATAAATGCTAAATGGGTTTTTATTAAGAATTATCTAATTTGCTCTGAATTTTGGGTATAGATTTTTTATATGATAAAGTATGTCTTTGATAGTATAGGAGGTTCAATGATTAAGTATAAAAAAAGAGAAAAGGGGAGAGCTGTTTCCCCTTCTTAATTTTTTTTTTCGAACGGAATTAACCCTTGAAAATATAAAGCTTTAATGTGCAATTAGTATTTGTAGCCTGTGAGCTCAATGCCTTCAGTTTAACTGGGCAGTATTCTTTATATAATTTATTTGATTAGTTTCCTTTTGTAAAGCACAAGTGTCCCATCACCTATGTGAGACACTGTATGTTCGATTTTAATTATGTTTTCGATGTAATGAAAGATGACTCATTAAATTTAGTAAGTAAATATATAAATGTAGAATTTTGAAGTAGCATCACATTTTACTAAATTCTTGATGAGCTAAGTTGTACAAAATGGTATACACCATAGTATTTCCTATATGATAGTGTAATGTTTAGAAATGTTTAGAAATGTATAGAATTTAATACTAAATAAAATATTCAACTTTAGCTCCATTTTTCATTTATCAATTGCAGACGACAAAAATTAAATGTTTTCTTGGTCGAATCGACTTTTATTATTTAACTAGCGAGCTACGCCCGCTAGCTGGGCCAGTTTTTCCAAACGAACCTCGATATTAAGCAATATATAATAAACAAAAAAATTCATTTAATAAGCAAGTCTTGGTGTTCGAATCCTCAAGCACAAAAAAAGTAAATTAAAGAGCTATGGTTGTTATGCGCCCATTATCCCGTTAAAAATATGTGATTTCGCACAGTGGGCTCTACGCTCCATGGTCGCCATCGTCCCATTAAAAATATTTGGTTTTGTACGGTTGGCTCTGCGCGCCCATAAGACATTTTCTCGTATTTTTTGGTTCATCAGAAGCAGACTTTTACGCAGATTCTGAATATGTAATCAGTTTTTTTTCTACTTTAAAAACTGTCTGCATGATGGTTTAAGAAAAAACGCGCAAAAAGGGAGAAAAAGAGGTTTTCGACTGCTTCTTCTTTTAGCCAAAGGGGAAAAGTTCAGGTTCTTCACCGCAAGGTGGCGCAGTGTTCTGCCTCAGAGCTCCGTTTGAGCGCCGTTTGGGATTTGAGACATTTTTCGTTCCGATTCCCAAGGGGTTTTTAATTCATAACTTTTTTAATTTTGGTCCCACGGTCTCGAAAATGCCCGAAATGACTTCCCCGGAATTTTTCCAATCGAAAGACACCTCTCGCGACTTCCAACTCGCCCGCATTACGAAGTTTAATCGGCATCAAGCAGACAGAGACGCACGGATTTTATTAGTATAGACTTGCAAACATTTCATTCTTTTAATTTAAAAACCTATTTCATTATACGTATATTCGAAATAACTTTAATTTTAAATGTATGTATTAAATGTTGTTTTGTTAAACAAAGAAATATTGTTAATTTATTTGTTTAAATATTTAACGTTCTTGACAATAATTTTTCCTAAAATCGTAGATTAGACTCTCTCTCTCTTTTTTTTTTTTTTTTTTTTAAACAGACAAAGCTATTTTCGAGAATTCATAGTAAAATTTCAATCATAAATTTCAAGCTATTCTCTCAATCATGACAGACTAATCAAGTCTACGAGATTTATTGCAAAATATTTTTGTTATAGTTTGTTTCGATAAAATCCTGTATATTTAAAAAAATCGTCAGACAATCATTTTAATTTCGGGAGAAAAAGTACTAATTAGTACTCATAAGTACCATATAATGCTACGAAAAATATTTACTTTTATCCTAAAATTAAAATGACAATGCGACTTTTTTTAAATACACAGATTTTTTTTATTAAAGTTATGGAACTTACAAAAATATGGAATTAAAAACTTACAGGACTTAAATCTTGCAGAATCAATTTACCGATCAAGTAATATGAGTTTTACAGCATGGTTTTCGCGACAAAATATAGATATTAGTTTCTATAAAGGCCTGAGTTTCAATAGTTTTTGCTACAAGAACAAGAGTGTTCTTACCTTTACATATTATACAACAAGTGTTAGAGTTGTGAAAAGGAGATATTGATAAATGTATATTAGGTTTCTTATTTGTGGTCTCATTGACAGTAATCGTTGACGCATAATCTCTTATTGTTATATCAGAAAAAGAAATAGAAGTATTTAGAGCCTGGAGAGCACGCAATACATATTATTTGCATTTCGAGTATTATTTAGAATCACTCTGTAAATCTCAGTTTTTCGAACATCTAAGTATCAATGTAACTTTTTTTGTTAGAACAGACACGAAAAGTTTTCTGCGAGACTTTACAAATATGACATTGGTATCCAAGCATTATTTATTAGTAATTTCTTTAATAAATATTAACGAAACAATTTTTTATTAATATATATGCAGTTTCGCTATGTTATCGATTAATGCTTTGCCATTTTTCTGAGTAAGATCGTACAGGAAGGCGTTTGGAACCGAATATCCGGTCGCTGGAAGGGAGCGTTCCGTGAAAAGAATCGTTTAGCGCGCGTCGATTCATCGAAAAAGGAGATGTACCAACATACGTCGAATACCTTCTGGAATTTCATAATAAGCTCGGCGTCTTTCTCATATAACGTATACTCTAAACACGAACTTCACGATTTTAGAGTTTTTTTTCTTTTCGAAAGACCAGTGTTGATTTCAGAGTCTAGCCCGGGGGGAACACTCTCCCCCGGAACAATAAAGTGCCCCCTTCCAGAAAAATTTTAAATTTGTATTTTCAATGGTCAAAATATAAAATCCCTTCCCCCCCTGTTTGAACTCTTTAATGTCCCTCCCGAAGAGAGGTATCTGAATTCAACATCGGGGACATGCGTCTTTCCACGTCAACTCTGCTCATGTTTTGCTTTTCCATTTAAAAAGTAAGGAAGGTCATTTTATGGATCATCTAATGTATTTAAAACAGTTTCAGTAAAAGTAGATTTTACTGGTTATGCAAGATGTTTTGCTATAGGATATTCTCCGCCGAGACGTTCTGCCTTCGAAACTAGTAGACGGCAGGTGCTGGGCTAGCTCAATCACGACCATCGCCCTAACCGTTCGGAGTTTTCCCTGGTTTTTTTCGAACATTGGATTTCCTTGCGTCAATACGGGTTAGGTTTCCTTAGAAAGGCCCATCTGTTGATAATTGACCGTCATAAACACAGCCAACCTTTGGAATATTTTGGCGGCCCTTTTCAAAAACGACTACCCCCCCCCTACACACACACACGATTTTAGGCTGATCCAAAAGGTGTAGTCAGAAATTTGAAACACAACACAGCACGTTTAGGACCGTGTTTATTTTTATTATTTTTTTGGGATAACAAAATGAAACAGCATGTCTAGAGAATGAAACACTTTCCAGGGGGAAGAGGGGGGGGGACGCCAAAATCCATGTTTGCCATGAGTGAAAAAAAAAAAAAAAGATTTGTTTCTTGTATCTGAGCAAAAAATGTATTTGAAAGTGCAATGACATTAAACTCTGTCTAAGGCGGAAACGATCAGAATTTTTCCGTAGTAGTAGTCATGTGACAATAAATTTTCAATTTGAAGGAATTTTTATTCTTTGGTCTGTTTTAATAATTAGCAACAATTTAAAATAATTTTCTTTTCCAAAATATGTAAAAAATATTTCTCGAAATGCTGAAAATTTGAATTTAAAATGGAAATAAATCCTCAAAAATTTAGTCAAATTTAAAAAATAAATTAAGTCTGCAGACTGAGAGTTTCTAATGCATATTTTTAGAAAAAAAGATTGAATTCCTATTTTAGTTTTTGCTGCAATAAAACGTTTTTAATGGAACGATTTTGACCAACTTTAACACTAAATATGTTTTAAAAGAATAATTCGATTTAAAAACTGCCTACACCAGCGTCTTTATCAAACATTTTTCTATAACACCACCATATTTTATGTTATTGTATGCAACATCTTTCTTACTATTTACGAAGAAAGACCTTCGGTCACAAAGAATTTATTGTCAGCAGTGGTGAACAGGACCCAATCATGACTAATTGGGGCCCTGAGCAAAGATAAATTAGGGGGGGGGGGGGACCATTGCAACATTATTCAAATAGAAATGATGGTGAGTTATGTGTGTAATACATAAACAGTATTTTCGCTCTTTGAATTTTAAATAGAAGAAACGTCCTAGCTTCGTCAATTCTAAATTAAGTGCTTTAATTAATAAAAATACTCTTTTTCTTAGTAGGAAACTTTAGCAACTTGTTATACAGTCGAACCTCGTTAACATGAACCTCACCTCAAGGGGAATGAAAACTTTGTTCATGTTATCAATATCAAATCTTTGTATTCGTTTTTACAGGGGACTGTGAAAACAGTTCATGTTAAAAGTAATTCACGTTAAGCGTGTTCGTTTTAACGAGGTTTTACTATACTTTACTTTAAGATAAATTGAATAATTTCATCTTGTCGAAGAATGTTAAATACTTTAACATATAAATATGAGTTGATCAAGTTACTTTCTTTTGCATCGTCTTAAGTTGTACTATGCATACTGATTATTTTCAAATACTGTGAATTACTTTAAACATGAATTGTTTTCACAGTCCCCTATAAAGACGAATACAAAGATATGATAATGTTAACAGGAGCAAAATTTTGATTCCCCTTAAGGTTCATGTTAACGAGGTGTAGACTGTACTAAAATTTAGGTATGATTTAAGTTCATTGCTAATAGAATCTATTAAAATGATATTATTTCTTATTTAATAGTAGTTGAGAAAGCATTAGCTTTGTGAGTTCAAAATGAAATTTGTTTTTCAGAAAGTTATGTAAAATCTTTAAAAAATTAAATTTGTGTGCAAAAAATTTTTTTTAATTAAATTTTGTGCTTGAAAAATTTTAGAGTTGGAATTGAAAAGAAAAAAAATATTTTGTAAATTAATCTATGGATTTGGGGGGGGGGGGGGGGGCTTGAAGACCTGGGCTTACGGGCAAAGTCTCGATTTGCCCATGCGATAAAAAGGGCCTGATAGTGACAGCGTTAGTTACTTTTTTTTTCTTCTTATGAATAGAAATATACTCTATAATTTTACTTAGTTACTTTACTACGTTTTCCCTTCGTCCAACTAATTCAACCCATACTATCACCAGACTATTCTAGCGTCTCATCATCTTTATTATTTTTATTTCTGAATGGCATCGGACTACCGCTGCTACGTCATGACATCGCAAATGAGCCTTCTCGGAATGGCATCGGGAGGAAAGCAGACGATCACCAAACAAGCGCTTCAGAAGCGCGATTTCTATTTTTAAATTCATAAATGGTTATTCCTTTCCACCGCTTGGCAACAGGTTCACTTGACTCTGAAAATCCACCTCTCGCATGTCTGGGGTCAGCGACGTCGAAAAATTCAACAAATGTGTTCTTTTTTCCTCTTCTTTTTAGAAATTGATTGGATTCTTCTTCTTTTTTAACCGCGTAGGAATTTTTCGCAGGAATGTAGTCTGTAATCTCTTTCTCTATTCGGTGTTCTTATGAAAGGTTTAGCTGTTTTTGCGTAGCTGGAATTACAACGATTGCGTTCGCAGAAAAAAAAAAGGCGGACTTCTTTGTAAACGAAATGGGTGGTTTTTGGAAAGGAATGCAATTCATTATTTTTACCAAATCCGGTATTAATAATTGGCGAACGAAGAAAAATATGAAAATTCCGCTTCGATTCGAAATGGGTTTCATTTTTAGGAATCCATCAACCCAACTTGTTGTGATACAGTGAATTTTAGGAAACGATGCTACTCATAGTTGTAATTAAAAAGAAAAAAAAAAAAAAAAAGCTTTTTTTTTCATACGGACGTTTAACCTTTCATTGCACGATTTTTTCTATTTTTATGAATATATATATTCCAAATCTATGCATCATTCGGAAAAATAAAAATAGTTAAAAAAAAAAAAAAAAAAAAAAAAAAAAAATGTGGCGTGTACCCTGTTACAAAATGAGGGTTTTTAGATATTGTATTGCTCTTTTTTGCAATTCAATGGGTTTAAATTTTGCATGCTTAACACTCTGCAACTTTCTTTATATTGATATTTTTAAGTATTCTGTAAAAATAATAAAAATAAATTTTTCCTTAATATCTTGATCGATTTTTTTTGTTGTTTCCGAAGAAAAAATTATGATTATTTGTTAAATGAAGCCACCTGAGGTGGACAAAACAAGTGTTACTCCATTCTTTGGACTGTTCTTGATAAGTTACGGCGATCCTATTCGTGGCAAATAAATGAGAATTATAGGGATTGAGAATTAATTTTGCTCTCTTCATTTGAAAAATATGATCTTGTGAGGAACACAAAAGAGATATTGCACAGTCAAAACTGAGTACAGCCCTCGCAAGAAGGGAAGAAGCATCTGTCGGACCTTTCTCTCGGCGCGCACAACTTTGAAGAAAGTCCGTGGTAGTTATAGCTGCCACCACCGATATTATCAGGTGATATCGGTCACCCACTGTGAGGATTGTGTAAATGAACACCGACGCTGTCAATTAACTGAACTAACAGTTTATTACAGTATACTATATGTACACAAGAAATACACTATTTACAATTATATACAATTACAACTCGGATATAGATGATCCGGTTCAACATTAAATTAAATACCGTAAAAAGTTGGCTGTGTACTGTTCAGATTACACCTTCTCCCTCACACTCAATGCACGTTAGATTCACTTTAATGGAGATCAATTTCGAATCTCCCAACATATAGATACTCGGCCTATGCTATCCGGCCCAGAGCACAACACACCAGGACGTCTGTGTCCCTTGCTCTCCAGATACGAACTGCACACAAGGACTTCGGTCCTACACTCCTCTAGGTTCCAACCCCAGATACGAACTACCAAATCTCAGACGAGACTTGCCTTTCTCAAAATCACCGCATTTCCACAATGTCAACCCCCTGTGGAGCTTCTTCATTGGACGCATTCCATATTGCTTTCTTGATTCGTGACACGTTCCTTGTTTGCTCATGATTCATCTACATCGCTGACGGATGAACACGCCTCTCAGCAACTCCTCTTTCTCTCACCTCACCACCTGCACATGATACCTGTCAATTCTCATTTTAACAAAGAAAGAATGTCACCTTGCACATTCCGGTACACAGCCCGTACAATACATAAAATGTTAAGATAAAGAAATAACAGAAATTCCAATTTGTAGCAGGTGTTTCATCAGCATCTTTCAAAGGAAGGGAGCAAAATTAATTTTGACGAAGCTAAATTTACGGTTCCGTACCTCAATAAAATTTTAGAATCCATTAAAATCATTAAGCTCGGGCCGCAAGCTTGTAACGATCATTTATCATACACTGTTCGTAAAATCTGGCATAATATGCTATAATTAATTAAAAAGCAGGTTTACGCACTCTCAACTCAACTATGCCCGTGGACGTATGTGTTTACATTTTGAAACTTTAAATTGCATTTAACATCTTTCAATCGTGAGTGAAACGTTGATAATTTTAAGTGTATTTTAAATACGTATATTCTTTTTACAAGTGCACCAATTAGTAATCTGCATTTATTTTAGTACATATTTTTAAGAGAAATCAAATTTTTCAAGCGAAAGAAAAGAAAAAATATCGCCCAGTCAAACTGATGGCATTGAGCTTACAGGCTACGCATATGTCTATTATATTTTCAAGGGTTAATACCGTTCGAAAAAAGAAATTAAGATGGGGAAACAGCTCTCCCCTTTCCTCTTTTTTATACTTAATCATTGAACCTCCTAAATTATCAAGGACATGCTTTATCATATAAAAAATCTATATCCAAAATTCAGAGCAAATCGGATAATTCTTAATAAAAACCCATTTATATAATTTAAGATGAGTTATCCCCCCCCCCCCTCTCTTGTACTTAACCATTAAACTTCCAAAACTATTCAGAGATTTGAACGAAATCTGACAATTCTACTTGAAAAACCCATTTATATAAATTAAGGGGAGGGACATTAGAACCCCCGTTCCCCCTGTTTATACTTATCCAATGAACACCTAATACCAGTCACAGAGGCGCCTTATCAGAATGACCCTATACCTAAATTTTGAATGAAAACTGATAATTCGGCATGAAAAACCCATTTATATCAATTAAGGGTGTTCTTAAATCAAAAAGGGCAACTTTGTGACACATGCATTAATTTATTTTTGTTCGGAAATGCATGAAAGTAGCAGGTGTTGTTATTCAGAAACTGTCTCATTGCACTCATTCTTTTGTTTTTTAAAAAACACAATAGATTTTTCATAACAAGCCTTCAAAGTGGACACTTTTGAGCCTATTTCCCGACGAAAGCAGACAAACCGGTCGAAAAGGAGGAGAAAAACGGGTGATTACGTCATCGAAATAGCTTATAACTCGATAAGTAATTTAATGATCATAAAATGGAAAAATAAGTTCAATTCGAAATCGCTTTCCTAGTCAGGCATTAAAATTTTATAACTTTCTGTTAAAAAATGAATTTGTAAATGTGTCAAAACGTTTTTCGCTTGATGAGCGGATCAGTTAAGAACACCCTTAAGGGGAGGGGCATGAGTCCCCGTTCCCTCTCTTAAAATTATCGAATGATCTCCAAAAACTAATGAGGGAAGCGCCTTATCAGGATATACCTATATACAAAATTTCAAGTGGATCGGATATTTTTATCACGAGTTATCGAGTTACGCACGAACGAACGTACGTACATACAGAATGGGTGGCCACATAAAGCTCTCAGGCTATGATAGTCTTTGAGCTAAGAAAGGGCGATTTTATGGAAATTGTACAATTCACTGTTTTTTAACGGAAAAAATGTCCGTCAATTCCACAAAAAGTTCCGATCCACAGTTCTGGAATTCATTTTCGTTAAAAAACAGTCAATTTTCCGAGCGTCCTGGTAACCAGTCCAATTCCCGTAAAATCGCCCTTCTTTTTACAGTTTTGTGGTCTTATCATCGGAACATCTCCCGAAACAGAAGGATAAAAAAAAACCGAGCTACACGGCGACCCTTTTTTTTAATATATCTTTTCCTCGTCTGTTATTTATTTATAGGATTTCTATTTCGATACTGTCTCGAGGCGAATCTATAGAAAGGGTTTTGGGCGGAAAAATTTCCAGACTGACTCGCAAGCGTTCTGTTCTCATTTCTCAGATCTGACCTTGAGGCAATGCAGTCTCGTCCATTCGAAACCATCACAAATGTTCGAATTAGGGAAAAGTAGGAGAGGAAAACGTGTTTTAAAGGGAAATGATGATATTACAAATGAGTTAATCTTAAAGTGTTTTCTAAATTTATTTCGCTCCGTTATATTTTACGAGGTGGGACCCGCTGAATTTCAACGAAAGAAAATGTTTAAGAAGGAACTGTTTCATTGACTTACAATAAACCTGCAGAATTAGCTAGAATAAAAAATGCATCTTACATTTTTCAGACTAACTCTTAAACAAATTTTATTTAAAGCTAAAATTAAGAAAAAAGAATACCATTTCTATAAAACTCATTTGTCCAGATCATTGAAATTAAACTTTAATCGCATGTATAAAAATATAATAATAAAGCAAAATAAGATTAGTTATATAGTCAGCTCCGCAGCCTATATCATGGTCAGTTCAGCATGATACAGATCAAATATAAAGATGAAGTTATCAATTGAGGTTTTAATGTGTTGTTATAAATGCGTACGAAAAAAAAAAATGTTTCGGATTGACACGATCTTAGAATTTAACGTGAAATCTAAACCCATCATAATTTTCATCTTCCCAAAATTTACATGCACTGTAAAACATTTGTGGAAACGTTACTCCATACAATTGGTGTAAAAATGGTGGTAAATGCTGCCTCCAATTTCATGGAGTAATTGTTTTCACATATGCAATGGCGTAATGTAAGCATATATTACTGGTGTAATATGCAGGCTCGGACTGGCCCGCCGGCCCACCGGCCAGTGGGCCGGTGCGCCCTCGGTCAAGTAAATGTGCGCCCTCATCTACGTGAAGTTAATAATTTAAAAAATAAAAAATAAATAAATAAAATAAAACAAAAAAATAAAAATAAAAATATGACAAATACTAGAATAACTACAACATGGTTAAAAATATTCTTTATATATCTTTTTAAAAAACAATAATTTTGTAAGCATTAAAAAACCAATAAAAAGAATTTATTCCCTTTGCAAACGAAAATAATTGTATTGTTTATTATTGTTTGTTCAGGGCAACATCCAATCAAAATCTTTTAAAATCTAAAGTATATTTTATATGTTACCAATAGCGACAACGAACATGCAGACTGTCTGGCACCAAAGATCATCACTTTCGCTTCGATTTCATTTATTATTATTATCATTTAGTTTGCAGTAAAATCATTCATTTCAAAAACGGGAGCTTTGTGTTTCCGTAAAGTTTAATGTTTTGATTTTAATTTATAAAACATAAGTGGTTGTTATTAAAAGTATTTTTGTTATTAAATACATATCTAAACAATTTTAGAAAGAATATTCTCTTCAAAAAAAGGTAATTCAAACTTTTTTTTTCTTTTGCTAAAAATTTTATTTTAATATGAAAACAAAACTGTTTTAATATTGTATATTAAATGTAACAATCAAAACGTTAAGTCTGTCACGGATTTTCATGGTCATGGATATGGCATGGGCGTGCGAAGAGAAAACTGCGCCCGGATCAATTTGGCGCCCTCCCCTTGCCAACTTTTTCTTGTAGCAGGCCAAAAAATGAAGTCGTTAGTGTAAATTTGGCGCCCTATTGAATAACCGCTCCCGGGGCGGTCGCCCCTTTCGCTCAGTGCTGTATATGGTAAAGTAGGGCTGATCAACACCGTACCGCACCCCCAGGGTGCTACGGAAACCTTTGGATGTTCTCTTTATATCCCTTCCCAGGGCCGTTGCTAGAAAAGAAAAATAAGGGGGGGGGGGGGTCAAGAGATTGTAAGGGGCGCTCATAATTTTTTTTTCTCTCTCTCTGACGCAAAAAGATAAATTAATGCCTATTCACATTGTAGTTGTATTATGTTTTTTATTAAACTGTTCTAATGAATTTATTTTACGTAAGAAGAGTATATGATGATGAAAATTGTGAGTGTATAATTGGTGCAAAATTAAACATTCTATTTGCTTCCTATGTACAAATAGGAT
Source organism: Maratus speculifer (assembly GCA_964019185.1). Lineage (NCBI taxonomy): Eukaryota > Metazoa > Arthropoda > Arachnida > Araneae > Salticidae > Maratus > Maratus speculifer. Next base: position 428,080,165 of record OZ025294.1, on the reverse strand, counting down.
GAAAGAGTGTTGAAACACTTATTTTAAATACAATTTAGTAACTCTGCAAAACTGTGAAAGGGTCTCAAAACTAAATTAGATTTTTGAACAAAATTTCATTTGAATTTTCGGAACAAAAATCCATTTGGTGACCTTGGAATCTTTTCCAGGGGGGGGGGGGGCTCAAAATATTTTAGGGGGGCTGAGCCGCCCATAGCGCCCCCTTAGCTACGGCCCTGTCCCTTGCATTTTCTATTCTATCCCGTTTAATTTTTTTTTTTCTACTTTGCATTAGACGGATATAAATCTAACATAAAAATGATTTTCAAGTTCCCCGTTATGACTTTTATTATACAATAAACTCTGTATACGGCGGAATATTTGATTTTGTCCGAATAGTTTTTACGTATAAAAATCTATTCCAAAGGTTTTAAAAGTTATTTTGTTCGTTACATCGGAATTCGATATATAATTTACTTTGCTATTCCGACGATTGTTTTTATATAATTTACATGCTTTCCCTTTCTAATCAGAAAATTATTCTTTCATTTGATCGAACTAAATTAATAGATTTTCGAATCGATCCTAATTTATAAAATGATTAAGCTATTTAATTTATTAAGCTATTAAATGATAAAGCTTATTTATAATAAGATAAAGAAAATAAACGTACCGACATACCGATAAAAGACATTTCGGATTACAGTAGAACTCGCTAATCCGAAATTCCGGTTAATCCGGACGGATTTTATATTTGAACAAATTAATTGATAAGATTAACTTATGAAAATTTTCAGATTACAAGATTAATGTCGAGAAAGTAGTGTAGAAGTAAGAGTTAAACAAAAAAATTGCAGTAAAGCAAATTTTTTATTTTTCAAACAGCTTGAAAAGAATAAAAATATACTCAATTGTGGAAAAGTACAACATATGTATACGAATATAAAATAAAAACATGCACAGTTGGCCTGTTCGTAGAAGCCATTTTTTTTTTTTAAATCTTATGTCATTTTGTCTGTCAATCGCTAAAAAACTCTTTTCTCAAACGCAAAAAAATATTTAATTCGGATGATAAAAATTTAAATTTCCTTTCAGCAGTTTGATTTCACAAATTATAAATGGTTTCTCGTTCCCCCTTCCCTCCCCTCCTTGTAGACGCGGTGAATGAGCTATTTATTGATTCCCGATTTTTTAATTGGTAATGGGTTGTTACATAATTTCTCATTCTCAATTCCATTGTATTATTATAAACATCAACTAATTGAACAAAACTGTAAGAAAAAAAGAAAAAAAAAAGAAGACCGAAATCGGGTTGCAAGATTTGGTACAGCAAAGTGTTCCAAATTGGAAAGTTCACTTTGTAGCCTGAAATGGTTTTATAAAACAAAAAATGGCAGATCCTTAATAACATTAACAATCAAAACATCTTAGCTAATGTATACATTATATCAAAACGATTGTTTTAAAGTTATTAAGAATCTGCACTGTTTTGAACCATTTTTGATTGACTACTTTGAGAATACTACAGTATTATTTTGAGAACAGTACTCTACGCAGAGATCTTACAACCCAGTTGGGTCTTTTTTTTTTTTTTTTTTTTCTTTCCAGTGAAGGAATATTATTTTTTTTCCGAGAGTTGTGCCGGTTTATCCAGCAAGCCGAACCATCGGATGACGGACTAAAAGATCTTTACTGTGCTACTGAGTACTTATAACTAACATTTTTTTTTAAATCGAAATTTCGGATTTTCCCAATTTTTGTAATCAAAATAGGAAACGGTCCCAATTCAGACTAGCGAAGCACTATTACATATTCTTACAGTCTGTTTGTTATTAATGAATATTATTGGCTTCCTATAAGATGATAAAATAATGAGTTTCGTTAAAAAAGTTGCGCCCTCCAAAAATTCAAGGTCTGCGCCCTTTACAATGACCCAGTCCGACCCTGGTAATATGACAATGTTACACCGGTTTTAACGGTTAAAATACTCCATAAAATTGGAGGCAGCAATGCTGCCACCTATTTTACGGTGTAACGTTTCCACAAATGTTTCTCAGTGTGCGCTCATTTCAATTTTAAGGGAAAATGGCGTATTTCTGTTGCCACAATTACAAAATTCGTACTAAAAATATTAAAAAAATTAATATGTCCAGAATAAATTGAGATACAGCTTTCGAACAAATTGCATTTAAAAGTACATGTTTTCCCTATACGATAGTGTAATAATAAAAATTTAAAATGTGCGATGCATAGAAGTATAAAATTTGCACTACCGAAAGTTTCAAAACCGAATTGCATGTGAAAGCGTTGCCATTCGTAAAATGACTCACATATGAAAAAGAATAGGAAATATCAAAATGTTGGGGATATTCCAGATTTTGTAATTCAATAATTTTATAATAATTGAGTGATTCTAAAAATAACTTCGCATTGAGATAACGGGCTAAAAATAAAAAGATAACATGCTATTTTTGTACCAAAGACCCTGTTAAAAATAACGTGTCAATTTGATTAGATCCAAAATGATATCGATATATATTTGCGCACAGAACCTAATATGATTTTTGTTTTACCCAGACGACCTTCGTTCGGAAAATCGGTCCGGTCATCGTCTTGGGCGAACTTCGGATGGGTTGCACCCGCTATCTGCTTTTTTCCAAACACGACGCACATCAGCGACTTTTTTTTTTAGCCTCTCTTATCTTCCACTCTCTTTACATGTGTCTTTTAGCTGATAGATTGGCTGCCTGATCTTTATCCTTTGTTTGGATTTTTTTATTTCTGTTTTGAATAAAAAAATAATTTCAATGGATTGTTCATGAGAAAGAATCCCTTAAGGCTCTGGTCCCTGGCCGACGAAGTGCTCATGCTATTGCTATGGAGGAGGGGAGGGGGAGGGGTATTTTCTAATATCTCGTTTGCATTTCAACTTTTTTTTTTTTTTTTTTTTTCTTGCCATTGGATAACTGAAGTGCATGCCGACATCGCTCCTTTTTCATTTTTTTCGGTTTTGAGTGCAGATATATTTTTCCTTTTTTTATAAAGTGAGTTTCACTTTCAAAATCGGTTTTGAAAGTAAAAGTGTCCTTTAAAAAAAAATATCTGCAACTAAATCCAGGATTACGCTTTGAAAGGGGCTAGACGTATTTTGGAGGCCCCCTATGTGCCCACATCTGGCCCGGTCCGTTGCCCGGCTCTGTCCTTTTTTTTTATTTGATCCATATCATTTCATCCAATGTCCGGATCATGTCCTGACTTACATTTTTCCATCTTCAACGGTTCGAAATTTTCCGATACATTTTCAAACGCATTTTTTAAAGTCGATGACACGAAACTCGCTGTGTGGGGATTTTGGAAGAGGTGCCGTGTGATGTCATTTTACGCTCAATTCATTAGAATTGGATTTATAAACAATTACTTTCTCAGTAGGACCCTTTATTTTCGTTCTCAAATCTCCCGCTTCGGAAAAATCGGTTCAAAATACCGTTTCGGATTGCTTTTCTTTACAATATTTTTTGCCTTTATCCAGGAATCGACCCTCGGGGCATCTTGTGTGCTTTCTAAGTAAGACAACTTTGCCAGTTGGACGCCTATGAGAGCAAAAATGAATTCAAATATAAATCGGAAAATAAGCAGTTTGGATTGCGATACGCCCTTAAGGGTGTATTTCTATTCAAACTGCTTAGTTTCCGATTTATTTTTGAACGCACTTTTGATCTCAAACGCATCCAACTTGCAGATTCTCTTATTTTGAAAGTACACAAGGTGCCGATATTGTCAATTCTTTGATAAATGTAAAAAATATTGTAAAAAAAAGCGATCAAAAACGGCATTTTGAACCGATTTTTCCGAAGCGAGAGATCTGAGAACGAAAAGGGTGATGCCGAGAAGGTAAATGTTTATAAAGCAAATTCTAATGAATTGGGCGTAAAAAAAAATCCCACGGCACCTCATACGCCTCTTCAAGAATCCCCTCAGCAAGTTTCATGTTTCTACTTTTAAAAATATGTCTGAAATTGTATTGGAAAATTTCGAGCTGTTGAAGATGAAATGATGAATGAAGATTTTTTCCGAATACACCCTTAAGTAGAGTCGCCAAATAAAGCAGAGGAAGTCCTTGAAAATTTTTTGGGGCTAGTTTTGAATGATTTTAACATGTTAAATACCGAAGCAGTGTACTAAAATATTATTTCAGTTTTTACGATTCTTTGGTGTCTTTTTGTATTTGGATAATGGTAAAAGAGAGTATCCAATCAAATGATTTTCAAGTTTTTTTTTTTAAATTAAATTATTAAAATATTATGAAAGTTAAAGAGAGGTGAAAGGTGCACCTCTCTTGCTAAATAAAGTAATGCTCTTAAATTTTTAATTAAGTAAATTTTAAGCATGCTAACAGTTCGAATTTCATAATAAAATCTATAAAAGAGTATATTGGGTATAAAATTAATAGCCTTTCAAAAATTCAGATTTTTTTAAAATAATTGTACTTATATAGAAAATAATTGTACTTTTTTCAAAATTTTTGAAAATTAAAATGATCAGCCTTGTGTGTGTCGGGGGGAGGGGGGGGGGGTCTTCAGCCCCCTTATTTCTCCCCGTGGTTGCGCCAATGTGGATGAAAGCTGAAAGGAACGATCTTAATTGTATGGCATTGTTCTATAAACAGGGACCCTCTGATAGACGAATACAATTACAAATTACACATAAAAAAATTTTTGATTAAGAAAACGGTATTCGACATGTTTAAAAACAGTTTTAAATCTATATTATAAAGGCCAAACGTATCTGTGCTTAACGCATACGTTATTTTGCACTTTGAAATTTGAAATGCAATTTCGATTTTGAAATTTTTGTACTAAAAATTTTTAAACTTCTAAAAATCGCACATTTTAAGTTTTTACAGCGTCGTATAAGGAAAAAATGTATAATAATATAAAAAAAAATAATTTATAATAATGTATAATTATAATTAAGAAAAAAAAAAATAGGGAAAAACTTTTAAATGCAGTTTATTTGAAAGCTGTATCTCAATTTATTTTTGAGATATTCATTTTTTATAGTTTTTAGTACCAATTTTGTAACAGTGGCAACATAAAAACTCCATTTCTATCATTTTTTCCCCCTAAAAAATGAAAAAAAAAAGGAAATTAAAATATGTGCTATGAGAAGAATGCCATTTTCTGATAAAAAATAAAAGCAGAAAAACTGTTTTTTTTTTTATTTCTATATTTTAAATTTCACTGTATCGGATTTATTGATGCAAAATTACGTTAGGGACAAACGCCGTCAAAATATTTTAAACTAAAAAATAACGTTACTGTTTTTGAAAACATGCATTTTGCCTTATAAACTCTCTCTCTATATTTTTTCCTTTTGTGTATGTACTGATACTAAATTTGAGGCATTATATACAATATAAAGTGGCGCCACATTTAAAAGAAAACGATCCTCTTCTTAGAGAATACCTTACGCACCTTAACGCAAATGCGCCTAAAAAACATGAATTACAGCAATTTTTACTCTTTGGTACTGAAATTAGTACATGAAGTTAAGAATGCAACTGTTCACATCCAAAGATGTGACTATGTTTTGAGTGAAAATGATAAATTTAAAATGCCATTAAAAAAATGAGGTGGAGCCCGTCGAAATTCGATGAAAGAAAATCTTTAAGGAAGAATTGTTTCATTGATTTATAATAAATCTACAATATTAGTTACATTAAAATATACATGTTATTTTGGTCAGTCTAACTCTCAGACAAATATTATTTTAAGCTAAAATTAACGAAACATTATAAAACTCAATTATCCAAATTATTAAACGAAATAAAACCGAAATTCACCGGATAACAGACGATATTTTTGAAATGGTATATGCATTTTAATTTTAATATATGTATATATATTCAATTTTAAGAGAAAATGAAGTGCTTCTGATGCCACAATTACAAAATTGGTGCTAAAACTTTTAAAAGAAGTAATATCTTAAAAATAAATTGAGATACAGCTTCAAAACAAGTTGCATTTAAAAGTACACTTTTTTCTCTATACGACAGTGTAAAAATTTAAAATGTGCGATGTTTTGAAGTACCCTATTTGCAGTAGCGAAAATTGCAACACCGAAATTGCAGGTGAAAGTGTTGCCATTCGCAAAATGACGTATGCGTTACACACGTTTGACATTTATAATATAGATGGTGAATACGGATATAAGATGTGAGTAATGTAAATTTTGAGAAATTGAAATTTATTTCAGGTTTAGATTTCACGGGGGAAAAAAAAAAAAAAACTTCTCGAAGTGGAATTTCCGGAATACCAAGAATGAGATTCTCAATAACTGATCTTTTTTGCTGATTAAAGTTTAATTTTAACAATTGGGACAACTATGTGGAATTTTTAGCAAATCCATTCTTTCCTCTCTCAACCAGACGGCTGGCGCCAGGGTGACGTGACCTGCTAGGTATTTGCTATTAAAAACACCTTTTCTTGTTCAGTTAGTTAGTTTTGTGTATTTTTGTGAACGCAGTAGTAGACTGCATTTATTTCCTCTTCTTCCAAAAGTGGAAGAAATTAAAATATTGTTTCAATTTTGAAAAGGAAATAGTTGCTAGAATATTCATTGTACTTTAGAATTACGACTTCTTATTAAGCAACTAAATGTATTCATCTATAATATGACTATGTAAATACTGTATATATTGTATATTTCGATTTAATAATAATCTATAAAAAGTTTGCATGAAGAATATTGTTTACAAATGGTGCACACAAAGCTTCATATAATACATGAAACTAAATACTGAATCGTGAATTTATAAATATGCCCTCCCACTATTTTTTATCAATTGAGATATAACTTGAAAATTCGTAAAATACAAGAATACCTTCATTAAACTTTGTTTTGTAGAAATAGTATTTTGTTAACTTTAGCTTAAAATAATATTTATTTGAGAGTGGGACTAAACCAATACAAGATGCATTTTTTATTAACTTATTGTATTAGTTTATTATAAATCAATGAAACAGTTCCTTCTTAAGGGTGTATTCGAAAGGTTCCACCTCGTTAAATAAATAATAATAAAAAAAAAAAAAAAAAAAAAACAGAGAAGATTTTGTCGTCTCATGAGATTATAAACACAACAGTAAATGTGTTTTTTTTTTTTTTTTTTCTGAAACTCCAGTGCGGTCACCAGGCCCTGTCTATGTCCTAAAAACAGGGCCTTTTGAAAGCACTGATTTTTAATTCTTTGGCATTGTTCTAAAACTCTCTGTCGAGACACTCTCTTCCAGTGGCGTAGCTAGAATGGGTGACACCCGGGGCGGATGTAAATGATGTCACCCCCACTTACCAAGGTATCACCCACCCTTGCCCTATCTGTCCTATTTTTTCAATCACAATTCTATGTCATTACAACAAATGACTATACCATTTCTTATGGGTGTTCTCAACTGATCCGCTCAAACGTTCTGACACATTTACAAATTCATTTTTTAACAGAAAGACATAAAATTTTAATGCCTGACTAGGAAAGCGATTTCGAATTGATCTTATTTGTCCATTTTATGATCATTCAATTACTTATCGAGTTATAAGCTATTTCGATGACGCAATCACCCGTTTTTCTCCTCCTTTTCGACCGTTTTTTCTGCTTTCGTCGGGAAATAGGCTCAAAAGTGTCCACTTTGAAGGCTCGTTATGAAAAATCTATTGTGTTTTTTTAAAAAACAAAAGAATGAGTGCCATAGACAGTTTCTGACTAACAACCCCTGCTATTTTCATGCATTTCCGAACAAAAATAAATGAATGCATGCGTCACAAAGTTACCCTTTTTGATTTAAGAACACCCTTATACCGCCCCCCTTCCACTTCCCGCTTGCTACGCCACTGCTCCCTTCTATCTACTCTATCTTGTTGCTGGTGGCGTTTTCGTTCCAAGCGGAGGGGAGTCACAAGATCGATGTTGTGCCACGAGGGTTTGTTTACATCAGCGAGATGAGAGAACGCCAACAATGAATACGACGCCACACACTCGTCTGATAAAAGACGGACCGATAACCGAAATCACTTTCGGTACAAAGTTTTCTTTCCTTTTGCCTGCCCCAACCACCCCTTTCGGGTCAATTTGGAAAAAAAATAATGACTTTGTTTGAAAAATTCAAATAAAAGGAGACACCCGATTAACGAGAAACAATGTACGTATAAAAGCAAATTATTATTATTATTTTAAACATGCTTTCCTTAAAATTCACTAAAATTTACACACAAAATATATATATATATATATATATATATATATTTCTTAAAGGCACTACCCAATGATGCGATAATTCGGCATGCGCGTAACCAGAGGGGGGGGGGGGCTGGGTGCCCGGGCACCTCCCCCCCCCCCCCCGCTTGCGCAGACCCATTCACAATTCTTTAAAAAAATTGCGTTTGGACCCTTTTTAAAATTAATATAACCCAATTATACACTCTAAGATAAAACCTGTCTAAAACGGAAATTAAAATTGTTTTAAAGGCTTCCGTTTTAAAAGGATTTACTATATAGGATATTGTTTGTACCCAGCATTTTCAGGCTAAAAATTCTGGGCACCCACCCATTCAAAAGGCTGGTGACGCCTCTGATTCGCCAAGTTATCCAGGATGGAAGAGCTATATTGTAATCGTGAAAAAAAAAGAAGATATCGGCAATAAGCAAAGAGTATACGCTACAGTCATACATGGTTACAGTATACGTTACTGTTTTATTTGAAAAACAGAAGTTATACGGAGCTTTAAAAAAATCCATAGGTTATAGGGCGTATACCTCCGTATACCCACCACTCCATTCCTGGATGGGGGAGCTGTTGGGGGTCACCTGACCATGAATACCGTATTTACTTGTGTATAAGGCGCTCTTTTTTTTTCAAAAAATTAGGGCAAAACTCCTAGGTGCGCCTTATACACGGAATAATTTTTTACTGTTGGATGCAGTCGAACTATATACATATGAAACAAGAAATTATTCAAAGAAGATATTAAAACTCGGAAAATGTTTCTTAATTGAAATATTACTGCATATTTATTTCACTCCTAGCAGTTTTTTTATACAACCTGAAGTCTAAAAATGCATTTTCGTCTTGTTTTCTGGTCTGGTGTAATGTTTGTCTCGTCTTTTTTTTTTTACAGAAATTCATTTAGTCATTCTTCATTAGCGTATCAAATTTATGGTGCGCCATTATACACGAGATTTTAAGAAATCGCAATTTTTACTTGTAAAATAGAGGTGCGCCTTATACACGAGTAAATACGGTATTTTTCGACGAATAATCACGGTTGAAGCACATGCTGAATTCACCCTAGATAAAACGGAGGTCGCAAGCCCCCTTTCTTCTTCACGAATAGCTTCAAAATTCTTTACTTACGACCCGAATGCCTTAGACTATAAAGAGAAGAGAAAAAAAAATATGAGAAATTGAAACCGGATAAACTTAAAAAAGAAATTAGACAAATTAAAGACACTAAACTAGCGATCGCCCCAGTCTGCTTCTCGAATATATCACCACGAATAACGGTTGGGTTTGGGTGGGTCAACCGCCGCGGTGAGCGGCTAATCTTCGTCGACGACCCCTACCTACGACTGCGCGTAAGCGCTGTCGCTGACAAGCGACCACCAAAAGCGTCAAAACTCTTTACTTTCCACCCGAATGTCTTGGATCTTAATAGAAAAAGAAAAAAAATGAGAGTAATTGCAAGCGGACAAATTTAAAAGAGAAAGCAGAAAAATTAAACACACGGAAAAACTGTTAGTGGGTGGGAGGATCGGTGAATCTAGCGATCGTCCCAGTCTACATCCCGAATATATTTGTCTCGGATGAGGGCGGGTGCAGTGTTGAATTCAGGGTGTGGTCCGTGGGGGACATTACCTTCCCGGAGCAATGAAATGTCCTCTCCGGAAAATTTTAGATTTTGGGTTTTCAATAATCAAAAAGTGCAGTTATCCCTCCGGGACTTTATAATGTCCCCCCCCGGAGCCACAGAAATCCCTCCCGGAAAAAAGTGTCTTAATTAAACACTTAAACCGCCGCGATTAGCGACTCATCCTCGTCGGAAACCCCTACCTACATCCCGAACAGTAAGACTCTCTTGCGCGTAAGCGCTGTCGCTAACAAGCGACCACCAAAAGTGTCAAAACTCGTACCCGACTACCACCCGACTTTTTCTCCCGACTTTACTTTCCACCCGAATGCCTTGGCCTCTAAATAGAAAAATAAAAAGAGAAATTGCAACCGGACAAATTTAAAAGAGAAAGCAGGCAAATTAAGGACACTGAAAAACGGTTAGTGGGTGGGTGGGTCAACTGGCCATCTTCATCCAGGACGTCTCGAACAATTCGACTCTCTTGCGCGAAGTGACCGCGTCAAAAGTCTTTACCTACGACCCGTATGCCTTGGACATCCAACTTCAAATTCAGTTATAAATTGGCCTATGTTGTTTGTTGCTGGCTAAGATTTTGATTTAAACCACCTAGCTGCTATGCGGCATTTTTTCAGGAAGTATTAACATGCATATAAGATAGAAGAAAGTTTTAAGAATGTCCCATCTGACTCGTTTTTCTACGGCTACTGCAGTGACGCAGCCAGAATTCAGTTCTTTTGGGGGGGGGGGGGGTGAGGATATTGAGATTTTCTGATAAAGGTGTTTGCCTGTTATTTGAATCGCCGTTTAATAGAATATTCATTGTATAATAAACTCAAAGAGCATCTGTATGGCAAGAAATCATCATTGTTTTTAGCACGATGCGTCCCAGAAAAGTGATTTAGTTCAAATAATCAATGTTTACTTAACTAATCCATGTAATAGGCACTTTCACAATTTTAAGTAGAATGTTTGCCATTTCATTGGATTACTTTATTAAATGAAATCTGAATCAATAAAGCGGCGGATTCCGAAATGCATCAAAACATTTAAATATTAAGTTTGTTTTTTGATTCATATAAGCGGCAATTATAGCTGGCTCCCCGCCCCTTACCTCGTCTCGGGTTGCTTCGATGTGTGATGTTTCCGCACGTTCTACGGAACTCTTTCGAACGGCTTCGAGTGTGTCAGGAAGTGCAAAATGACACGCGATCCTTCCCGAAGTCCTACAAGTGGCACACCCACCTCCGGCCGCACGTGACTCCGGCGGTCACATGGCTCCCGAGATGACGGAATCCGAATCCGAGAGAAAATGGAATGGGTGAGGGTCGGGTTCCAGCATCACGATTCTGATCTAACTGGATCCAAAAAGAACAAGAATGAAAAATCAGGGATAGGCGATGCAATATCACTTTCCATCGCGAAATATCACAATTCTCCCAAAAAAATCTTTCTTTCTTTCTTTTTTTTTTTAAATTTGTTTCAATCTCTTCAAAAATCTGTTTCTCTTTACGAAAATCTCCCAAAAGATAAATTCGAAATTGAATGAAATACTTTAAATCCTTTGGAAAATACCTCCTCTTTGTTAAAGTTTTCCTAAATTTAAACTCGTACGAAAGAGAAGTAGTAGAAAAAGGAAACTTTCTCATTAAGTTCTAAAATTTATGTTCTGAATTTTTCCTAAAAATATGTATTTAAACCTCAACTTATAGTTCGATAATAAACATAAAATTCAATCTTCAAAATTTTATCTCAATCTAAAATTCGATTTTTCTCCGCTGGAGGTCACTACCAAAATTTACTTTTCTTAACATGACTATCTCCAAAATTAATCTCATGTTACAGTTCGATGAAAAAAAAATCACTCTTCAACATTAACCTTATGTCAGAGTTCGCTAAAAATTTTTATCTTGAAAATTAACCTTCTGTTATAGTTCAATAAAAAAAATCTCCAACATTAACTTCCTGTTATAGAACATAGAACCTGTTATAGTATCCTGTTGCAGAACTTCCTTGATAAAATGTTGCAAAGTCAGCCTTTACTGAACTTATGTACTGGGTAAATCCTTTGTGTGCATCAGAATGTAGCAGATTGCATCAGAACGCAGTTTGAGGTAGTGTAGTGATGCATCGGTCGGTTCAGAATCGTGCCCAATTCCCTCTTTAAATAGCCCACGATTAGTCAAGAACATTCATTAGCAAGCGAAACGAATCTAGTCTTTTGACATTTATGTGGAGTTTTGTTGTGACAAAAAGGCGAAGTTCCCACAGCAGTCAGCTCGGATCGCCTTTTAATGGCTGTCTCTCACTTTCTGTTTCTGTTCGTCGCGTTAGATGTACTTCTTGGCTCGACCACTCTTCTCACCCGCATGAAAAATGTCTAGCTGCCTATTTACAGGATGAATCCAATGCCTTATAAAGCAATAAGATGAAAGAAACAAATGCCTCATTAGTGCATACTTGCATTGTGACGTATTTATCTTCCCGTCCGCTAAGCCCTGTTTGTTGTCATCGCCCCATTCCAACACAGGTGGCCGTTCATTTCTTCTCAAAATAAATTCGACTGTAGGGCGCATCGAGATGGGCTTTTTTGTCTTCAAGCAAACGAATCTAGACTTTCCATCCGCACGAAAAGTGTACAACAGAAGCGTTTCAAGACTGTGTTTTCTATCGCTGAATAGGTCTGAACTGACAGGATCCCATCACGGGAAAAAAAACCCTTAAAACTGAAACGAGTTTCCTAGACTCACCCATAATCAGAATCCGATTAAGGGTGTCTGGGGGCCCAGGGCCATTAACCTTTTCGAACGGCCCCTCAAAATCAAAATGGCAAGGATTTTTTTAGGGAATATTTAAAAGTTTATTAGATATTATGATGCAGTTTCCACGTTTATTATATTTTGTATATTTATTTTTATTTTTGTGCAAATTGCAAAAAAGAGCATTTTTAAGAATTCGTTTCTAAATTATTTTACGCACCTTTAGGCCCCCTATCAACAGTACGCCCAAGGCCATGGCCTAGCTGGCCTGTGCGGTATTCAGGCCCTGCTCATGATGAATCCATTTTGTCGTTCAAGGAAAGGACATGTTTACACACAAACACTCCCATCAACCAATCTACCACTATATTTTTGTCGTTACGATCATCGTTGGATTTATCTTGGCGAGGTAGGCCAATCATGTCTTAGGCCTGCCAAATGCAGACCCATCAAATTGCTCTAAAAAAAAGTCTTTAAAAAATGAATAGGTGTTTCTTGTGCTTGTCCACCCGTAATTCGGCCCACAGTGACGTCAGCTGCCCTTTTCCTTATACCATGAGCAGTGCTGAAAACCATTTTTGGAAATCACACCCAATTTCTTGTTTTACTTTCCTCGTAGTATGTCTCATTCTGATACCTAGTGGGAGGTTTTTTCTTCAACTAAGTGGAAATGAGAAACCTTCATGACGCATCGAAGAATAAATAACGGTTTTATTTAGAAACAAACACACCCACTCCACTAAGTTGATCCACTCTTCCCGATTCATCCTTCGGAGAAACAGAATTCGTGTTCTGTTCTCCCCCGCGAAACTTTCTATCGAAAAGGGCGACTTTCTGACACAGGTTTTAGTTTATTTTTATTCGGAAATGAGCAGGTGTTGTTGTTCAGAACAACACCATCCAATGTCAGACATTTTTCTTTTCTCAAACGCAATAGAGATTTCAGAACAAGCCGTCAAAGTGGACGTTTTGAATTGCATTTCCCGACAAAAGCGTTAAAAACAGTCCACGAAAGGCAGAAAAAGCGTGGATCACGAGCAGTGGCGTAGCTAGGATGGGTGACACCCGGGGCGGATGTAAATGGTGTCACCCCCCTCCCCTTTCTGATCCGTCCTACTTTTTCAATCACAATTCTACGTCATTATAACAAATGACCATACCATTCCTTATTTACCTTTTGTCCTCCTGCTTAAAAAAAAAAAAAACAGAAGCGATTTATTACTTAACTCATAGTCCGCATAAGTCTTTTAAAATTTTCTTTTGCTACCCACTCGTTGGATAGGTAGGTTTTTGTCACTTGATGTGTGTCTAATTTAAATACACCGTTCTGTATAAAATTTCACATTCTCAAAGAGAAGAAAACTAGCTCTATTGCGTCGTGTGCTAAAAATTTCATTTATTTCAGAATTTCTTTCTTATCTTTATTTAAAATCGTATAAGAATACGTATATTTATTTGAAAAAAAAAAAAAAAAAAAAAAAAGATTGGGTGTCACCCGGGACGGACCGCCGCCCCCCCCCCCCCCCCGCTAGCTACGCCACTGGATCAAGCGATCAAAATAGCCTAGAACTCGGTAGGTCATTGAATGACCCTAAAATAGAAAACTCAGTTCGGTTGGAAAGGACTTTCATAGTCAGGCCTTCAAATGTTACATCATTCCGAAAAAAAAAAAAAAAAAAAAGACTTTGCCAATGCATCAAAACGTTTTGCGTTTGTTTAGCCGAACCGTTCAGAACAGCCTTAAGGGTGTTCTTAAATCAAAAAGGGCAACTTTGTGACACATGCATTCATTTATTTTTATTCCGAAATGCATGAAAATAGCAGGTGTTATTATTCAGAAACTGTCTAAATTGCACTCATTCTTTTGTTTTTTAAAAAACACAATAGATTTTTCATAACAAGCCTTCGAAGTGGACACTTTTGAGCCTATTTCCCGACGAAAGCAGAAAAACCGGTCGAAAAGGAGGATGGTGGGTAATTACGTCATCGAAATTACATCGAAATTACATCGGTAATTACGTCATCGAAATAGCTCATACAGGGACGAAACTAGAGGGGGGCAGAGGGGGCACGTGCCCCGGGTGCCACCAGAACAGAAGCTGAAGGGGGCGCCAAATTAAGATTTTGTTTGGTGTGTTTGATATAAAGAATGCATATATGTCGAGGGTAGGGTGGGGGGGGGGGGTCACCAAAATCCATATTTGCCCCGGGCGCAAAAAAGGCTAGTTTCGGCGCTGAGCTCATAACTCGATAACGAATTTAATGATCCTAAAATGGAAAAATAAGTTCAATTCGAAATCGCTTTCCTAGTCAGGCATTAAAATTTTATAACTTTCTGTTAAAAAATGAATTTGTAAATGCGTCGAAACGTTTTTCGCTTGTTGAGCGGATCAGTTAAGAACAGCCTTAAGAACAGCCTTAAAGGTTTTTTCCAATCGAAACTGCTTATTGACTGATTTATTTTTTAAATTCATTTTTACTCTCAAAAGCATCCAACTGGCAAAATCTCTTATTTGGAAACTATACAAAGTGCCCTGCTTGTCCGATTCCTTGATAAATGCAGAAAATATTGGAAAAAAAGTGTTATTAAAGTTGTCGTTTTGAACCGATTTTTCCGAAGTGGGAGATCTGGGAACGAAAAAAGAGAGTCCTCCTGAAAAAGTAATTGTTTATAAATCAATTTCTGATGAATGGGGCTAAAAATGACGGCATTTTATACACCTCTTCACAAGTCACCTTAGCCCGTTTCATGTTTCTACCTTTAAAAATGAGTCTGAAAATTTCGAGCTGTTGGAAGTAGAAAAACCCATTTTTTTTTAATTTAAACTCAAAAATACGTCCCCTCACCCGTAAAGTGATTTGCAAATCGAACGATAAAGGTTGTTTGCAGTGTTGAATTCAAAGGATGGTCCATGGGGACATTCCACCACCCGAGCATTGAAATTCTCCCAAACGAAAAGTTTGAAAATTTCTATTCTCGATGGTCCCCCCCCCCCCTTCCCAGGAGCCACGAAAATTTTCGAGGGCCTCCTTTCTTAAATAGACCATTTTTGGCATCAGGTTTAATGGGAAGAGAGCCTTTCCCAATTCCTCCATACACAGGGGCAGAGATGTAATGGAGAGTCAGGGGCCTCGCTGGGGGGGGGTGGGGGGGGGTGGCAGGGAGCCTCCCCCTCCCAAACGTTTGCAAATTCTGTTACAGTAGGCAAATTTACAAACTGAATGGTCAAACTTAGTTCAAAACTTTAGTAAAAAACTGTAATGCACTTTCTATTTTTGATAGATTCGACGAAAGTTACCAATATCATTAGAAATACTATTGAGCTTTTTACATATAAAGACTCTATTTCATTTTCTAATTGTGATAACTTGGTAAAATTATAAAGTTATAATATAAGTTCATTATTATGTAAGGCTGTAAGGTACACTTAGTGCGCATAGCCTGTGAGCTCTATGCCATCAGGCATTCACTGGGCAATATTCTTTTTATTTTTAAAATTATTGAAGAATTGCCGGTTTATTTTGAACTCTTTGTATGTATTGCGGAACAACCTGAAGGGAGCAGAAAATGCGGACATCGAGTCTTGTTGTGATTTCTTTTTTATTTTTCTGTCGAGAGGCGTGGTATCGAATGGTGTCGATCGAAGCGGTGGAAGAGGCGATGATTCACCCGAATGCGATACGGGATGAGAGTAAACAAACACGCCCGCCCGTCCCTCCGTCACGTGACTCTTTCCCGTCAGATTCGATGTTGCTTTTTGATCCGGGCCCCGAAATTCAAAATCGAACGGTCAGCAAGACACCAAGACAACGGGAATGGCGTAGTCGTACAAAAAAAGATAAAGATACCCTCTATCTATGGTTCTCCACCTTCAGCAGCTCGAAATTTTCCGATACCATTTCAGACATATTTTTTAAAGTAGAAACATGAAACTGGCTGGGGTGATTTTGGAAGGGACCTATAAGGTGCCGTGGGATGTCATTTTGCGCTCGACTCAATAGAATTTGATTTATGAGCAATTATCTTCTCAGTAGGACTCCTTTTTTCGTTCCCAAATCTCCCGCTTCGGAAAAAAAAAACGGATCAAAATGCGATTGCGTTTTTTGCAATATATATATATATATTTTTTTTTGTTTTCGACAATCACGGCACATCGTGTGCTTTTTATAATAAGAGAATCTGCGAGTTGGATGCCAAAATGAATTTCAAAATAAATCGGAAAATAAGCAGTTTGAATTGAAATACACGCTTAAAGTTGTATAACTATAAAGTACTATTTTTTTTTTTTTAATTATTGGTCCAAGAATATGAATGTTTAATGCATGGCGTACGTAATATGTGACTCGTTAGGATCATCTTAAAAATGATGTTTAATATTATTATAAATTTAAATTATAAAATTTTTTGGTAAGTCTTTAAAAAATTTTAGTCTTTGAAAATATCATTTTCCAAATAATCATTGTAATTTGTTAAAATATATATATATATATAGAGAGAGAGAGAGAGAGAACCATTATACAACACTACTAATTAACATCTATAATGAATATAGAATAACCCATAAAATAGCAAATTAAAATAAGACGAGAGGAGTTGGCAATATCTGAACAATTAGGAAGCAATGGAAATGTGATATTTGGCTCGTTGTCAAATTATAATACCAAATCGACACATTAATTACGATTAATTTCTGATTAGAAATCAGGATAAACCTAAAAATGATTTTTTATGCATATAAAAATGGAATTTGATTCATGTTTTGCTAGCTCTAGGTCGTTTGTCTCCGGCGCATGCTCGGCGAATGGAGTGAAAGGGGTGCCGCTGCGACCTACATAAGGATCTCCTCTGAGAAACGGGGTCGCCGAGAGACAGAAGCAAACACTACTTTGCCGGAAGTGGAGGTGAGAGAAGGGCGGGGAGGGGGAAAGAAAAAAACGGAATAGAGGAGAAAGTCGATGCTGGCAAAATGTCGGTGACGACCTTAATTCCACCGACTGTTTCAAAACAAACCCGAAGATGCGTGTATTTAAATGGATCGAATAAGGATGGGGGTCAGTTGAAAGTGAGGAAATAACGCGGGCTTCCCTCCCGCCCATTTCTGTTTGTTGTCAAACAACGGCCGCAGACGAAATTAGTATAAAAGTATCAATGTGAAAAATAACACTAGTAAAAGTTTATTAATAACTATGTCGTAACTTTAATGATATATATTCCACAACGAATCTATATTACGAATAAATATTTTGCATGTAAGACGTTCATTGTATTAATAAAAACATTTAAAATACATTAAAAAAATTATTTACATGTTTCAACTTTTTTTTAATCGAGTCATCTTCAGAATGTGAATAGAAAATAAAATTACAAAACGACAAAAAATTACAGATTTCTTCTTCTAATATTAATGCAAGTCTTCCTTATTTGATTTTCATTAAGCTTTCAAATAAATGTCTATTCTCTTTTTTGAAACTGTTTAAATAATTAAAAAATAGAACATTAGGTTAATATTTATAGTTAAACATTTCAAATTCTTAATTAATAATATTTGTTCAAAATTTACACATTAAATAAGAATTTTAACTTCATTCTCTGTACAACGAATTTCGCTGTATAACGAATTTTTTGCTGGAACAATGAATTTCGTTATATATAGACTCGACTGTAAAAAAATAAAATTGAACGTGAAAAACTGGAATTTCAATAATTATTGAAATTAAATTAAATGTTTCACGAGTTTTTGATTAATAATTATTATTAATAATTATTTTATTAATTATTTAGCCGGACACTATCCAGATTAAAAAGTTCGTGATCTATATTACAAATAAATATTTTGCTTATAGGACGTCACTTTAATGATAAAAAACATTTAAAATACCTTAAAAAATTTAAATTGTTTTTATTATAACAGCAGAGTTTTCTAAGCAATATACTTTATTTATAATATAGATCACGAGCTTTTTCGTTGTGGAATATGTGTTAGTAATGTTACGATATAGTTATCAATGGACGTAAATCAAGACTTACTACTGTTATTTTTCACATTAATGGAATTTTCAGTTCAGATGGAAGGACAAAATTTGACTTGTTCAGTTTTATGTCAATTCCATACATACAGTAGCGTAGCTATGTTTTTTGGCGCCCGGGGACAGCAAGAAATTTTGCGCCCCCACCCCAATATAGATATATAACAATTTCTCTCAATTTGGCGCCCCTAGGCTTACGCCCCCCTTAGCTACTCCACTGCATACATACATTTTAATCTGTCATTTTCGTTAATAGGACTGAATTCATTCTTTTCATGAAGAAAGAATAAATTTACTGTTTAAAAAAGAAAGTGAAAATATTGATATCATGGGTCATAATCTTCTTAGTAAATATGTTTACGTATTTGTAAAGTTTTTTTTTAATCTTTAATTCTGGCTAAATCTAAAATAAAACTTCCTTGTTTTATGATTTTGAAGTGAATTAGTAATGCATCTTTATGAGACAAGTTTCATTGAATAATCGAGGAAAAATACATTTCATCTGTATAATGAATATTGAATCAATTATTAACTGGGCTTTTAACATTTTAAAAATATCTAAATTTCTATTATTTTAACTTATTTTAATATTTCATTCTAATGTAAGCATTCGTTATAATTTCGACTGCATTATTAATTACATTCAAATTACTGTTTAAAACGAGGCTAACGAAAGAGACAGGTGAATCCCAAGTATCTTTTTTTACAGACCGCTAAAAAGACGTAGTGCTCTATTCGAGCATCACGTGACTCCAACGGTCTGTAAAAAAAGATATGTGGAATGAATGCACCGCGGTAGCCTGTCTCTTTCGTTAGCCTCGTTTTAAAAAATATAAACAAACCAGCGATCAGAAATCTGCAAAATTCTGAAAATGAATGGTTTTCAATCTATGCGTATTTGAGGGAGTCTACTCAGGGCCTGATTACTGCACTAGGCCGCGGCCTTGGGCTCACTGCTGAAAAGGGCCCAAATTTAATAAAATGATTTAGAAGAAAAAAAAATAATAATGACATTGTATTTCCTGCAGTTATTTTTTCAAAAACTGAAAATGATTTTGGTTAACTTGGCAACCGGTATGGTAATCGAATGAAACCTTTTAAGGGTGTATTCCGATCCAAACTGCCTTTTTTCAGATTTATTTTTAGATTCATTGTTGCTCTCAAATGCACCCAACTTTCGAATTCTCTTATTTAGAAACTATACAAGGTGCCGTGGATTATCAATTCCTTGATAAATGCAGAAAATGTTGCAAAAAATGCTGTCAAAAACGGCGTTTTGGACCCAATTTTCCTAAACGGGATGTCTGCGTACGAAAAAAAGGGTCACGCTGAGAAAATAATTGCTTATAAATCAAATTCTATAATTAAATCAGCGAAAAATGACATCCCTCGTACGTCCCTTCAAGAATCCCCTCAGCAAGTTTCATGCTTCTCCTTTTTAAAAATGTGTCTGAAATTGTATCTGAAAATTTCGAGTTGTTGAAGGTGGAAAATCATTTTTTCGAATACATACTCCCGAGATGAGATGAGATGGATCTAGCTAATATTTTGGTCCCCCCAAAAAGGGGGCCCCCTACAACCTTAATCGCGTTCTGAATCTACTGTATATAAGTATAAACAGTTACTGTTTACTATAAACAGTTAAAAAAAATCTTCCTGTTGTCTCTGCTTTTTTGACACTCTGCGGAAAGCGCGAGCCAGTGAATGGATTCAAACTAGTTCCTTTTGGCTGTGTTTCTTTTTGAAGAAAAAATAGTATTGTAACTTTCTATTTGGATTTCATTCAATCCTATTTTAACAAGAATCGATGAAAACGTATTTGTGTTTTTTTAATAAACAGGGGCTCGTTTCAATTTTTATTTCTACATTTTATCCTTTAAAATGTTTCGCTATCAAGGAGCCTAAATACGTGCCGGATCGTCTAAGCCAAAAAAGAAACAAAACAATAACAACAACAAAAAATATCTCATGTGTAGAAGTGGGACAGAAGCGTTTGGGTCGGTCCACGAACGAACACCCTCTAAAGGTAAAAAAGAAAAAGATTCTGGTGTAGTAGTTCGTTTTACGTAATAAGGTAGCCGAGTCAGTCAGAAACATGTAGTAAACACATACCCCCCCCCCCTCCCCATCCGTTGAGAGAGCAGATGGTTGCGAGCAGCTGTTTCTTTTCCCGCCATAATCAGCCAATAGCGAGAGAGAGCGCGCGAAAAAAAAGGGTCTAGTTTCGGTTTCATCCCCCCCTTCGCTTTCAAGGACAAGCGATTACATCGGGATGATATCGAGAGGGTCGATCTCTCCTAACGAATGGAATCCCCCATACCTACGGAATACAGGATCTGTGCGCCCATGTAGAGGTCTGCACGGGTAGGGCCGATTTTCATTAGCAGCATTCGGGCCGGACCCAGGCTTTAATTTCTTTGAACATTCGCGCCGATCTAGGCCTAGACACTATTCTTCCCCGGCCGGGCCGGACTGGACTCGGGCCGAAATTTTAACTTTTATAACGGGTCGGGCCGATTTGCGTTAACAGCATTCGGGTCGGGCCCAGGCTTTAATTTCTTTGAAGATTCAAACTGGGCCAGGCCTACTCGCTATTCTTCCCCAGCTGGGCCTGAATTTTAACTTTTATAAGGGGGAGGGCTGGGTCGAATTTTCTTTTCTATGGATTAGCCCGGTTCTGGAAATTTTGGCCCATGCAGAACTCTACGCCCACGAATCTTTTCTGTTCTCTCCTTCAAAGGCGAAATTAATTTGAGTCTGGGAAACTCCTAAAAAGGGGCGACGCTGTTCTTAATTAGAAACTAGGTCATCGAATCACGTTTTTCGTTTTACGATCCAGGTGGAAGAACTTTACTTCGGGCTAATAGTCCCGCTATTTTTTTTTTTTTTTTTATCGGCCCGTATAAACCGTTCTTTTTCTTCTTTTTTGCCGGGCCGTTCACAAAATTGTTCTAATATCTGGCCTGTTTGAAAATTTAGCCTGTATTCCGCAGGCCGCGCCGAGTGCGGGCCTCGTATCAGCCCCGGGTTCGTGCAGACCTCTACTGTGAGCTAAAAAGCCTGAATCAAGAGATATTTCGCAAAAGAAGCGAAATTGACTCACTCTCTAGGTCACCTGTCTAGACTATGGACGGATGTTCATCCGTCCATAGGATGGATGGAGTAGTTAGTTGTCCGGACATACACTTTTCAACTAACTAGGCTGGAAAGTTTTAAAATCAATCCATGAAACATTTTGTCAGTAAAACGTAGTAGAGTAAAAAATAAAATAATTCAATTTATCTAAAAATGTTGATTTTTTTTTTTTTTTTTTTTTTTTTTTTTGTACATTTTTTTTTTGTAATCCAGTTTTTAGTAAAAAAGTAATAAACTTTTTCTTTTAAAAATGTATAATTTTCTAATTTCTTAGTAATAATAATAATAATAAAAATCCGTTAAAATCCTTCCTAATTTGTTGTGACATAGAGAGGCACTACGTAAGCCTTTCTCGTAGGGCGAGTGGCGATTTCGGTACAACTTGGAAATCTTGTGTCTCCGTGAAGCAATAGGCTACTGGAATCCGGTGTTAAATAAACGAAAATGAATTTCAATGGAATTCTCGCAACCGACCGCCAGACTGTGTGGGCGACCTTTTTAAGTTCGGTGTTTCGTTTTCCACGAAACACTCCAACCAACTATCGGTAGTCAATCGTTTTTACTTTCTGCTATTCGCCAAAAAAAAAGGTTATTCTGAGAAAGCGCGTTTTTAATTTTCAGTTCTCCAGACAGGCAGTACGATTTCAGGAATTCCCAAATTGACATTCTATCAATTTGGACTCCATTCCGGTTTCGGAATAGCTTAATGAAAATGATTAACACTCAGGACAAGCAAGCAGGGGTGTATTCGTAAAAAATAACAGATAATGTACGCTGTAAGCAGAGGGTATAAGCTCAAGGCAAAGGGTATACCTTAAAGTGTACTACATACTATAGCTTTCTTGTGAAACAGAGGGTATACGGTGCTCTTTAAAAAAAATCCTGAAAGCATATACCCTCCACTGCATCCCTGACTACTAGGAAACCAATAGAGCCTTTCGATTCCGTAATTTTTATAGAACAACTAACTCCCTCCCTGCCTATTCATGAATTAAAAAGTTAATTCAAAAGGCTCTCTTGCAGCACAAGACTATCGTTTTGAAGCGCGCGTCCATGAAGAATGGGCCCTTCCTTTTTCGATGTCACGATTTCTCAACATTTCGGATTCCAAAGAGGTCCACCAAGAGCAAACTTTTCAAAAATATTGGGTGGACTTTAAAAAAATTAATTAAAGCAGCACCTATTTATTTTCTCTTATTAGTGGAGATATAGCGAAGAAGAGAGAGTGACTTAAGATAATTGAAAATTACATTGTGTTTTTTTCTAAGCAAATTTTTTAATTCAAGTGAAACTATATTTTATAACTTTTCTCAAGAAAAGAAATTTCCTGCCTCTATTGACTCAGATGTCATATTCCTGCCTCAGATGTCTTGAATTAATAAATAATACATGATGATAATTACCGCTGCTTTAATTAATTTTTTTAAAGTCCACCCTCTTTGGAATCCGAAATGTTGTTCTAATACCTGGCCTGTTTGAAAATTTAGCCTGTATTCCGCATTCTCTCATTCGATAATTACCGCTGAAGGGCTCTTGTAAGACTTATAAGTTCTTTCTCATAATTATATACATTAATATTTATTTTATATAACATTGGGATTTGAAACTACTGAAAGTGCGAAAAACGAAACGTAAAGAAAAGTATATATTTTAGTCATGTATTATTTATTAATTCAAGACATCTGAGGCAGGAATATGACATCTGAGTCAATAGAGGCAGGAAATTTGTTTTCTTGAGAAAAGTTAACTATACCGCTGAAGGGCTCTTGTAAGTAATTATTATTTTTCAAATAAAATTATTTCGAGACCGTTAATAAAACCATTTTCCATTTCAGCGATTAACTAATTTAATAACAACAAATTAGAAATTAAATGAATTGAAATTGGGTGAGCGGAGAGATCAAATTATTGGGTGGGCTCGCGCCCCGTGGACCCCTATAAGTTGGCTTGGCGTTACTGACCACGAGTCTCGTCATCAGATGTCCAGCAGCTGTCTCACTAGAACACCACCCCCAAACTTCTTTTCGTATCCTTGCTCTTCGTTCATCTTTATCGAGTGTTCGAAAAAAATCGCTTTCCCACTTTTCAACAGCTCAGAATTTTCCGATACCATTTCAGACTCATTGTTTAAAAGGGAGAAACACGAGACTGGCTTTCGGAAGAGACATAGAAGGTGTCGTGTGATGTCATCTTGCGCATTAGAATTTCATTTATGAACGATTACCTTCTCAGTAGGTCCCGTCCCCTTTTTTCCTTTCCCATATCTCCCGCTTCGAAAACTTCTGTTCAAAAGGCCGTTTCGGATTACTTTTTTTTTTCTTTCAATATTTTCTGCATTTATCCAAGAATCGACCCTCACGGCACCTTGTACACTTTTTAAATAAGCCAGTTTGGTGCATTTGAAGGCCAAAATGAATTCAAAAATAAATCGGAAAATAAGCAGTCTGGATCGAAATACTAAAAGAGCAAAACGTTATTCGATCCTGAATAAGAACACCTGTCCCTTTCACAACTCAAATAAATTTAAAAACGGTTCCGAAAGTAGTTAGTTAGATTCTTTGTTCCATAGAAATTACATTCTGTTTCCCAAAACCAAGACACTACCTTCGGAAAATTTATTATTTTTATTAAATTATTTACAAACTCTACACATTCGTATGTCGGGCTCCAAGAACTTTGGGGGGGGGGGGGAGGGAATACGCGGAAAGTTGTGTATTTTTATCGACAGAAGTATTTATGTCGAATCGATCAACAGGTCTGTTTCCAAAACATTTATGAAAGAAATGTTATGAATTTCAGCGATTTGTTTTTGGATGGGGAAAAAAGTTCTTTTGAAATGGAAATGCCAAAGCGTTATTTTTCCTGCGAAATAACGAAGCCTCCTGTGTTTACGTCAGAGTTGCTTTTCCAGCGAAAGTGACGTCAGGCGGCGGAGCACGTGCGTCCCTGCCTTGTTGCCAGGCGACCGTTCGGAAATACGCAGCAGCAGTGTGTGTTGGGTTTGTTGCTACGAAGGGAGTCTGGTGACATGCGTTTCAGGTTGCAAAGAGGATTCGAAGGAAAGAAAAATAACCCTGAAAAACAAAATCCTGTCTCTGGACGATTTCGTCACATTTTCCACTCAGGGCCGCCGGACTAATACCTCGTCAGTCTTGTGCCCCGGCCAGGGCTGTAATTAGGGGGGGGGGAGGGGGCTCATATTTTTTTTCGCTCTCTCTCTGATGCAGAAAGATAAATGAGTGCATATTCACATTGTTGGTACTGTGTTTATTTTTAAACTGTTATAATAACTTCATTCTATGCTAAGAAAAGTATAGGATGATGAAAATTTTAAGTGTATAACTGGTGCAGAATTTAATATCATGTTAGCTTTATATGTACCAATAGGATGAAGGAGTGTTGAACACACTTATTTTAGATACAATTTATTAATTCTGTAAAACTGTGAAAGGGTCACAAAACTCAATTAGATTTTTGGACAAAATTCCATATGAATTTTCGGAACAGAAATCCATTTCGTGACCTTGGAATCTTTTCCAGGGGGGGAGGGGATCTGAGCCGCCCATAGCGCCCGCTTACCTACGGCCTGGCCTCGGCACGGATTAAAAAATTCTAAGGGCGCAAAATTGCCAATTTAAAAAATGAAAAAAAAAAGTAAATCAATAAATAAACACAACGAAGAGAAAGCAATAAAAAGCAGAAAATTATTTATGTTTTTTATACCCTGTATATGAACTAAAAGACGTTTGTTCTGTCATTTTGGCCAGTTGCAAAGATTTGGAAAACATTTTAAAAAATGGCAAATCGTCGGTTATAAACAGACTGGAACTTTGTGAATAAATTTTAGTGATCCGTTATATATATATGCATACAATATATATCACCATTTATAAGTTTAGAAATTGATAACAAAAATTTAATTTTGCCTCAAACTTTTAAACAGGATTGACAGACTTAAAAATTTTAAGAATTGGGTATGAACTCAGTAACAGATAAGATCTTTCTAAATTAATTAAAAAATTCTCTAAATTAACTGTTCGAAAAAAAGACAAAAAACCACATGAACTTTACTCCTATCAACTATCTGTTCTGGCCAACTTTTCATGCTTTTTTCGGATTTTCCTTCACTCTTAAAACGAAATAGTGGATTTGGCTATTCAGGAAAGAGCTGTAATTTATTGGATCGTGAATGAGTTATTTGTCAAACGTTTCACTCTTCTTGATTTAAATTGCTTTTTTAAACCACTCATCTTGATTTAAATTGCTTACAAATAACTCGCTACTTGAGTTGTTTCAACTCTTCTTGAGAAGCTGCCTTTCAAAACGCAAGGTGAGCTAATTTCGGCTCAACTTGAGTTATTTTTTGGCTGACTTTTTAAGAGAGTTCATGGAATCCCATGGAGCATACGCCTTTTAAAGATAAGTTCGGGCTTGATTTTCGGGATCCGATAATTTTAAGTTCGAGCCCGAAAGTTTTTTTTTTTTTTTCATCACCAGAGTCCGATACGAAAAATATACAAACACAATTTTATGATACTTAAAAATTGATGTCCCACTTTTAAAAATTTCTTATACAGATATTATTGTTAAATGAAAATTTAAATTCAATCTTATGAAACTAAAATAATTTTATATTTAAAAGTACTCTCCTATTTTAACAAGTAAATTCGATGGACACGTTTTTGTTGAATGAAATTTGCAGAAATTTCTATTTCACTCAAAACAAATCGGTTCGTTTTCACAGAAAGGACGTTTCCTGAAACTGTCCCCAGGCACCTATTTTGTATTTTTAAAATTAATTGAAATGCGCATAAAGAAGTATTTAAGATCTTCCATGTTCTTGGATACACTTTCATGAGAAGATAGAATACGTCCTGTTATTAATATCTTAAAAGTATGTCAAAAACCTTCTTAGTCCAAATGTTCTTTTTTCATACTCATTTTTGTCCTATAGTAACGTACGCTTTTTTTTTTTTTTTTTTAGCTTTCAAAAGTTTGCACTATGTATTACCCACATTTTTTTTTCATTGAGCAAAAATTTGATGTATTATTAGAGAAATTCTCCTTTTTTATTTCCTTTAGAACTTGTGAATTGTGCATCGTTACATTGCGTTTTAAACTTCATCTGAAGCTGGTATGTTTACAGTTAAAATTTGTTGAAAAAAAGCCACCGAAAACAATATACAGTGGAACCTGCTAAAGTGACCACCTTGGTACAGTGGCCACCTGGCTAAAGGAAAATTTTACTTGTGCTCATATAAAGTAATATGAGAATTGTCCCGTAATGTGACCACCCTAATGTGTCTACCTGTGTAAAGTGACCAGTTAACCTGTTTTTGTCATTGGTATTTGAACCTGTAAATTTGACCATCCATTTTTCTGCATGCTGAAAATTTTCGAACTAAAAGACTAAAGTAGTCATTTTCTGACATTTTATTTTGATCCATCAAAAAAGTACAAGAATTTATCTCTTATAGTTACTATTTGCTTTATGTATAAAGAGATCGATTTGTTCTTTATTGTAATATCAGCTTTTGTCTAAGGTGATTTTTACTGGAAAGTTTATTTCCCCAGTGATAGAAACTTTATGCAATTACCATGAAAATAAAAATGCGTATATATTACAGAGTACCTTGCATGTATGAGTTATTTAAATCAACTACTACGGAATTTAACTGTATTCAAAAGAAATAATGTTAGCTTTAAGTAAATTATCCTTTATTCAGCATATTTTAAACTAATGAATCAGTTATTATTGTTAATTAATCAATTCATTACTTAATGTAGTGCATCCTTATTTAAATTTTATTTTTTGAGATGACAATATTTTAATGTGCCATTTTGAAAGAAAGTCCATAAAGTGACCACCTCTATAGAGTGACCATTTTACCCTGTCCCAAAGGTGGTCACTTCAGACAGGTTCCACTGTACAACACTATTGTCAACCAGCAAACTTTGCAGCTTATTTCTACAGCATTTACAAGAGAAATAATAATTTCTATGAAGTGTACTATTTGGAACAAGTGGTGTTTTTTTATTTTCTTGTTAATATTTCTTCCGTCATAAACTTTTAATGGTAGTGATAATGTAGCCTCCATGAACTTGTAAAAATTCCGTTCGTTGTGATGGCAACGAAAAGGCAGACGATATTTTTGTTATTAAAAAAGAATAAAATTTGTGCTTGTTGTTAATATGCAGAAAGCGTTTCATTAATTTTTATTTTACAAATAACTTAATATAGTGAAATGAATTTAATTAATTAATTATTTGATGTGCTGTAAACAGAAATAACGCAATACTGGCATATCAAGAAAATAACATTGACTTTGGTATATTTTTAAGTTAATTTAATTACTGTCTTTTTACCTTTTCAGAAACTTGTGATTGCGGCCTAAGAAAAAAAAAAAAAGGTATCTGGTCAAGAGGGTTTGAAAGATGTATTACATACTATTTGTAACAGCAAAAACTATATTTGGTTTGGAAGAAAAGAGAATCAGAATGTCCTGAATTTTATATTTGTATCAAAATCGATTTACCACAGGATAATATACCTGTGTTTTCATCCTGCCCATTTATTTGGAAAGTGAAACTTCTGAAAGATGATTCTGATAGATGCATAAAAAAAAGTGAAAACGTATTTACTTTTAATGAAAAACAGCCCCCCCCCTTTTTTTTCAGAAGAGTCACTTTACGAAAAAGCAGACTCATTTTTATATTACATTTCATATTTTCTTTCAAAATCATGTACCTCTTTTTCTATTTAACCCTTTCCGGGACAGGCAAATTCTGATTCTAAAATGAGAAATTACGACTGACTCCGGCATTTAAAAACGGGAATTTTTAGAAATTGAGAACTCCATAATTTAAGCTTTCATTAAAATGGCATTGGAGCCGTTTGCAATAAACCCGGACTGAGCACAATGTGCCAGAATCGGTTAAACAGTTATCCACGAACTTTGTCCTTCGTCACTTATACAAACAAGACTTTCGAAAATGACAAGACTCGTGGTACTTTTCCAACATAGGTACCTTAAGGCTCCTGTCCCTGAGAGCTAATGCTATTCCTCTAATAACACATTTACATTTCGACATTTTAAAATATTTTTTTTTACATTGCCCCTTTATTATTATTTTTGATTTTGGTTGCAGATTTTTTTTTGAATGATACTTTCATTTTCAGGACAAGTTTTGAACGTGAAACTAACTTTATAGAAAACAATTTCTGCAACCGAAATCAAAAAAGTAAAAAAGCAGCGATGTAGAAAGACGCCTCACAAATCTTATTCAAAAATGTCGAAATATAAAAAGTTATTAAAAAATAATCTCCGCATGGGAATTGCACAAGCTTGCGAATATCTCCGATAACACGGACAGGCGCACCTGTCGCTGAGTATTTATTGTCCAACTATTATAAAATTTAAATTTTCCTTACAAAATTGTGTGCTTATTTTCTATTTAACCCTTTCCGGCAAGGGCAAATTCTGATCGTAAAATGAGAAATTATTAACTTGACACCGACATTTAGAGAAGATATTATTTAGAAATTAAGAACTCCATAATTTAAGCTTTCACTGTAAAAGCAAAATGTTTGCAATTAAAATTAGGTGTCCTCGGAGTGTGTTGTGCCGGAATGGGTTAAACACGTATCCACGAACTTTGTCCTTCTTTGTACAAAAAAACTTCCAATTCTGAAAATAACAAGAGTCATGGTACTTTTCCAGCATAGGCCTTCAATTTTTTGTGAAAGTGAACTGGGCGCCATTTTCAACTTCAGAAGATAAGATGCGTTTAAAACAATTTCAAAGCACAAGGATTGTTTAGCTATGCATTCAAATACATTAAAAAAATTTCTAATTCTTCCAAAGACCTCCTATGCCAGAAAAGTACCAATACCCTTTCTGAAAGAAATGCTGCAAGTTCCCGTGACCCTTTTTTTGACACGCATTTCTCATACATTATTATTTAACCTTAAACTACAAAAATGCAACTGAAATGATTATTTTACGATCGAGTCATACATTTCAAAAAATATTTAATTAAACAAGACTTTGGAAACTCAAAGATTGAAAGAACAAATTTTTAATAGTAAAAATCGTTATTTTTTGGTAAAATATTCAAGTAAGTTAAAACAATTTTTTTTAGTGTGTGTAAGCCTTAAAAATATTTATTTTATGTTTCCTCAAAAAATAATTGCAAATAATGATAATAATATGCGAGAAATAACAGGGAAACAAGATGGCGGTTCGAGGAAAGATACATTTCTTCCAGTTAAGTCACATGATTCTTCTGAAAATAGCTGTATAAAAGAAAATTTGTCAACAGCATAGAGACAGAAAAGACAACAGATATTTTAAATCTTAATATCTAGTTTATTTCAGGATATTTCCCAGTATAGAAAAATACCTCTTTATAATATTAGACACTATGTACATATTTACAAAGAAGAAAAAAATGTTTAGATACAGAGCCAGCGCCCAATAAAGGCACGATGAACACAATTGTGATTTAGCAGCACAACTTCGAAGTGTGAACAAGACCACCTGTTATGTGGGGGATGCAGCAATCAATAAATTAATGAAGATGAGATGTCGCTATAATACAAAAAATGTACAAACATGTCCAGGAACTTTGTAGCTCATCATCTTATGTACAACAAATTATTTACACCAATAAATTAAGAGATGACAGCAGACATTGACACTGTGTCCGAATCTTTAGGCAGTGATGACGTATTTCGAAGAATATGTTATTGAAGGGGGGTTCCCAAGGCAATAAATATTGCGCGACACAAAATTGACAATAACCAGATGTTTGGAACAAAATACTCTCATTCTCTCATGAACAACTGGAATGCTTGGTTTTTCCGTACTACTTGGTTATCAAACAAAAGACTATCGCCAAACTATAAGTAGGGGTGATTGTGGGTTCCTGAAAACATACCCGAAATTTTAGCAAGGAAATGTTTATGTGTGGGAATAAGGGGGAAAGAGACCATAATTTATTACAGAGAGGTCAAATTACATAATATATGAATTTAAATTATGTTTAGCAATTATATAAAATTGTTAGTTTAATCTTATTTCATGAAAACCGAAATTTTGGTACTGTAAATTTTAAAAATACCTGAATTCAGGAGCATAACCTGAACACAATCACCCCTGATCAAATGCCAAAAATGGCTGGTTGTGAATGTCATATTTAATGACATTACATATGATATACATGTTTGAAAAGTCATTAAATGATTTTTATTTGTATTTTATATATTCTACTAATATATAAAATACATTTGTATATTCTACTAACTATTTGTTTTTTCATTATTTAATACAAAAATTATGTCAATATGTATAATTTGGCGAAATGAGTCAATGGAATAATCAAGTAGTACCTGTATTTCTTTCTTTCTTTTTTTTAAAAATAAATATAATACACTGTCATGGGAGTAACACCCACTACGAGCATGGAATTCAGGAACTTGAACCATTCATAACCTACTTCCGAGAAAAAAAAAAAATGAAAAAGTGTATAAGATCTTTTTTTTCCTTCCTCTTCTTATGCAAAAGCAAGTTTTAAATAGGATTGAGAATTTTTTTTTTCTTTTCATTTTTTTTTTGAGTTAATAAATTAAAGTAATAAATAGTAAATGGTATTAAACTGTACAAAGCATCACAGAAAGTTGTTTTAATATTTTGACTTAAGAGAGTTCACACACACAAACTATTTTAAGAGTACTGCCAAGAACCATGAGGTTAAAAAATAAATAAATTTGAAGTGTGAATTAAAATAGGGTACAATATGGTTTTAACGATAAACAAATGATAAATCAAACTTTACATTAAAATAGATGCTAAGTCATTTTTTAAAATAATATTTTTGTGAAACGTCATTAAAATACAACTCATCAAAGACTTTTTTTTTTTTAAATATGAACATTGTACCACGAGGCTAAAAAAAAAAAATAAATTTTAAGCGATGTTTAAAATGCGATATAATACAATTTTCCAATAAACTGATAAATTTAACTTTAAATTAAAAAGGATGCTAATTCACATTTAAAAATAATATTTTTGTGAAATGTTGAATTTAAAATGATACAAATTTAATGAATTGTATTGAGACTATTTTTTTAAATACTGCTGTGTGTGAACCCTGTTAAGAAATGAGCACAATTTGGGTTCAAGTCGTCTTTCCCCAAGAAGCAATTTTTGTTCAGCTCTGCAGCTAACACATTGGTGTATAAAAATAAGTTAACACATGCTTTGACACAACATACAGGACACACATGAGCCTGAATATTTGGCAACCTAATAAGTAACATGTTCTTTAAGGCTTCGTTTCAACACTGAGAGGCACCCGTAGCACGCACAGCGGGAAAACTGCCATGGCATGTCAATCACCGGGAAATAAAAGACACTGACACTTCAGTGTGGATTGAAAAGAAAAGAAATTGATAATTTTCATCTCTACTATTATTGAGATATGGAACAAAATGACCATTGTCCAGAAAACTTAAATTTTCCTCACTGTTTTGAATGATTTTTTTTTTAAATAAAGTAATGGTGGTAGAACATAAATGATGAGCGGTTCTGCTATGCAACTATATTTAATGTATCGATATCACTATTTATATAAAATGGTAGGGGGTGTGTAATATTCATTATGAAGATGTCTTAGAAGTATAGACAGAGGTGACAAGCTCCATTTGATTCATTGTTATTAATTTATGGGGATACACATTTGTTTCATCTTAAAAAAATCTTTAACCCTTTCCAAAATTTTGTTAGTAAAATGAGTGAGTTATCATCAACTGAATTTACAAATGACTTTTTGAGAAATTAACAGCTCTTTAATTTAAGCTTTCATTGTAAAAGCAAAATTTTATTAAAATATTACTGGTGCTGTTTGCAATTAAAATGAGGTGTGTCAGAAAGGGTTAAGAAATGAAATGAAATAATTTCCATGTTGAAGCTTAAAACTAAAAATTAATATTAAATTGAATCCAGTTCATTTTGTGGTTCAAAATGGGAGTTAATACCTCTAGGTAGGGCACATTATTTATTTATCTTTTTGGAATAGTGATAAGAATAAATTAACAGTTGCCTGAGCTAAGGGATGTAAAGTCCCCAGTCCACTCTCAAAGAGCTGTAAAATCAAAATCAGGTTTTGTTCTCTCATAAATTTCTTTTTGCTCAGGTATACAGCTTCCCGCTTGTCTTGCACATGCTACAAACACCCCCCAGTGCTTGCCTCGGCTGGACGAGGTACAGATATAGGGGTAGAAATATTGCAATAAATAAATAAATAACGAGAGTGGGAACCCCCCCCCCTGGTTACACAACACAAAATTATCTCTTCTCTTCTCTCTCAGAGCGGCCAATGGGCCGGCGTTGACACAAGGGGCTCGAAACGAGCCTAAGCCACGCCCACCGGGCTGCCTTTAGGAACCTTTAAGGAAGCATGTCTTTAATTGGATGCCTTAAGTCAAGGGGCAGAGTCAGAGGCTCTCCTCGTGTACGCTCGCCGAAGATGAAGACGAAGATGTGAGAGAGTTTGGGCTTTCGGCATCAGATGCCACGATGGTGGAAGGCGTGGAACAGTTACTCCGGCATGGTATGCTCGGGGAAGGTAAACTCTCGAGTGGCATCGTCATCCAGGGGTGCTTGAGGATTTCTTCCAGGGTCGGTCTGTCACAGGCTCGGAGCGAAAGGCATTTGTAGATCAGGTCTTTGCATTCTGGAAAGAAGCAAAAAAGAAAAAAAAAATGAGTTCAGTTGTCTTGTGATCACAGTGACATTCAATATAAATTCCTTAATAGAGAATTTTTACATAAGATACAAAAACATTTTTGGATCTCACAAGAAAACGAGCCAGAGAATATTGCTAGTGCTCAAGCAATGTCCTACTATAATGAATACAATGACTAAATGATACACTTAAAAAATATAGATCAAAGTACACCATTTAGCAATCTGTATTCATTTCAGTAGATATCTTTAGTATAATTTAGGGTGCAGTTTGTCCAATTTATAATTACCCCATCAGTAAAACCAGCTTTACCTAATCAGGTTGTTATCTGGATTGAATAAGGCACAAATTTCTGTTTTTAGAAATCGGTGGCAAAATATTAACAATTTCATCAAAGGCTGTGAAGGGGTAAAGACATTTTAAAAAATAGACTGCATTTCATTCTTTTTTTTTTAAAGGGAGTATCTTTTTATGGGGACAACAATTTGAAACCTTACAGGTCAAGTGTAATGAATGTGAAGGAGGTGCACTTACCAGGTGAAAGCCACCTTTTGAATCGTACATCTGCTCTGAGGATCTCTTCGTCTTCCTCAAAGGGGATATCTCCACAGACCATGTCGTAGAGCAGGATGCCCAGCGACCAGACAGTGGCCGCATGGCCATTGTAGCAATTGCTGCGAATCCACTCCGGGGGACTGTAAACACGGGTTCCTGGGGAAGAGAAAGAAAAAACACCATTAGCTTCACGGAACACAGAAAGATAAATTAACAGGTAACTAATTTAATATGTTTTTTATTAAACTTTCCAACACATCTATAAAAGTAAACTCATAAAAGCAGCTGATGGGATTTTTTTTTTTTTTTTTTTTTTTTTTTTTTTTTTTTTGGAAGAGCAAACATGTTTTATTATTTAATCCATTATAATTTGATTGATAAACTATTACTATTACAGCTGAGCCTTTTTAAAAATATATTTTGTCTTTAACCAAAAAA
Source organism: Maratus speculifer (assembly GCA_964019185.1). Classification (NCBI taxonomy): domain Eukaryota; kingdom Metazoa; phylum Arthropoda; class Arachnida; order Araneae; family Salticidae; genus Maratus; species Maratus speculifer. Next base: position 428,045,627 of record OZ025294.1, on the reverse strand, counting down.
TCAACTCTATAGTTTCTACACAAGAGACTACGTTGTGAGAACAAATATGAATTTAAATTCACTCAGAAAATAAGCAGTTTGGACCCAGAGCTGTAGCTAGGAGTGAATAATAGGAGGGGCTCAAAAAAATTGAGGGGTGGGATGTGATACTTATATTTTCTCTCTCATTTTAACACAGAAAGATTAAATAACGTATACTCTGTTTCTCATTAAACTGTTGCAACAACTTCATTTTATGCTGCTAAGAAGAGAATAGGTGGATGAACAAATTCAAGCTACAATATTACGCATGTTAGCAACAAGATAAGAGTGTTGAGAAAGACTCATTTTAGTTCTAATTTCTGCAAAAGGGCCTTTTGAAACAGAAATTCATTGGAATCTTTCCCAGGAAGGCTTAAAATAAGTTAAGTGGCAGCTGAGCTCCCCTTAGCTAGGATCGTAATTATTTATGACTCAAATACATATTTTCATGTATACACGTATGTACATTAAAATATGTACATATATGAACACTTTTTCAGTATAGGATTATTATTTTCAGACTGACATTTTAATTTTTAATCTGTACAAATCACCAAAATGTAAAGAGACACGTTAAAGTTCAGAATTTTAAAGGTTTATATACATAGTGCTACTTGATTTTATCATCTTGCCAAGTTATATAAATTGTTAAATTATGTTCAGTGGACATAGTTTTTATTTTAAAAAACGAAAGAACAAATAAATTAATAAAGCAAATAAAAAATTCAAATACAGTTGAATTAAAAATCAATTCATGACATGTGTATCATGGTCAATGTCATGTGACATTCACGATCAGCCATATTGGCATGTAATCTTATAGTTTAGCGATATTTTTTGGGTCGACAGGGTAACCAAGAAATACCTATATTATATTATATATAATTGCTTTTTATATACAAATTGAACAGACTTTATAAGTATTGAAAAATGTCATATTGTATTTGTTTGCTAAAATCCCATTACTGAAAAATTATATAATATTGATCTTCGACAGTACAGAATAAAGTAATATTCTTATTTTATTAAAGTACTTGGAATCCTGTTCTGGAAAGTATGATAACATTGAGGTTGTTTATTCTATTTTCAGCAATTATTTATTTTTTTAAGAATGGGACAGTTGAATTTTTGGTAAATTCAGCTCTTTCGTGACATGTCAAGATTTATTTTAACATGATTCAATTTGGTCAAAATTTAGCATTGAAATAAGGTTCTTTGAAAGGTCTTTACGTTGGATCACATCTGAATGAGCCTGATTAATTTTTTGCATTTACAAACAAAAACAAATGAGTGAATGCGGAGAGAAAAAAAAAAACTAAAATGTGACTCATTAGAATTGTAAATAACACCACTAGAAAATGCGTGTGAAATCTCAACAGAAATAAATAACATACACAGGGCTACAATGGGTTTGTTTTTAAAGATTATTTACTTATCTTAAGGGCACATGGCAACTGAAAATTCCACTTTTTGAATTAATATTTTACAAATAGTAACTGATTATTCAATTTTTATTTCAGCGCACAAATGCAAATGAAAAAAAAATCATTTTTCCTTCTTTTTTTCAAAATTTAATTCTGAGATCTATCTTTTACTTTCCTCATTTTCTATGCCAAAACGTATAAATAAACAAAACATTAACTTTCAAAACTATAAAGAAATATCAAACACACGTCAATGTCTTTGGTTTGTGTTGATAATGTGATATTTACCATCACTCATTTTTTTTTTTTAAAGGGAGTGGCAACCATTTCATCTTGGGTGGAATTGAGTAGAGGTTTGCTTGTACAACAGTATTTTTCAATTTCATTAAATTTCCTTCTTAAATCTGTCATCAAAATTTCACAAGTTTAATTTTCCCTGTCAAATGAGAAATGGGGAAAAAATCCCTTTTTTTTGTCCTTCCATTGCGCGCGGCGTTTGACCCAGTTGCGCTGGAGCCTGCAATCGAAAAATCCTGTTCGCAGGAATGCGGTCCTTATTACACAACGAAAAAAAAAAACTGCTTTACCTTGTATGGAATGTTGTTTCAACAACAGGTCCATGTGTCGAATCGGTTATGCAAGAAACGCAAAACAAGTTGAATGGCCACATCACATAGCAATGTCCGCGCATTTTCTCGATGTTTTTTATATTTAGAAATCATTATTTCATTTATTTTCCCTCACCAACAGAGGAAAACAACAACAAAAATAAATAAATTCTTTTATTGGGAAAAAAAAAAAAAAAAAAAAAAAAAATCCTTTCAAATTGACGCGGGAAATAAATACTTGGAATGATCGCACCGAATATCGTCTGCCGAAAATACATAAATAGGACAGGAAAAGTTTCTGAATTTGAAAAAGCAATTCTTGTATCAATTATAAAATTACTAAGAAAAGGTAGTTATCGTTCGAAATCTTTTAAGAAAATTCGATAAAGAGCATAATAATGCTTTTAAATTTTGATGATTATTTTTAATTAAAAAAAACTTCGTCCGATTCTTCTATTGCAAGGGGCATTTTACAGAATTCGCCACCTACTATCATTTCAATGTATTTTTTAGTAGTAAAATCAATTTTAAAACAACATACATCCACCCCTTTATCCATAAAAATCTTTGAACTATTATAAATTTGCTAATACTGAAGGACAAGCCCCTGACTGACTCGCAAACACTTGAGTAAAATATGGCTGCCATTTTTACAAATTAACGCTACCATCTCGTAACAAACGATGAGGGTCGTTGTACCCTCACTGGGATTAATGGCGGGAAACGTGGGGGAGGGTACGCGTCAGGGGAAAGCAGTTTCCCGCCACGACAGCAACATCGATCGATGGCTCTTTCGCGCCAGACGCCACTAAATCTTGGCACGATGCCAAATGCTGTTGTCTGCTCAGCTCAGAGCACAGCCTAGACAGTTTAAATGGCTTGGCGCATGCGCATTCATCTTCATGAGGACACAGGGGCGAAATGCAATATTACGTTTTAACGAAATAATGCCAAACCCAAAATAAGCATGTATGCAAAAAATATACTTTTAAAATTAGAAAATGAATAATACCAGACTAGAAGTGTATATATTTTCACCCAATAGCGTCAGGAAATGGAACGATTCCAGAAGGAGATTATGGCGCCAGACATTTTTTCTTTCTTTATTTCTCTTTGAAGGTGTTGAAAAGACGCCAAGTTTTTAATGTGGGTCGTTACGCCCTATTTCTCTAACAGGAAATTCCAATGCGTTTCAAATTCATCTTTTTAATAAAGTATAATTGAATAAAATCACGAGAAAAAAAAAATCAAAACTTTGCAGGAAAATAAATAAGTGCATCCGAATGATGCACCGGATGTACTCGATAAAAAGAATCTGAAAAATTTACAAACACTCCCTACCGTTGCCATAAAATAACCAAAAGTTTTGCGTAGAATATGAAATTAGGTTAGTTTATTATTATTATTCAGCTGATTATTTAAAGAAGAGGGGACCAGTGACAAAATATACATGATTATCTTTAAAACAAGACAAATATGGATACCTGATATCAAATTTTCTCTAAAGTGACTAGGGGTCTCTCTTTTTTAATTATTAAACACTGTTCATATTTATGTAAAAGAATTGTTGCAGTTTTTAATAAATAAACGATAAAGAAAAAAAATTAAAGCTTCCATTTTTTTTTTTTTTTTTTTTAAGAATGTTAAGCCACTTCGGAGATACGTTTTTTTTTACTTAAAAAAAACTCTGAAGGTAGGATTAAATAAAAAAAATGGCAAAAACTCACCATCAAATTCTGTATAGAGGGTATCCTTGAGGAATGCACCGGATCCGAAATCCACGATCCGGGTGGTCAAGTTTTTAAGGTCCACTAAAATGTTCTCGTCTTTGATGTCTCTGTGGATGACGCCGGACTTGTGGCAGCCGATAACGGACTCGACGACTTGGTGGAAGAAGACGCGGGACAGTTTCTCGTCCAGAAACACTTTCTCGGTGATGTAGTCGTAGAGGTCCTTGACGGCCTCCGGTCGCTCCATCACGATGATGAAGGAGTCGAAACTCTCGTAGTAATCCAACAGTTTCACCACCCCTTTCACGTGGCTCACCTTCTTCAGGAGGCTGATCTCGATCGGCACCGTCCTCCCGTTCAGCTGCAAAGGACAAACGATACCCCATTAGTCATCATCCATCATAACATACATCTTCAAACATTTCTATTGATTGGTGCCTTACGCAATTTTAAAATTAAGTTAATGAAATACTTTATAATAAATCGCCTCCTACTTATTTAAAAATCACTTAAAAAATAAATGAAATATTAAATATGAGAAATTTAAGAGCCTAGAGAAGGAATATTAAAAAAAAAAAAGAGAAACAAAGTTTGTAATAATTACAAACTAATAATGGAATAACTTAAAATAAATCGCTTCCTTCTCTAAAAATCATTAAAAAAAATTGCTTCTTAAAAAAAAAAAAAACATATTTATTAAAGAGAAATTAAAGAGCCTAGAGAAAGAATATTAAATTAAAAGAGAAACAAAATTTGTAACAATCAAACTGTTATTACTTCTTAATAAAAATTTTAAATTAGGAATATTCTTTAAAATTAGCTTCGACTTAACAAAAGAAAAAAAAAATAATCTGTATTATTTAAAAACTTATTCCTGAAAAAACTCACTTTTATTGTCAATTTTTAGTTTACCTTGACCTACATAAATCTTGAAAATCTATCGTCATTTGTCAGATAAATGAAATAAACTTTTAATCTTTGAATAATTTCGAAATTCTCATAGAAAAATGTTTTCCGACTTTCAGCTTCCATTAGAGGAAAACTGTTTGTAAAAAAAAAAAAAAAAAAAAAAAAAAAAAAATACGAGGAAAAAACAACTCACCTGTGCCCAATCTGTCACATTTTTCCTATTCACTACTTTGATGGCGACCTGAAAAACGAAGAAAAAACAAAACATCAGAAAAACACGATCTACAAAAACAACGCTACAGACAGGGAAATACTGCAATGAGACAGGAAAATTTGAGAAAATCTGACCCAAGCAGCAAGATACATTTGAAAATGTTTTTATCTATTTTTTTTTTAAATTATATTATTTAACATTATTAATTTTTTTTAAAATGTTAGTATTTAATTTTTTTTATTTTCAAATTATATTATTTAACATTATTATTATTTTTTTTGAAAATGTTATAGAAATTTCAGGAGAATTTAAAAATTAATTCTTAATTACACTGCATTGTTGTACTATTTTTTCATATTTTTTATTTAAAATATGCAAAATATGTACACAAAAGGAGGACATTTGACAATAAACACAATTTTAAAATGAATAGATTTAAGAAATAAAAATTAAGTTTTTCATCACATTTTCTAATGAGTTTTTAAGACTTATTAAAAGGAAATTATTGCTTTAATAAATAAAAGAGTTAAATTTAAAATCCAATTATAGTATTTCCCTGGCAAAAATAAATAAAATAATAACAGTACAATAGTAGTAACAAAACAACTTGTTGGTTCACTTACCGGTAAATGGTCCCTGATTCGGGTTCCAGCATATACAGTTCCGAAGCCGCCTTTCCCGAGGAGGGGCCCCACCCTGTAATTTTTCTCCAGGGCGTTCTTTTCTCGAACTGTGGAAAGAGAAAAGACAAAAAAAATTCAGTTGACTTGAAATATTACCCTCACAAGTCCGTACAAAACTGTTGAAAGAAAATCCCGCAAGACAAAATAATAAAATTGCTTTTCGCTAATGATAATAAATAATGATGATATATAGATGCAAATGATAATAAATAGGAGTTTTTAGCTCTGTAAAATTGCTAAAAACTCAAATATTTATATATTTTTAACTTTTAGCTCAGATACAATAACAAATAAAATAATTTGGAATTTATTAACTATCTTCCAATAACGAATAATATACGTAATTATATTCGCTGTTCCAATAAAGAATACATACACACGAGAGTGACAAAATAAAACCGAGTCATTTTTCCAGAACAAATAAATTTTCCTTAACCTTTAACGACGAAGCAGGATGTGACCTCTGGGCTAGCCTAAGTACTTTATAGATTGTTTATTTTCCCCCTAAAGTTTCCGAAGTTTTCCAGCTTTTGTCAGAACTGCCATTCCCCGAGGTTTTAAAGAGAAAACGAAGTTTCCGGACATTAAAAAGTGAATAAAAGTGAGATATCCCGATCCCAAAAACAAATTTGTCCACTAAAAATGCTTGTTTGGAATGAAAACACGAAGACTGGAAAAATTTTCACGAACGACGGTAACAAAATATACTTCCACGATTATTATTTCCTTGGATCGTATCGATTATACAGTTTTTTTTTTAATCAACATTTAAACGATGTCGATGATCACAACAGATGTACGGACTTTTCTACAATTTGTATCAAATCACTTCGTTCGAAAGTAGAAAGATTGTAGTTCGTAGAAAAATCACACTACCTGTATTATTGTTGTTGTTATTATTATTATTATTATTGCATCCAACGTTTGTTGACGTCAACATGCCAATTCTCCGGGATAACATTGTTTTATAATCCACAAAAAGTGCTGGGTTGTTAATCACAAACACTTGCTTTTATTTTGCGTGTAATCCAAAACAATAGCGGGATGGCTTGAAGTCAGAAAAATCAAAACAAACGAGTTGTAATATAGAATATAAACACGAACCACCACAATCTCACCCGACTTAATAGCGTTGAATCCCACTACGTTCTGACGAGAGCATCGTACACCATGAGAGTAAAGTTTCCCGCAAACTGTATTCCTCCGCGCGTTTGTAGAAGGTTTACTCTCCGACCAATATCACGTTCCCTGGACCCTTTCCAGTTTGGAAAACAAATCATTTGAGTAAAAAAAACCTTTCTATATTTTTGAGAAAGAGTTTTTCTTAATTTCTTAATCAGAATATAATTTATTTTTAAATTAACGAGACGAACTATTTAATTCTGTAGTGCGGATGAATTACGAAGCGACGCGTCCTTTTCCAAACGGCCCAATGAGAGGCCGTGCTTCCCTCCCTCTTCGTCCCACCAATGGTGTGTCGGCGGAAACAGGCATTTCGCGGGAAAAAAAATAGCAAAAAACCCAGCTTCATGTCTCTTGCGGCAGATGGGAAAATCCAAAAGGTCTTTCTTTTTATTATTATGATCATTTTTTTTCCTCGTGGAATTGGGCGCGACACAAAGGGGGGGGGGGGGAGCTTTTGGATATGTGTGGGTTTCGTTTTCATCGTTTGCGCAATGGCGGGTAAATACTTGAAATGTTATTTTCGTTAATCACGAAATTTCACGATGAAACGATTGCTTAAAAATGTATTTCTAAAAAGTATTTAGTAAACATTAAACGGGCAAAAAATTATCGATTTTTTTTTTCTCCCTGCAAGGACATAGGCACGCACTCGCAAACTTTTTGAATAGTTTTACCTATTCATTTATTTTTAAGGATTTGTTTGTCTTCTCAAGGTGTCTCAAATAATAAAAACAAGGGATTTTCCTATATTTTTGTTGTGATTTTCATACGACTATTTGGAAATTCTTTTGAAAGTTTTTCAACTTTTCTGCTCCGGTTGAACTTTACGCAGTGAAACAAAAATAAGTAAATAAACATTTTTTTTTTTTTTTTAATTCAAAGATATTTTAGCTTTTACGCAAAAATATTTTTATTGGATTACGTTTAGAAAGCAATTACGCAGATCAACGCTGATCAGTCCTGCAAGAGTTGAACGGTGCGAACTCGACTCATTAAAATTTTAACTGACCCGCAACCGACCGATTCCACTCGAATCCAAAATACTTCAATAACATTTTATTTTTTTCCTTTAAAAATTCATCCAAACTGCTTATTTTCGGATTTATTTTTAAATTCACTTTTGCTGTTAAACGCATTCAGCTGGATAATTCTCTTATTTAGAAAGTGCACAATGTGCCTTGTTTGTCGATTTTTTGATAAACCCAAAAAATGCTGGCAAAGACGGCGTTTTGAACCGATTTTTCCCGAGCAAGAGATTTGGGAACGAAGAAAAGGGTCCTACTGAGAAGGTAATTGTTTCTAAATCCAATTCTGATGAATCGAGCGAAAAATGACATCACGCGGCACCTTGTACGTCACTTCCAAAATCCCCTCAGCCAGTTTCGTGTTTCTCCTTTTAAAAATGAGTCTGAAATTGTTTCGGAAAATTTCGAGCTGTTGAAGGTGGAAATGCGTTTTTTCGAATACACCCTTAAAATAATAATAATAATCCATTGTATGCAGTAAAAGAGTTTATATAATACAAGTGGATGCTCAGCGTATAGGACTTTTTTTACACATGATTTTGCACAGCTTTTCTATTAATATTTGAAAAATAAATAAATAAGAATCGGACGTCTGAAGAAGGACGATGAACACTTCACAACACAGGGTCACAAAGGGGTGACCCTCCAATAAGTGGTTAAACGTTACGTGGTTAAACGCACTAGCTAGGGGAGTGCGAAGAGAAAACTGCGCCCGGAACAAAGTTTCAATTTGCTACCCCCTCCCCGACACACGCATACACAACTTTTTCTTATATCAGGTCAAAAATGTCACTGGTAGTATAAATTGGGCGCCTCCTAAATTTCCGCGCCCGGGACGACCGCCGCTTTCGCACGATTCTGCTGTCAACCTTTATTTAACTCTTTTATAATTATTTTTTTTTCTTTCCTTTATTTATAGTAATGCTCATATCCGTTCTTCAAATCTCGTTTGGGGTTCTATAGGCGTAGAATCTTGGGGCCAGGGGCGTGCGAAGAGAGAACTGCGCCCGAGGCAAAGCTTCAATTTTGCGCCCCTCACCCAACTTCTTTTTGTAACAGGCCAAAAATGACGTCGGTAATATAAATTTGGTGCCCTCCAAAGTTCTGCGCCCGGGGCGACCGCCCTCTCCTTCCCTTTCGCACGGCGCTGCTTGGGGCACCGCCCTTCGTTCCCCAGATCAAGCTGAAGGGTTGGCGTAAAAAAAAAAAAGAAAAAGCTCCTAACCCGAACGTAGCCAGACTCGACGTTTGCTTTTAATTTCTCTTTAAAAAATAATAGTAATTAAAATAATACACTTTGCATAAAGCAACATTAAACGAAAAACTGCATCGTTATTTTCGTTTATGGGTGATTTTATACAAAATATATCAGTTTAGTTATAATTGATCGGTGTTTTTTCCCATATAATAATAACAATAACAATTTTTTAGAAAGAAAGAGCCCCCAAACAAGGGAATAACCCTTTTATGAGAGGCCCCCTTTTTCACCTCCGCATTTGTTGGCATCGGGCCAAGAATCTTTCGTTCGAAATGCGGCCCGTTTGCATTCCTCGAGGTCGAAGGAATGTTGGTTGGCACGGAGCCAACTCGCTTCCCAGACGTCTCTAGGATCAATGGAATCAGGAGGGTCTTTCCCCGGACACCATCACAATCAGCCTTTTTTATTCTTCTGATTCCACGCACACAGCGCTCAAACAGTTCCGTTGCAATAGGGCGCGCCCACTATCTATCTATCTATCTATTTCTATGTCTATTTATGGACATCTCATCTCGTCTATTTATTATTTTACGTTTGAAGCAGTTTCTAAGCATTTCTAGTTTAAGGGTGTTCTTAAATCAAAAAGGGCAACTTTGTGACACATGCATTCATTTATTTTTGTTCGGAAATGCATGAAAATAGCAGGTGTTGTTATTCAGAAACTGTCTCATTGCACTCAATTTTCTGTTTTTTTTTTTAAACACGATAGCTTTTTCATAACAAGCCTTCAAAGTGGACACTTTTGAGCCCATTTCCCGACGAAGGCAGAAAAACCGGTGGAAAAGTAGGAGAAAAACGGGTGATCCAGTGATCGAAATAGCTTAGAAATAGATAGGTAATTTAACTATCAGAAAATGGGAAAATAAGTTCTATTCGAAATCGTTTCCGTAGTCAGGCATTCCAGTTTTATATCTTGTCCGTTAAAAAATGTATTCGTGAATGTGTCGAAACCTTTTGCGCTTGTTGAGCGGAGCAGTTGAGAACAACCTTAAAGGATTGCACTAAAAATATTTTTGCCTTAGAGGTCTTCAAGGGTCCGTACCTGGCCCGTACCCAGCCCGGCGGAATGGTCCCGGATTTTCTAACAAGCCGACGACAAACAAAATAAAAGGGTAGGCAGGCAAAAAAATTGAACGGGCCATACGGTCAGGGCCGGGCCGATAAAAAAAAATTGATCGGGCCCTGTTATATAGATTAGTGCATAAACGATAGAATAAGAGTTATTTTCAATGAATATGGCTTCTACGAGAGTAAGTATAGATGTGCGTCAGGAACCGACACTCGTTTGAAAACATCTATACAGAAATGTAACTTGTACAGCTCAGAAATCGGCCAATTAATTTGTGTCTAATCCGGGTTTAATAGTTTTTTTTTTTGCCGGGATCAGGCTTGCACTGTTTTTCTACCCACACTGTAAAACATTTGTGTAACGTTACTCCATAAAATTGGTGGCAGCCTTTCTGCCTCCAATTTTGTGGAGTACTTTAACCGATAAAACATTGCGAAGTTACACCAGTAATATATGTTTAAATTACACCATTATAGTATAAGTGAAAAAATACTCTGTAAAGAGGAAGTCATAGCTGCCACCAATTTTATGGAGTAACGTAACACAAATGCTTTACAGTGTATGGACGAGCCGGGTCGGAACTAGACTTAATTGCTCCCAAGATGTGTAGGGCAGAAAACATGATTTGTAAAATTATTAAACACAAAAGAAGAACGTAATCGCTGGAAGATTGCTATGTCTATTTATGGACATCTTATCTATTTGTTATTTTACCGATCTACCTAGGTATATGTGCCTTTGAAGGGGCCACGGAATGCAATCTCTGGCATAATCTATAAAATTCCACACATATCATGCTTTTAAAAACGTGTTCGCTCCTATCATCCCGTCAAATTTCGTGTTTTTCTTTTTATAACTATTTTGAAAAAAAAGTTGTTGTTCTCGGTAGAGAACTGGAAAGTCTGAAGTATATCCGAATCTTTTTATGCGTTAAATTCTGCAATTCTTTTCAATGCTTCCATATCTCTAATTATTCTTAAATACGTTACTAAACCGCTGTGATAGGATTAATGGAAAATGACTGACAGTTACGGGTACGGTACTGATATGTACGTGCTCACACCTGCAAAATGTCTACCAAAAAAGAGAAAGAATGCAATTGTTTCTACCCTTTAATAAAAAAACTTATCGCTCATTTGCACCATGTTTCGGCTTTACATTGTCTTGTAAAATTAGAGTCGAAGTTCTGTTTTCCCAACTGCAGAAAAGTTGAAAAAAAAATGGTGGACTGAAAAAAAAAATTCGTTATAACCGATTCTTAAGCTTATGGAGGTTCGCTATACCATATTTACCATTAAATGCAATAGGAAAACGGCGGGGCCAAAATTTTCGTTCGTTATATACAGAGTTCGCCATAACGAGGTTCGACTGTATTTGGTAAAAATAGTTGTTGTTCTCGGTAGAGAACTGGAAAGTCTGAAGTACATCCGAATCTTTTTATGGGTTCAATTCCGCAACTAATTTTATTCTATTCGTTTTTTGATGAGTCTACATGTCTAAAGATGGAATGGAATCCATCTGTAGGTACAATGGCAAAAAGAGTAATGAAAACTTTTTTTAAAAAATTAATATTTTAAAAACAAATTGCGATAGAGATTTTAAACCAATTTCATTTAAAAGTGAACCTTTTTGAAAATGTGCGATGCAGGGCCCTCGCAAAGACAATTTATTGGTGGGGGAGAGAGCCTTAAATTGCCATGTCAAAATTCAGCATTTGCCAACTCAGAGAAAAGCAAACATAAATAGTTCTTGACGTTTACCAACTAGTTTTATAATTTTACCTAGTTATCACAATTAGAAAATGTAATATAGTTTTTAATGAAAAAAGCTTTATAATATTTCTAATTATATTGCTAATTTTCGTCAAATCTATCAGAAATAGAATGTGCCTTATAGTTTTTTATTAAAGTTTTGAACTAATCTCCCAGTTCAGTTTGTAAATTTGCCAACTGTAACAGGATGTGCAAACGTTGGGGGGGAGGCTCCCCCTGTCCCCCCTCCCTTGGCGAGGCCCCTGGTGCGATGTTTAGAAGTTTAAAAATTGACAATTCCGAAAATAGTAAAACTGAAATTTCATTTAAAATTTGTTTGTGATGGGTCCAGTAATATGAATGTTGAATCCATGTCGTACTTGCGTAATAGGGTGGGGGGGGGGGGGGTCAGAAGTCTGATGAACTCCATCCAATAAAAATACATATTTTAAACGGTTAATATTGCATATCTATAAACTATTCTACGTCTATTTATGGACATCTCCTCTATTTATTATTTTACCGACCTACCTAGCAGTGGCCTATTCAGGAGGTGGGCGAATGGGGCTGAAGCCCCCCCGAAATTTCTAGAAAACATAAAAATGTAATTACGAAAATTTATTAAAATGTAATAAAAGAAGAGAAAACTGGGCCCGGGCCAAAATTTCAATTTGACCCTCACCCAACTTGTTCTTGTAGCAGGCCAAAAAACAAGCGCCTATCGGCAAGGTAGGCTCCCTATCAGAGTTTGGTGCACATGCGTAGAAGGCCATTTACGTTAATGTATTTGGCAGTTTATTGCTTGCTTGGCGAGAAAATAAATGTCAGTCATTTATTTTATTCAGCATTCGCTATTTCAAAACTATAACTAAATGTGTTAGATTTGCATCTTAGCTCAATTCCGTTTTATGCAATCATTTTTTTTTTTTTTTTTACCTATGAAATCTAATTTTAATAATTATTTTAGCCAAAAGTAAATGAAAAAGCTTTAGTATATTGTTTTGAATATAAAATCAAAATGACACAGACAATATTCGTTTGCGTAAAACATCATTAAATTGAAGGAAAATGTTTAAACATTATTTTGAATATAAAATAACAAAGACAATATTCGTCTGTGTAGAACATCACTGAACATCAAAGGGATGGAGATGTTTTTGTCTGTTTACTTTATAATTTTATTTTTTTTTATTTAAAACAGAAGAGCTAATTTTTTTTGCTTTGTCTATATAAATTAAATAATAGAATCCTAAAAATAGTTTGAAATCATTATCAAACATTATCATCATTATCAAATCATTATCAAATAATTATTGTATAATTATTATTAATTATATAAATATTGATTATATAAATATATTACGTAATTAATTATCATACAATCATTAATTAATTAAATAAATATATAACATAATTATTATATAATATAGTTACAAAAATAACAATAATCATATTTCTTTTTAATTGTCATTTGTAATTTAAACTACATACATTTTGTTTTTCAAGCATTAATTAATTATTATATAATATTATTAACATTATTATTAATAAATTATTACATAACATGTAAATATTATTAATAATATTTTTAATTAATTAATTATTATATAATAATATCAATATAATTATGTATAATTTATATTGAAAAATCAATTATAACTTTCTGTAAATAAATACTTTATATTAGTTTAGTATTAATTAATAATTATATTATTTATATTTCTTAGAATGCTATCTGTGATAAAAACTATGTATTTTTTGTTTTTCAAGCTGTAGTTCCAGGGAGAATTTTCACTTCTAATCCATATAAAACAGAAAATAATAAAATCAGAAGTCTGAGTTTGTGAAGGTATGTTTGTGTGTGGGAGAAGGGGGAGGGGTGAGATCTCACTAACAATTCCATAAAATTATACCTGTATGTTCATTTACCTTCACTTAACTTAATTCACATTACATGGCAGGAAAAAAAAAAGAAAAAATTCTTTATGCCCCTTTTTAGGTGCGTTCGTAATTATGTAAATACGTAGCACCTCTTGTTGTCGCTCAGTCCGTCCGTCCGCCTGTCTGTCTGTCTGTCTGTCCGCATATAACAACGCAAAAACTATCCAACCGAATCATTTGAAATTTAAAATATATAATTATTACATAATTTTGTCGAGTCATTTCAAATATAATGAAAATCGGATGGTTAGATCAATTACAGGGACAATCAAAAGGATTCCGTTACATTACGGTCAATGGGGAAAAAGTTTCAAATGCATTTTAATCGTTTGAAATTTAAAACGTATGATTATTGCGTAATTTTGTCGAGTCATTTCAAATGTTATGACAATCGGATGCATAGATCATTTACAGGGGCAATCAAAAGTATTCCATTACATTACATTCAATGGAAAAAAATGTTTCAAATGCATTTTAATGGTGTTACACTCATTTGAACATAATAGAATTGATATGAATCTATGATGTATGTACTAAAATATACATTCTGTACAATCTGGGATGCAAAGAATATTTATTATTAAATTACAGGGCCACACAAATGTATTCCACTAAATAATGTTATACGGGGAAACATTGTTTGGGGCGTGTTTTAATTATATTAACCTACTTCACATTTTATGAATAAGATATACGTTAATGAAGTAGAATAAAAATTACTCCCTGCATATTTACAGGAACACAAAGATTTCGACCACTATACTGTATCCAAAGTACGCTCTACTATACCAACAAGATCTGAATATTTTAAAACTTATAGTACGAACGCACATCATTTGCTACGCTTCACGTGCAATTTCCAACTTGTTTTATATATATTTTTTTTCTTGGCTACTTTAATGTAATTTCAGTTGAAATTTTACAATTAAATGCGATATTGATAGTTTTGCATTTAATATTAAAACACTACATTGAAACATGGAAAACAAAACAAAATAAAATAAAATAAATCAAACTGAATACAATTGAAACTTGCAGAACCAAAGCAGAATCATCAATATATATTATAAAATGAAAGTTATTTTCTTTATTGGGAAAAGGTTGGCATATTGGGTTAATTTGCTTTTAGAGAGATGCTATTTAATGTATTTTGTATACTTATTATTAGAAATTTATCAATATTAGCCTTCAGTTATTTTTAAAAATGAATTTTCTTAAACAATATAGTTTTTGTGAATCATTTCATTTAATTTTTTTTTTCATTACTAAATAACTTCTTCTAATTTATACTATGGAAATTTGATATTTTAATTTTAAATGCAGACAATTTATAGGTAATTGCTCTAAATGTTTGTTTCTAGTTTCATATTAGTAATATTACTTTTATTACATTTTAATTATATTAATCATTAACAATTTATTATATTGATTTAATAAATATTGTTAAATAGTATCAATCATAAAATTTTCATACATTTTTCATTAATACTATACAATTAGTTTTTTTTTTTTTTATTTATAAAAAATAAAAAAATATTTAGATTATATCCTAATTATAACTATATTCATGCTATACAATTAGCTTATTTTAAATAAATAAAAATATATTGTTTATACTGAATGCTAAATTAATCTTAAACATTTGGGATTTTCTTTAAATTGATTTTAAAATTTGAAGTACTAATTATAAAATATATATACTGATTGTATCGCTATAATTTATATTAATTAATTAATATTAAACTAATATAAAGTATTTATTTGCAGAAAGGTATAATAGATTTTTCAATATAAATTATACATAATTATATTAATATTATTATATAATAATTAATAAATAAATAATATTATTAATAATAATGTCAGTTACATTATATAATTAATTGTAGCTTGAAAAACAAAATGCATGTAGTTTTAATTACAAATGACAATTTTTTTTTTTTATAAATATAAATAACATAATTATTTTTATTATTATGTAAATATATTATATAATAATTAATTATGTAATGTATTTACGTAATTAAATAATAATATTACATTAACCTATCAACTTTGAAAAATATTTTTGTAACTTAAACATTCAAAAAACTATTTATTTATTTATTTTTTTTTTTTTTGTACCTAAACGGAGAGGGAAGGCTCCCGACAGGGTTATTATACTTCGTTTCACCTTAACTTGGCAGCACTGAATATGCTACAAGAGCCGAATTGCAGCCGTTGCCATAGAAACCAGGGTTTGCTTGAACAGCACAGGATCACTAACAGACAAGGGAAATCGCCATTTTGGCGGAAAGATATAATAATGAATGTGAAAAAATCGGCACCTTTCGAAGCTCTTATGAAATTAATTTTATTACATAATCATTTACTAAAATAACAAATATTATTATTTTTTTTTCCTTAGTTTTACCATTTTTTAAATTTATTTCAACATTATTTCATATTATATTGTTGATCCGCCTAACATTGTCCGGCCCACAAAATGTGAAACATACTTAAAAATCTCGAAAAGTTAAAAAACATTACAGAAATTCCAGAAAAAACTTTATTGAAAAGATAAATTTTTCTGAAATAAGCTAAAAAAATTGAAACTGAATTCCATGCATTGTCATACTTTTGTAAAAGATTTTCTGCAGTGTTGAATTCAGACACTTTTTCTCTGGGAAGTAACTTCAGTGGCTCCGGGGGAGGGCTGTCCCCCGCGA
This sequence comes from Maratus speculifer, assembly GCA_964019185.1. Classification (NCBI taxonomy): domain Eukaryota; kingdom Metazoa; phylum Arthropoda; class Arachnida; order Araneae; family Salticidae; genus Maratus; species Maratus speculifer. The sequence goes on along the minus strand of OZ025294.1, from coordinate 428,029,101 downwards.
GCCAAATCCTGAATTCAGACACTTTTCTCCGGGAGGGATTTCAGTGGCTCCGGGGGGACATTATAGAGTCTCGGGGGGGGGGGGGGTTGTACTTTTTGGCCATTGAAAACGCAAAATTTCAAATTTTCCGGAAGGGAGGACATTTTATTGCTCCGGGAGAAAATGTCCCTCCCGGGTCACTCCCTGAATTCAATACTGATTTTCTGTGCGAATTTTTGCGTTCCGGAGTGATTTTTTTTAAATCGCAGAGGAGAGAGGATAAATTTTACGTATTTAATTTCAAAATTTAAAACCTAGTACCGCTTACAAATGTTAAAAAAAGCCTCAAAAAGAAAAAAAAATCTATAAATAGCACTAAAAAATCAAGTAAAATAAAAGTAAAAACAGAATTTTAAACGAATTTTATTGAAAAGAGGAAAGCAATAATTTTATTGAGTTAAAAGATTAAAGCCAAATTCTCCGAAAATCTATTTAAAACAGAAAATTTATTATTTATATCCAACCACTGGCAGATATCTGGAAAAAGTCAGGTTCCACGCCATCAGACAGTACCTCTCAATGTATCTAAAATTATAGATATTTGGGTATAAAAATGTCATGATTTTAAAAAATTAATTATTTTATAAATTTTTTATCATCGTCCTTTCTCCTGCTTTAAAATACACAATTTCTCGAAAATAGATTGTTTCCAAAACAATTAAATCTCTAATAGTAATATAAAATGTTTTTATGCTTTAATCTTTAATCCTAAAATTATAATTATTATTTAGAAATTTCAAAAATTATGTAAACTGAAAATTAGTAATTTCATTAGTTATTAATATCCAATAACATTATGTAAATGGAAGTTTTACAATAATTATCGAAAACTATATTAAACACAACAGATATTTACACTTATTAAAATATTTAAAAACTGCATTTAATTCCTAACACTGCTTAAAATTAAGGAGTTACTTCACTCATGCAAAAACACTCTAGTTTAATCCAATGGAAGATTAAAAAAAAAAAATATCTCGTTTACATTTCAATATTTTATTTTTTTAGGTGCGTTCGTAATTATGGAAATATGTAGCATTTATAGTTGTCATTCAGTCCATCCGTCTGTCCATCCGCATATAATAACTCAAAAACTACTCAACCGAATCGTTTAAAATTTAAAATTTATAACTATTAGATAATTTTTCGAGTCATTTCAAATTTTATGAAAATCGGATGAATAGTTCATATACAGGGACAATCAAAAGGATTCCGATACATCACGGTCGATGGGTAACAGATTAAAAACACCCAACCAAATCGTTTGAAATTTAAAATATATAATTGTTGCATAATTTTGTAAAGTCATTTGAACTTTTATGAAACTCTGATGTATAATTTAAATAAAGGCACATTCAAAAGTATTCCATTACAATATGGTCAACGGGAAAAATAAAAAGTTTCAAATGCATTTTAATGATGTTACACTCTTTCAAATATAATAGAACTGATATGCACTTATGAAGCATGAACTAAAATAAACATTATGTACAGTCTGTGAAGCAAAATATATATTTTTTCAATTTACAAATGTATTTCACTACATAATGGTATACAGAGAAATATTGTTTGAGGCTTGTTTTAATTGTATTAAACTATATCAAATTTTATGAAATTGATAAACGTTGCTGAGGTTTAATACTAGTTACTTCCTCTATATTTACAGGAGCACACAAAAGATTTTGACCGCTATACTGTATCCGAAGTACTGTATACTATAACAGCAAGATCTGAATATTTTAAAAACTTCATTATAGTACACCGTATTTGCTACGTTTCACGGGCAATTTCCAACTTGTTTTTCTTACATTGGATAGTTGAGCTCGATCTTTACAAAGAACTTTTTTTTTTACTTTTTAGATTTTGTCAGTAGGAATTTTTTTTCGGGGGGGGGGGGGATTTTTCAATTTTCAGACTTCGAAAGTGTTTCGAAAGTAAAATCATCCAAGGAAAAAAAAAACAATCCTAAAACAAATTCGAAAAGATAATAGGGGTCTTTGTGAAGCTTGACCTCCAGTGTAGAATTCATGAGATGGCTTGTGGGGTATTCCTCCCCGGAACAATGAGACCCTGATCCCTTCCCCCGAAAAATATGAGATTATGGGTTTTCAATGTCCAAAGATTGCAATATCCCCCCCCCCCCCTCCCCCGAAGTCGCAGAAATTCTTTTCGGAGAAAAGTATCTGAATTCAACAATGTCGACCTCAGATATGAAATGCAAAGCTAATGATTTAAAAATACTGAAATGCAAATTAAATATTTTTTAAATTTTCTTCCATAAAAGTAGTATTAGCGAGCGGGATTTTACATGAATGAAGATCTTAATAATTATTAAACAATTGATTCTCCAAGTAGGAATATAATATTAATTGCTAGAGTTTTATGCTTTAGAACTTATCATAAAAGCAGATGACACGGGCGCTTAAAAAGCGCGCCTTTAATTTAACCTTGAAGATTGGTTCCTCGCCAAAGGAGAGTTTTTTTACGCCAAGCTTTTTACTTTATACATACGCTTAAAATAGAAATTATTTTTGAAATAAATACTTTTAACAGAGAAATTACTTTAAATATGTGTTACAAAATCTCGAATTTATTAATTTATAAACATAACCATATAAATTTCTACGAATTTTCACCATAAGATTAAAAAAATATCGGAGAACTATTTTCCACGGCGGAATGTTACTGTTTCTACCTTTCACAGTGCTGCCAAGTTAAGGTGGAACAGAGTATAGGCTATTTGAAGAAATCGAAGCCACAGAATCGCCAAGGATAAAGTAAACCAAGCATCGAGCATGCGCCGTAAATGCTCAGATTGGGAGCCTACCCTCCCGATAGCTTCTACTGGCCAAAAATGACGCTGCTAGTCTATAAATTGGGCACCCCTAAAGTTCCGTACCCGGGGCGATGCCCCCCTTTCGCACGGCGCTGTCATGAAATCTGCTAAGATAGAATTTATAGAGAGAACAGCAAAATTCCGTTTTATTCAGGTTTTCATTAAAAAGGTATTATTTCGCACAGATCACAAAATAACTATTTCAGTGATACACAAGATCTTATAACACGTCATAAAAATTATATTAATTAAGAAGATTAATTATTAATTAAATAATATTAATTAAGAATTATATTAATTAAAAGTTATATTAAAACGAAATGTTTTGCAGTCCCATGCGATTCCATCGTAGCAGGTTTTGTATAATAGTATATGCATTGCCTGCTATGATAAAAATCTGTTTAAGGCGGAAAAGTTTTCTTATGATTCCTTCTTGCAAACTTTTACTCTATTTCAGCCCCCTCCGAAGTACGCCACTGTTACCTAGGTAGGTGCCTTTGAAGGGGCCACAGAATTCAGTCAATAATCTGTCTAGCAAATAATTTGTAAAATTCCACAGATATCATCCTTTAAGAGGCTACTTCAGTCCAATGAAAAGACTCATTTGCTAATGCTAGTCCTATGGAAGGAATTTATAAAGATAGCTCACTTGCATTGCAATATTTTTTAAATGATTCTTTCCGCATTCATTAGCTGAGATCGATCGGTATGCAGGCCGTTTTTTACTATTCTGATTTTATTTGCAGATATTTTTTTATGAGAACACTTTCATTTTCGGAACCGTTTTGGGAACTCTCTTAAAAATATGTACAACCAAAATCGAAAAAGCAAAAAACGGCCTGCATTCAAATCCATCTCAGCTATGCAACGGGAAAAGAAAATCCTTCTGAAAAATATTGAAATGCAACCGAGATATTGTTATAAATTCCTTCTATAGGATTAGCATTAGACAACGGGTCTTTTCATTTGACTGAAGTAGCCCCTTAAGGGCGTATTCGAAAAAACGCTTTTTCACCTTCAACAGCTCGAAATTTTCCGATACAATTTCAGACATATTTTTTTTTTTTAAATAGAAACATGAAACTTGCTGAGGGGATTCTTGAAGAGGCGTATAAAGTGCCGTGGGATGTTTTTTTACGCCCAATTCATTAGAATTTGATTTATAAACATTTACCTTCTCGGCATGACCCTTTTCTTCGTCCCCAGATCTCTCGCTTCGGGAAAATCGGTTCAAAATGCCATTTTTGATCGCTTTTTTTTTACAATTTTTTTTTTTTTACATTTATGAAAGAATCGACCCTCACGGCACCTTGTGCACTTTCTAAATAAGAGAATCTGCAAGTCGCATGCGTTTGAGAGCAAAAGTGAATTCGAAAATAAATCGGAAAATAAGCAGTTTGAATCTAAATACACCCTTAAGGGCGTATTTCGATTCAAACTGCTTATTTTCCGATTTATTTTAAAAAATATTTTTACTCTCCTATGCATCCAACTGGCCAATGGTCTTATTTAGACAGTACACGAGGTGCCGTGAGGGTCGATTTTTTGATAAAAGCAGAAAAAAAAAACCAAAACGGCATTTTGAACCGAATTTTCCGAAGCGAGAGATCTGGGGATGAAGAAAAGGGTCCTACTGAGAATATATCTAACTTATAAATCAAATTCTAATGGATTGAGCGTTAAATGACAGCCCGCGGCACTTTCTGCGTCTCTTCCGAAATCACCCCATCAAGTTTCGTGTTTCTACTTTTAAAAAATGCGTCTGAAAATGTATCGGAAAATGTCGAGCTGTTGAAGGTGGAAAAGCGTTTTTCTCGAATACACCCTTAAAACGTTTTTCGCATACCATGCTTTAAAATTCCGTTTTCCTTTTTTTTCCTTTCTTTTTAGAAAATCCTTTTTAGCAAATATTTATATTCGAACAGCCACCACTACGTACCATACCCCATTTCTAGTTTCCATTGATCATAAAAATATTCAAATTTTCTTAACAAAAAAAAAAAAAAAAAAAAAAAGGTCTGCACTGGCCCGAAATGGAATGGTTCCAGATTTTCTAACGGGCCGGTTAAAATAGCCCGGGCCGGTAAATAATTGAACAGGCCACACGAGCCGGCAGGGCCGATAAAAAAAAAATAGCGGGTCTATCGGCACGTTATAAAGATTTCAGCATAAATGATAAAAATATGGGCTATTTTCAATGGATAGGATGGCTTTGACGTGAATAAGGAACCTATACTAAATTGACAACATCAATACAGAAATGTAACTTGTACAGTGTAGGGATCGACATCGAATAATTACTTTGTGTCTAACACGGACTTAATATATTCTTTACCAAACTCTGAGATCAGGTTTGCATTGCTCTCTGCATATTTAATTATAATTACAAGTATATTTATAAAACAAAAAATGAGCTAAAAATCGCAGCTCTGCCGGAGATCGATCTTGGGCCCTCTGGCCAGCGAACTAAAGCTATAACAACTCATCCACGATCTTCATTTTCAAAGTAAATATTTAAGTCGTGCCATAACATAATATTAGACACCCCCCCCCCCCCCTGTTTCTCGAGAACTAAGGAGAGTTGTATAATCCATTGATTGTATAAAATCCGTTAAACCGGAGGCTAAGAGGGTATTTGAAGTAATCAAAATCTGTGATTATCAGAGTTGGCCCTCTCCTTTTAAGTTAGTTGCTTCTGAAGCTTTTATTTAAAAACAAGCTTGTAATTAATTTTTTTCATTAAGTTATTTTTTAGTTTTCAATTAATTTTATCATTAAGTAATTTGATCATGAATTTTTTTTTATAAACAAGTTTATAATTTTTTTTAGTTTACAATTATTTTTTCATCTAATAATTTTTTTTAACAAGTTTTCTGTTTTCTGTTTATTATTATTATTATTATTATTATTAAGTAGCTTGTTTAGTTTACAATTATTTTTCATTTATTTCAATTTTTTTAGTTTTCAGTTTATTTTTACATTTAGTAATTTTTTTAGCTGTTAAATATTTTTTCATTAAGGTTTTTATTTTACTTTTTTTTGTTAACAAGTTTGAAATTTTATTTTTTAATGAAGTATTTTTTTTTCCTTAAGTAATTTTTTCATTAAGTAAATAAACAAGTTTTAAATTATTTTTTTAAGTAACTTTCTTAGTTTTAAATTATTTTTTTAATTCAATAATTTACATCATTATGTAATTTTGCAATTTTGAAAAAAAAAAAAAATGATATATAAAAAACTTGACTTCGTTTTTATTTTTACCAAGGGTAAAACAAATTTTATGTTTTTTAATTTAGACTTTTCAGTGTCTGGACGAATTAATGTTTTTCGTGTTTAATAAGAAGTAGCATAAAGTGAACATTTTTGTGCTTTTTAGATTCTTTTTTGTTAATAAAAGGTTTTTTTTTTAGTTTACTGTAATTAAAAAATTAGTTTTTATTGTTTTAGGAATTACCACACTGTAAAACTAGTCGTTGGGGGCCACCGTAATACTTACCCGTCATGGATATGTATATGAAAATAAAACATGTGAAAACTATTTATACAATGCATTGCAATTCATAAACAAAATTTATATATTGTTAATATGCATAGTAATGCTATATTAAAGAACTTCTGATGTACCAATTTCGACAAATTATATAAAACGGCAAACTACTCAAGTAGTACCGAACTGCGTAAAAGAAACATCCTTATAACTCCAAAAATAATAATTCTATTAACTAACAATTAACTGCGTAAAAGAAACATCCTTATAACTCCAAAAATAATAATTCTATTAACTAACAACTAACTGCGTCGGATTAAGCGTCTCATTTCCAATTAAAATATACTTCTGAATTGAAATTTGAATGAAATACAGGGTCATGAAAAATCGAAGAATGTGGAAAACAAGACTACAAATATCTCGGCAACTAATAATCCGATCGACTTCGTTCTATATGCAAAATGTGTGTTATTTTATTGCCTTTTACGTCCATTCCTTAGAACAAAAAAAATTCGAAAATTTTTATATACCTTTCATCAGAACGAATTTTTCGAGAATCCGAAAAAAATAGTTCCGGATAATCGAGGTTGCTGTTATTAAATAGGGTTCGTCCCATTCTTACATACTAAGTACATACAAAATTTCAAGTCTCTATCTCAATTCGTTCGGGAGATAGAGCGTTTACAGACAGACAGACAGACGGACGGCAAATTTTTTTTTCTAAAAATTTTTTTTTCGGAATCTCCACTATCTAAAACGTGTAAATCCGTCATAAAATTTTTTTCGATTTTCAAAACGATTGCAAGACTTACCCTATACTACGTATGATGGGTAAGTAAAAAATCTCAGAAGCGTTTCGGCACAAAGCGGAAAGGGTTTCGAAAATTCATAGTAAACTTTGTGTTCTCCTTATTATTTTTGAAACATTACACATACTCCCTATAGCGAAACTCCATATATCGAATTCCTCTATATAACGAATTTTTTGTAGGAACGGTCCCCTTTTCGCATGATTACATTAAAAACAGTCTCTATATAGCGAAATATCTATCTCCATATAACGAATTTTTTCATAAATTGGTCTTAATTTATTCAGTTTTTAAAAAGATTCGAAATCATATGGAATCAATTTTCCATCACTTATTTTTGATTTATCGTTCAGTGCTGAGTTTTTTTTATATTACTTATCTCCTTGTTCTTTAAGTCTAACGAATTCATCCCACCTCCCACACACCTTTCAACATCTTTCTCAAAACAGAGTCAATTAGATTGTTACACATATAAGAAAGGAATCAATGAGAGGCACATAAGAGAGGTCCTCAAATGAGGAAAATGTTAACTACAATTTTTCATTCCTTGCTAAAATTTGTCTTTTTTTTTTTTTTTTTTTTTTTTTGGAGGCGTAACAATTTTAAAACCAAAACAAGAAAAAAATTACAGATTTCTTCGTCTGAAATTAATGCAAGTCTTCCTTATTTGATTTTCATTAAGCTTTCAAATAAATGTCTATTCTCTTTTTTTTTTTTTTTTTTTAACTGCTTAAATAGTTAAGAAATAGCATGTTAAGTTAATATATACTTTTAAACATTTCAAATTCTTAATTAAAAACATCAAAAATAATATTTGTTCAAAATTTACACATTAAATACGATTTTTAACATCATTTTCCATATAACGAATTTTTTACTGGAACGATGGATTTCGTTATATAGAGACTCGACTGTATTTTCGGAAAAGATTCAAAACCTCAGACGCTAGCCTCCTAACGTTACATTCGATAACAGCAATATAAGTGTAAATTGTTGGATACTCTCACGAGAAATCTTACAAATATTTTAATTGTGTTTAAAAGATGCATATACTAATATCCAGTTGTATCCGCTTTCGAACTAATATTAAAGCTAAGGCAACGAGATTATTGTTCTATTTTTTAGTAATACTTCAAATCCGTCACGAGGCTTTTGTTACAAGTGAAGAAGCGGTCATGTGGTCACTTAGAGCGATTCCATTACACCGGTAAAATGACGTATACGGTCCCAAATGTGTCTCCAAAGTAAATTTCAAAAGCGAAAATTTAATAAATTATTGATGTTTTAAACAAAGCAATTGAAGAACAATCCATAAAAAATAGAGAAGAGTACTTTTACTTTAACTTTACTTATTTTTTTTATAAAAAAGTTACTTCCATTGCCAAAACCGGTTTTGGAAGTGAAAGTAACTTTATAGAAAATATCTGCGATCAAAATCGAAAAAGTATTCAAGGAGTGATCTTGAGAAGGACCTCAGCATAAAATGAAAGAAAAAAAAAAAAAAAAAAGTTAAAATGTCCTCAAAATGAGAAAAAGTTTTTAGAAAAATAGGAATGTCTTCGTGGACAGGGACAGGACAGGGGAGGGGAGGAATTCTAAATAGAAGAGGAATTTCCTTTTGGGGAATATTTTCCGTATTTGTCTTACTTTCTTAGATAAGGTTAAGATTTCTGTGAGTAGTAGAATAAATAAATACTTATCTGGGCGAATATGGACAACAATGACAAACTATGTTTTGGTAACAAAAGGGTTTGAGTTTGAGTTAGAAGAATGCAAACTGGTATTGTAATTTTGACAAGCTAGGTCTCACAAATAGAAAGATCTTTAGAATGAGCTTCATTCCCATCCCTTTGTAGAGAAAAGGGATCAATGAAACTTATTGCACCTAGAAATGTAATAAATGTTGAAATAGACACAAAACTTCCTGATTTTTCACAAAAAAGTTCAGTTAAACAATTTTTTGCTTGTATCTTCCAGAAAACAATATATATCAAAGAAATTCAGATCAGAGACTTACCGAACGTTTAGCTGCACGGGTCGCGGTCGGGCCAATAATGTTTTTCGTTCTATCTAGATCAGAGACGGACCAAATTTTTTCGGCCTTTATTCCGGGCCGAACCACGACCTGGAAATTTCGTCCAATGCAAACTTCTAGGAAAAATGAAATCCAGACCAGGCTCGGTCGGCAAGAAAAAGAAGCCTGTCACCACCGGAATCTGCAAAAAAAAAAAAAAAAAAAAAAAAAAAAAAAAAAAAAACAAGATTAGGACGCGACCCGATTTAAAATGAGAGTAAATCCTACACTGGCGCGACCCGCGCTCGAGCTTCGCCCCAAGTTATTTCTCGTGAGGATGCATAATGTCACTTTGTAAACCCTTTATTAGCCCAAGGGGAGGACTTAGCCCCCTCTCTTGCCTTTAAAACCGCCACAACATACGGGCTATGTCGATCCCAGATCGAGCGTTTAGCCTTTATACCGGACGGAACCTGGGCTTGAAAATTTTGGCCCGTGTATATCCCTAGTAGGAAGGAAGCTTACGCCAGCCCGACCTGGAAAAAACAGTGTGGCTCGATCCAGCTCTGCAGAGAAAAATACGATCCGACCAGACCCAGTTCTTAAACTGTGAAGACCTGACCCAGTCCCGGTATAATAAATAAAGTTGGCGCGACCAAGTCGGGTCGCGCCGGTCTCGATTTAGGAACAACAATTTTTCCGCGCGGGCATCTGATGTCGTTCCGCTGATCCTTTATTGGGCTCAAGGGGAGGGGGGGGGCCCTTAGATCCGCCATTGATAATTCGAGCCTCCTCATCCTATGCACTCAAATATCCCCTTTACAATTTTTTAAAAGCTGGAAGAAAGGGTTCTTTATGTAAGAAATTAAAAAAGCTTTTAATAAACAATAAAATAAAATTACAATAGTTGACAAGGGGTAAAATTTCATATCTTTCTTGATATTGAAATTACTGTTGATGACAATAATATTATTATTTATACGTTATACAATATATAATTATGCATTATACAATAATATAATATTTAGCATTTTTTTAAACAAATGACTATATTATGAGTGTGTTAGCAATACAAAATTTTGTAAAAAATCTTTATTCTCATGAATAATGATTTTTTTTTGTGTATGAAAAAATATATAGAAATAAATGTTCATCATATATATTATAAAGCAGAAGTTCTGAAACTTCCAAACGAGTGTTTTCAAAAACTACCCGATGGATTTTTTTGCCGATTGTATCATTCGATAGGAAATATTTTCCCAAAGGTTTATGATTCAAATTTACAGGGATAACTCTGATTTTTCGTAGGAAATTTCGTATTTTTCGGTTATTTTTGACAAAAGGGTTGCCAGTAGCTGTTTTTGGCGAAAATTATAATTGCTAAAAGAATTAAAATGGCTATATCTATTAGAAATATTACAAATATCTTGCAAATAATAGCAGAAAATAACTACTGACAATATTAATAATAATAAAGAAAGACCGCTTAAATGAGGCGTAATGTTATAAAAATATATTTATCTTGAAAATGAAAAAAATATTTGTAATGCTTAAAAAATAAATTAACGCGAAATATAACAATTGGTTCAACTTTTGGCGACTTATCCCTGGCTTTAGAATAAAAACATGAATTTCAAAAATTGATTAAATGAATTTTGAATGATAGTTATTTCCCTTTTTATTATTTTCTTTCTCTTTTTTTATCAAATTTCTGTATAATATAACTTACAGCAGAAAAAAGCAGATCTGATTGTAAAAGACACTGTAAGTTGTGAGTTACTATTCGTTTGTATACCATTTTCATCTTGCTTTTGTCGCCAAAGAATGTGTTTTTAAGCCGAAAATGCACTACTGACTTAATGCCTGACTTAGGTTCTTAATGGTCGCAATAATGTTTTTTTTCAAGTGAAGATAATTTTTAGGGTATATTTTAATATTCAATCGTAAATTATATAGACATGAGTATAACTCTTTTATTTCTTTTTGCATATGTTTTTATTGTTAATTTAATTTTTCTTCCTCCATTTCGTCAATTTCAGTTACAGGAAAAACTACAGTTTTAAAATTTAGAAACTGAAGAAGGAAAGATTATCCCGTCGATTAAAAATCTACCGCCGAATTCCAAGATTAAATGTCAATAATGGATGATCGTAAATGTCACATTCACTTGACATTAAGCATAATATAAATACTAGCAGGGGTGACCGAGCTCAGCTCGGTCAAAATTAACTTTGTGTTCAACTCGATATAGTATTATTACTGTAAAACATGTTATTAATAATAGTATTATTTATAAAAACAATCAACTATGTTTGTATGCACATGTTCATAAATTTTACTTTATTTTAAAATTTACAAAGAAAGGACATCAATCCAAATCACTTTTATAGCTCGACTCTGATTAGTTTAACTATGCATTTCGAAGACTATTAAGAATATATAAGAAATTTCTTCACATTCTGAAAGACAATATTTTTTGCCAGATATAACCAAATTTGGACACATTCTTTCATTTGGCGCCAAATATGTGTTTTGGTTTCGTAACCTTAATAGTCGATTTTTCGGCCAAATTTCGTCAGTATTTTGTCAAATATCGCCAACTTATTGGCTTTTGCTATAGTCTCGTGATCCTGACCCTTTTTTACCCAAATGATCCACTAATCACATATGATCAAACATGTGACTTAGCTCAATGGTCTTCAGGTAATCAAAAACAGTAGAGTATAAAATGAATCAAAATCGTTTAAGCCATTTCTTAAGTAAAATTAGCATGACAGCATTCAGCAATGAAGCGATATGACCCACTAATATAATTTTGTTTAATATGCAACTCAGCTCAATAGTCTTCTCGTGACAAAAGACGTTCCGTTGCAAAATTTAGGTAAAATTGACTGAGTCGTTGTTATATATAATTAGAATGACCCGAACCCATTAAGACCTAAAACGACCCACTAACTGAATTGTTAAGTGCATGTGTCCTATCTCAATGGTTTTCTTTTGCCCGAAAACGATATAATAGAAAATATACTGAAAATGGTGAGAACAATTTTCTAGATAAAATTAGCATGACCCACAAATAACCCTTATATCGAAATCTCTCGAAAATGTGACTTAGTTCATTAATTTTTGCGTGCCGAAAAACGTTAAATACAAAATTTAGATAAAATCGATTGAGCCAATTTTTAGGTATAAATAATTTGGCCTTGACCCATTACGACCCAAAATGACTCATTAATTGAGTTTTCTGAAACATCTGACCTAACCCAATGATTTTCTTGTGTCCGAAAACGATAGAGTATAAAATTCAGTCAAATTTGCGCGAGACATTGTCTAGATAAAATTAGAATAACCCAAAAGTGACCCATTGATCGAAATTTCTCGAACATGTGACATAGCCCAATGATTTTCTCGTGCCAAAAATATGCTGTATACAAAATTTCGTTAAAATCGATTCACCCATTCTTTAGATATAGCTTGACCATGACCCATCATGACCCACAAATGACCCTTATAATCGAAATCTCTCGAACATGTGACTTAGCCCATTAGTTTTCTCGTGTATAAATATTGTTACACTCAAAATTTCGTTAAACTCGATCCTGCCGTTCTTTAAATATAAATAACTTGACCCAGACCCTTTATGACCCTTTATGACCCATTAATCGAAATTTCTCGATCATGTGACCTAGCCCAATGATTTTCTCGTGCCAAAAAATGTTGTATACAAAATTTCGTTAAAACTGATCCACGTGTTCTTTAGATATAGCTTGACATGATCCGTTATGACCCATCATGACTCATAATATAATGACCCATAACCTCTTATAATCGAAATCTTTCAAACATGTGAGATAGCCCATTAATTATCTCGTGTCAAAAAACTTACATACAAAATTTCATTAAATTTGATACTGTCGTAGTTTACATATAAATAGCTTGACCCAGACCTTTTATGACCCAAAATGACCCAGTAATCGAAATTTCTCGAACTGAGACCTAACCCAATAGTTTTCTCGTGCCAAAAAAATGTTGTATACAAAATTTCGTTAAAATCGATCCACCTGTTCTCTAGCTATAGCTTGACTATGACCCATTATGACCCATCATGACCCACAAATGACTCTTATAATCGAAATCTCTCGATCGTGTGAGCCCATTAGCTTTCTCGTGTCAAAAAACTATTACAGGCAAAATTTCGATGAAATTGATTCTGCGGTTCTTTAAATATAAATAGCTTGACCCAGACTCTTAATGACCCAATATGACCCATTAAAATTTTTTCTCGAGCATGTAACCTAGCCCAATGTTTTTCTCGTGCCCGAAAACCATAGAATGCAATTTTTAGTCAAAATTGCGTGAGAAAATCTCTAGATAAAAATAGCATGACCCACAATGACCCCAAAAATGACCCACTAACCGAATTTTCTCGAACATGTTACCTAACCCAATGGTCTTCTGGTAATCCAAAACGATAAAATGTAAAATTTGGTCGAAATCGTTAGAGCCGTTTTTTAGATAAAAATGGCTTGACCCATAATGACCCAAAAATGACCCAATAATCGAAATTTTTCGAACATGTGACCCAGCCCAATAGTTTTCTCGTGCCAAAAAACGATTGGTTACAAAATTTCCTTAAAATCGATCCAGCCGTTCTCTAGATATAAATAGCTTGATCCTGACCCATTATGACCCAAAATGACCCAATAATCGAATTTTCTCGAACATGCGACCTAGCCCAATGGTCTTCTCGTGCCCGAAAATGGTAAAATCCAAATTTTTGCGAAAATCGTTAGAGCCGTTTTTGAGATAAAATTTACCCCCCCCCCCCCCCCCCCCCCCACACACACACACACAATTTTTGCTCGCATTATAGTATAAGATTAATCATGTCATCAAATCATTTTTAATTCGACATTTTATTTCTATTTTTATATATGTTTTGCTAATTTGTTTTTCGTTATTTAAATGAAAATTTATGCTAATCTTTATAATCTGGCTAATAGTTTGGCGATTTGTATAATTTAGTGAAATTGGTCGACGGTATAACCAAGTAGTACTGAAGGAAAAATTTTGCTATTCAAAGTAAATTTATGCAATTATGCGTTATTATACTATAGATAAATTCAACATTTTGAAATGAAAAATTCCCGCTGAATAAAATTTACAAGTCTTTTTTAAATGACCATTTACTCTTCAATATTTCTTCAATCAAACTTTCGCTATTCTCTTTAGCGCAGGCCAACAAGAATGTATTTTAAATATTTTATTAGATAAAACGTAAATAACATTTTTCTATTTTTTAAAAATTATTCTTTAAATTTAATTCTACCATTATGTGTCTTACAGGACAAAATAGCAGAATTACTTTTAAAAATGGTTTTATCTGTTAATTGTATTTTATTTGTTTATTTCGGTGTTTGAATTTACTTTTGTCATCAAAGAATGCGATTTTATACCAAGAAGGCATAAGCCGGAGCGATGTTCACAATTACTAAATTCTCTCACTCTCTTTTAAATGTGTGAGAGCATTTTTAGGATATTTTTTTATATTTAATTGTAAATATATAAATAGCAATTATAGCAAAAAAAAAAAAAAAAAAAAAAAAAAATGCGTATAATGTTTAAATTTTAGTATAAATGTCTTCCTCATCCAAACTGTAAAATAATTTAATAGCAACTTTTTAAAGTTTTGGCGCAGATGTCATATACGCACCACATTCGCACGATTGCAACAAAATGTCGATTTTATGTCTCACATGGTAAACCGACTATGGTTGTTTATTTATTAATAAACTATTTATTAACTTTCATTTTGTTTTTTAAAATAATATAAATCATTTGTTCTATAGCTATTAATTAAACTTTTTTATTTATTATTTTTGTTTCAAATTAATTTTTACAAAATAATTAAAAAATATTTATGAAATTGGTAATTAAAAACCAAGTTCTCCAAATTGGCGCCAGAAAAAAAAATGCGCCAATGTGGTGCATACATGACATCTGTGTCAAAGTTTTTTCTTATACATAAGTAGGGAAAATGCAATATAAATACCGAATAAAGTTTTTTCCAAATGGAAATTTTGTCATGGATTTGGTCATATACTCATCGAGGTATCTCACTGGCGCCAAAATGGCATTATTTGCCTCATATGGTAACTCAGCTATAGTTGTTTATCTGATGATAAGTTTTTTATTTACTTTCATTTTTTTTTTCTTTTTTGAAATGATATTTGTTGTTTTGTTCTACAGTTACTTTTTATTTATTGTTAATTGCTGTTTAAAATGATAGAAAATAATAAAATACACATAAATTTCTTTGGTATTCTAAAACGAGGATTTTGCCACATTGTAGTTGCAAGATAATCGTACTAAACCTATTGCGTATTGTCTGTGTAGGAATCTTTTGTGGAATATGAAAAGTGTAAATTGGCTACTACTTGATTATCACGTCAATCAATTTCGCCAAATTATACAAATTTACATAATTTTATCTTAAATAACTAAAGAGAAAATGCTTAAATACGAAAGAGCAAATAATTTTGTTTTCATTTTTCAGGAGGAAATTTTGCAATAATAAAGTAATTGTTGTAGTGATAATTTTAATGTGTGTGTTTTTTTTTTTTAATCGTTGGCTACTTGCTGTAACGAAAAATGTTTATTTTTTCCTGCTATTGGAGTTGTAGAGCTGTAAGAGCTGGTTTTGTGAAAGCCATGTTAAGATGGTATTCAAATTTTTGAACCCTTCCCAATTACCACCCCCTTGGGCCGATTTTGCTCATTTGCAATTCCCACTGATATATTAACTATCTCAATGTACTTGACGAGTTTGAAGATGATTCTTGCATAATTGTGTCTTTTATCGCGCGGACAAAATTTAATATATATATATAAACTTTTTAGGTGGGAGTAGCTTTGGGTTCCTGGCCTCACATAATGAAAAGTTGTGAAGAAATTTTTCAGAAGTTGTACCATGGTAACGACTGTAATAATTAATATTTCTTCAGATAAGGGAAACTTTTAAATCCTGTTGCCATAATGGTCTCATTTCGCTTCCAAATGTGTACTGTTAATAATAAACTAAAATAGTTACTTCTGAATAGCTGGTTTTCGCGCAACGTTTAAGATAATTTAATATCACAATGGTGTCTAAATCGTTTTCAGCAATGAGCAAGGTGCTGCTGGAGGTTCAAATTATTTAAAATACAAATTTAAATTCACCAGTTCGTTTCATGCATGGTTGATTTTGAAATATTGACCAGCGCAGCGGACATAGCCTGCTAGTATACAATAAAGCAGAACTTCATCCCATCTGCATGAATAATCAACCATACAACGCTCTATGAAGACTAGACGATCCTTCTTGGTAAATGAAAACTTGAAGGAAAAAAATTTACACAAAATTTCTAAACAATTGAATATTTTGGATAATTATGCATTTTTTTTATAGGAGAAAATCATTAAAAAAAATGGAAATTTATTTTTAAAATAACAAAGAACGATGGACTAATTATGCCATTTTTTTCTGCAGACAATTAATAAAATTAGTTTTTGTTTTGGTCAATCTGTCGCGATTGATTGACGAATTCCGCCGTATTTTATCAACAAATGATTGACAGCTTTCGCGATAATTTTCCATTGATGACTCTCAAAATTTACAATCTTTTCAATTAATTACTAGCAAAAGCCATGCTTTGTTTGGATTCGCGAAGCTTTATTTTATAAAACAGATATTTGAAAGTAAAAATATTTTTTAATATTATTTTTGCATCTTTATTAAACAAAAACGTTATTTTATGTTTTGGCGCATTTTAATTTTTTATTTATGATGTAAGACTAGCATAATAAAATATTTTCGAAGCAAACTTTTACAAAATATTTTTAAATTTTCAACTAAAAGCTCTTTTAAAGATGTTTCTACAATTTCCAGTAACCACTTGTTTTTTTTTAAAGTTGTTTGAAATATTCATGTTTCCAATCTTTGTAATTAACATCAAATAATCTTTGATAGCTATTTTAGAATAATATATTTGAAGTGAGCTTGAAGAAAATTACTTCGTCAAAATCCTATTTTCTGGAAAAACATTTGAAATCTGCTCTCGTTGATACTATGAATTTTTAACTGTAAAACTTTTTTTTTTTTTCTAATTTCTTCGTTTTTATACATGTTAGCGCATCAGAATTTTTGATATTGTAGAATTTTTCGTAAGGAAAATTTCTATTAAATGCTTTACTTTGAAGGATTTTCACTCTCGACAACGTTACATACGTTTTTAAGCCAACTGGTGTCTATATATCCTCAATATCTATAACTGCTTCATCTAATGTTAACCTTGGGATTTATGAATTATAACAGCAAAAGCTAACTGCAGAAGAAATTCTTTCCTTGAGCAATTTATGCTTCCATTTTCCCAGAATTTAATTATTGGGGGAATTGGTACGCGCCAATTTTTATAAGCTAAATTATTGTAGTATTCAAATTTATCCATGATTATTCGCGATATCTGGTCTGGGGGCTTGGGATTTTCTTTATTACGTTCAACAAAGTCTAAAGTCCTGTTCACTAAACCTTTTTCGGTCCACAAATAAGAACGTAACATTACTTTAGATCAAATAATACAGTAAGAAATGGTTAAAGTCAATTTGTCGTTTCTGAATCGGCCAACTTTGCTTTAGTACATTTATAAAGAGCTTGAATCGATGCAACAACTACACGCTTCAATTTTTTTAATTTTTCATTTATATAACAAATTTAACAATTAATTTTATTTGTTTACAATTCTTTTGCTGCCACTTTACAAAAAAAAAAAAAAAAAAAAATCCACAATACAATTTTTTTTTTTTTTAATGTTTAAGTGTCATCTGTGCAAACGATTTTGCTGAATAATGAAAACATATTTTATTTATTAAATTAATCATGATTCTATCTATAATTACTTACTCCATGATTTATATTTTTTTTTTCTGAAAATATACGTGTTTCATTTTTTATTTATTTGCTAAAATGCGTCCGTATTGGAAATGCATGTAAAATAAATTAATTAAAATGATAAATTTTTTAACGTTTTATTGTAAAAAAATTATATTGTGCAAGTCTACATATCATAATTTATTTTTGTGTTTAATTTGAAGTTAAAATATTGAATAGTTTTTTTGTAAAGTGTACGACAAAATGTAATTTGAGTGACCTAGTAGAGGATTCGCTTCGCTCATCCTAACAACCAACTTGCAGTACCTGCAGTAAATAGTCGAAATTCGCGATTTTTTCCAGCGATAATTTTTCATTTATCTTTTTTTTTTTTTTTTTTTTTTTTGTCAAGGACCAATTGACAGATTTCGCAGTAATTTTCCATAGCCAACTGGCCAAATTCGCAATCTTTCCAAACAACCAATCTGCGATATCCTCGATAATTTGACGAAATTCGCGATTTTTTTTTTTTTTTTTTTTTTTTTTTTTTTTTTTTTTTTTTGTGAAATGTGCATTTTTTTCCCACTATGGATCAACGTAATTCATGATTTTAACTAAATGGCGAAATTTGCATTTTATTTTTACCGCGGGAAATTGACGAAATTCTCGATTTTTTCCCCTGCGAATTATAGACACAAAAAAATTTTTTTTTTCTTTTTGCTGACACAAATTTACGAAATTTGCAGGCCAAAAGTTAACGCATCGCCGATCACTTTTGACTCTCAAGCACAGGTTGTACATCTCTATTTTATAATATAAAACAACGGAAATACATTTTTAATAAATTGTTTAGTTCTTTTACATCTCTTTTGTTCCTTAACTCTGTTGTTCATAAAAGATACTTTTAGTTAAAAAGTAAATGAAATATTTTACATCTCTAAATAGAACTAATATTTCAGTGCAATGCAAATGAAAAAAAAAAAAAAAAACAAAAAAAAAAACAAGCTGAATGTAGATTCTGCCATTGCAGAATTCAGTTTCGCCTCCGATAAGAAAGAAAGAAAGAAAAAAAAATCGATAGAGGTTTTTTGGAAGTGCGATCCCGTTTAGAATGCAATGAACTAACTTCATTTTTCTAGTGTTTATCAATATAATAACAAACAGAACGGCGTGAAATACCCAATTGGTTAGTAACTTCTCTCTGAGACATTGGAATTGCGGAATAATAAAGAAATACAATTTGACGTGTTACTTCTTCATTGACTAGATTCATTCAAAACGGATTTTTTCTTTAGTTTAAACGCTTTTAGACTTTGAGAAAAAGGAAATTCATTTTAACAATAAAACGAGTGGAATCTCGTCGAATTCGACGAATGAAATGTTTAAAAGACCCGATCGATTTGATTTTTAAAAAAAAGCAAAAGTAATTTCATTATTGAATCAATATATAATAAATATATTTCCAAACTTAATGTCAAGTTTGCCAGTTACAATTTTGCATCCAAATATTCGCAGATCTTCCGTTAAAATTCTAATCTGAGTGCCGGCGAAATCCAGAAATTTTATTTTATATGCACTCACAAAAAATAGTTTTATTTAAAAGAAAAGAAAAAAAACTTAATTTCATTTTTACTATGACATTATTTTCACTAACTGAAGTCATCTGAAAGTAAAATCTCAATCTCAGTGTCCATAATGAAAAGAAATATTGAAATGTAATATCGTTATGAGTAAAAATGCGATGTTTTAAATAGTGACGTGATTTTCTCTTCAAATATTTTTTAAAAGTTATTGTTATTAGTAATATGAAAAAGGCGTCCATAATAACATTGTATTTGATTGATATTGTAATTTTATTATCAAGAGAAAATCTAAACTGAATTGCCACCATTTTGAAGAAATATCGTAAAAAAGCATTTAAAATTAAAAATAAAATATAAAAATGGAAATGAATTAAAAAATAGCTAAAATGGGCACAACTACAAATAAATAGCTTTCATTTAAAAAAATAATTATTAAAATCGGTTGCGTAGAAAATTCAGGGCTGATGACACGACATTTTTAGCTTGTCTGAAAGAAATAGCATCGAAGGCTAAAAATCAACTATATTTTAAAACTAATGACTAATACTGCATTTTTGAAAGGGAATTTCTCCTAATAGAATTCAACATATAGTGGGCGATCTCGTTAATTCGAACTCGTCGGGAGCACGAGAAATGTTCGAATTATCCAGAGTTTGAATTATGAAAGTGTGAGAGAAAGATATGCTTAAAGGGGTACAACTACAAAGGAATTAATGTTATAGCACTTTGTAAATTTATTTAGGCTGTTATCCTTAGAATATGACTTAATATTGAACTAGAAGATATAAATACATAAATTAATTAAGAGAATTAAGAAAAAAAAAAAAATGGAAAAAGGGGTAGAAGTGTCATTGATGGACAGACGGAAAGCGGAAATCAAATGCATGGAATTACATGTATAATAGTTTCGAACAAATTTGACAAGAATGAATGAAAGAAAGTTATTGGATTTGAAGTCCTTGTGGAATATTTCTTAAATCTCTTCCTGTCTAAACCAGACGGCTGGAGCCAGGGTCACGAGACCTACTAGATAATTGATATTAAAAACATTTTTTTCTTGTTCTTTCAGTTAGTTTATGTAATGTAAAAATTTGCATGCAGTAAGTAGACTTCATTTTTTCTTGATCTTCCAAAAGAGGAAAAAAAAAAACAAAGTATTGTTTCAATTTCAAAAGGAAAAAGTTGCTGGAAATTTAATTGTAATTTAGAATCATAAATTCTTACTAAGCAACTAAAAATGTTCACCTATAACTACAGTCGAGTCTCTCTATAACGAAACTCCATACATCGAATTTCTCTATATAACGAATTTTTAGTCGGAACGGTCCCCTTTTTGCATGATTACATTAAAAACAGTCTCTATATAGCAAAATATCTATCTCCATATAACGAATTTTTTCATAAATTGGTCATAAAAAACAGTTTTAAAAAAGCTTCGAAATCATATGGAATCAATTTTCCATCACTTATTTTTGATTTATCGTCAGTGCTAAAATTTATTTAATTACTTATTTATTACTTCTCTCCTTGTTCTTTAAATCCAACGAGTTCATACCACCTCCCACACATCTTTCCACATCCTTCTCAAAACAGCGTCAATTGGATTGATACACATGTAAGAGAGGAATCAATGAGAGGCGCATAAGAGAGGCCTTCAAATGGAGGAAAATGTTAAATACAATTTTTTATTCCTTGGTAAAATTTGAGCATTTTTTTTTTTTTTTTTTTTTTTTTTGAGAGAGTAACAATTTTAAAATCAAAACAACAAAAAATCACAGGTTTCTTCGTCCGAAATTAATGCAAGTCTTCCTTATTTGATTTTCATTAAGCTTTCAAATAAATGTCTATCCTCTTTTTTGAAACAGCTTAAATAATTAAGAAATAAAATGTTAGGTTAATATTTACTTTTAAACATTTCAAATTCTTAATTCAAGATCAAAAATAGTATTTGTTCAAATTTCACACATTAAATACGATTTTTAATATTATTCTCTACACATCGATTTTCTCTATATTACGAATTTTTTATTGGAACGGTGGACTTCGTTATATAGAGACTCGACTGTATGTAAATGTTGTATAAAGTGTACATTTTCGATTAAACAATAATAATTATCTACAGAAAGCTGTCATGAAGATGTTTATTTACACCAATGGTGACACAAAATTTCATACAATACGTGAAACTAAATAAGGAATCGTGAATTCATCAACATGCTCTCCCACTATTTTTGATCAATTGAGAAAATGAAACGTGAAAATTCGTGAAGTACATGAATATCTATACATATAATAAAACAGTAGGACCCGGTGTGTCTGTACATTGAAGATAATTGACAAAAATGGAGTCAGGGCGATAAAAGAAAACCAATGAAACACAAAAAAAAAATTTTTGAATTTTTTGTCTGTCTGTCTGTCTGTCTGTTTGTTCGAGGTTATCTTCGTAACTACTGAATGGATTTTTATGCGGTTTTCACTAATGAAGAATGCACACTCCCGGGCAGTGTATAGGCTTTGTTTCATCAAAATCGGACAACAGACAAAAAAGTAACAAAAAGAAACAAAAGAAACTATTAGGTGCGCTGCTCACGTTTTTTAGTACATAACGTTTTTTAGTACATATAAAATCCAATAGATGTCACTGTGCGATTTTAAAACGCGCTATCGTTATGTTTTCGCCAGTCTACTTAAGTATGAGAAAGTTTCAAGCTGGCTGTCGTTCCATGTGGTTTAGTCGGTAGAACGTCAGTGCGCCATACTGATGGCCCGGGTTCGATTCCCAGCATGGAATTTTTTTTCACTATGTTGGCATTAACGCCTATAAGCAATTAAAAGAATTTGAAATATTGTATTCAAGGCGAATTTTCTCTCTGGGAAAATTTCCTTGCATTAATATGTCAGTGTAATTTTTTTTTCGATTTAATTTTTTTTTTCGAAACTTTGTTTTTCTTAAAAAATTACAGTAAATATTTGATATTTCCCAACGTTTTTTGAATGATCGACTTGCTTTTTTTTTTTTTTAATGTATGTCTGAACCTTATCTAACTACTTCTTCAAGATTTCTTTAGATAAACCGACCAGCGTAGCGGGCGAAGGCCGCTAGTCTGCTATAAGAAAGTAAGGAAAAATGAAAATTCATAATTGTTGTTAGTTCGAAGTCAAAAGGAACTGAGTTCGAATAAATCAGAAAATTTCACGTTATTCTGCCATTGAAAATTTCAGGATTTCATGTTTAGTTCGAATGAAGCGAAGATTCGATTTATCCGATTTCGAATTAACGAGAGCTGAGTGTAATTGAAAGCGTGATGGTATACATCAGGGCTGTCCAACACGGTGCCCGCGGGCGCCATGGCGCCTTTTTCAGGTTTTCTTGGCGCCCTTTTGGAGGTTTCCTGTTACTTATCTTTTTTTTTTTTTTAAATAAGTACAATTCCCTTGTAAAAGACACTTTATTTAAAACTTTTGATATTTTCATGAGAGATGTTTTAAAAATAACTACTAGTGTATTTCATGTATTAACAATTATAACGTATGCAACGTATTAAAAGAAAGGCGAGCACTATATTTTTTTAAGTAATCATGTGCTGTTTCATTCCTTTACTAATTTAAAAATCTTTTTATGGAAATTGTACCGATAGGAATCAATAAATGTCGGCAATAACTGTTCAAGATAAGAAGTAAAATGTGAAAAAAAAAAAAAAAAAAAAAAAAAAAAAAAAAAAAAGCGATCCTTCTCCTTCGTGCATGAAAGTTCAGCATTTTTGTTTATGTTATTTGCGTCGTTTCAATAGCCATTAGACTGTTTTATAAGGGGGATAAAGGCTGTCTTTTTCTCCCTCGGACCATTGAAACTTTAAGTAACTTTGTTTAAAAAAAAAAAAAAAAAAAAAAAAATCTGTAAAATCGTGCGAAATGATTTCCATCAATGAAATCTCTTTCATACTCTCTCTTTGGAACCACCCATGACTTTGTTTCTGTACTTTTTATAATGACTAATTTACACCTACAAAAAAATTTATTGCTATATCAGAGTACTTGCGTCTCCAAAAAACCTAAGAATATCTCTGATAACCATTTTATTTTAATAATCAGATGATATTTCAATATTTCATTTTATGGCTCCTTCCAATTCGAAAATGGTTGAGATAACCTCTCGCAGAAAGATGTATTATTCGAAATTTATAACAATTTACTCTTACTATTTTTATTTATTTATTTATTTACATGACACTTTTAGATTTATAGAGGCATATTACTACTAATATTTAAAAATGATGTTTTTGCATGTTTTGAGCCATGTTAATAATGGTGCCCTTCATTGCTTGCCAAAAACTGAGATGCGCCCCTGTATATTAAAAAGTTGGACAGGTCTGGTATACATTTTCAACATCTTCCAACTGTGTTGGCAGACATTAAACATTTTAATTTTCCTGTTTTATCAATGGCATTGTAACCAGGACTGTAATCAATAATTAACTGGAATATATATATATATATATATATCAACATATGTTGCGGCCAAAACCCGGAGCCTGGGCCAATTCTAGAACTGGCCAAGCTTCCTGGCCAAAACCCGAAATACATGTGAAATGAATAGCGTATTTCGGGTTTTGGCCGGCCAATTCGCGAACTGGCCGGGAAGCCTTGGCCAACATCCGAACTATGAAGCATAGGTACCAATTTTTTTTGTAATTAAGATAATGTAACATTAAAATGTACAGTAAAAAAGATTCCCATTGATTATATTGAAACGAAATATTTTTGTGTCTCTAACTAAATTAACCAAAAATAGTACACAATTCCCTTTCAATGTCGAAATTAATTGATAAATCAAATACGATGACAATTACAAGTTAACCGGAAACTTTACTCGAGTTAGATCACGGACAGGCTGACGGCTAGTCTATTGAATTCATAGACACTTTCAATTATGTTAGAAAGGATTAAGCCGTGTGCTTATATCTATTTCGCGAATTGGCCAATCGCATCTGGCCAGTTCGCGAATTGGCCAGTCATTTTTTAACGTTGTCGTGGCCAATTCGGGAATTGGCCAATTTCGGGTATGCTGCTTCGGGTATTGGCTTCATTGGCCAATTTCGGGTATGCTGCAACATATATATACATATATATATACATATATATATATAAATGTTAACACAATTCTGTAATTTTGATAGGAGTTTACACAAATGGAAGCTTTTGATTAATACTATAGATTGAAGAAAAGGTCTGATAGAAAGAGTTCCACACTTGTGGAGGAGATACAAAAAGATACATGTGCTTCTATATTTTTTGGAACTTCGGTCAAGAATGTTTTAGCTGGGAGGGGCAAAAATACAAAGAGTGAGATTAAACAAAAAAAAAAAAAAAAAACTCTCTTTAAGGGTGTATTTCGACTTAAACTGCTTATTTTCCGATTTATTTTTTAATTCATTTTTTCTATCAAACGCACCCAACTTTTAAAATCTCTTATTTAGAAACTTTACAAGGTGCCGTGTCTGTCGATTCTTGGATAAAGGCAGAAAAAATAACAAAAAATGCAGTCAAAGTTGCCAATCTGAACTGAATTTTCCGAAGCGGGAGATCTGGGAACGAAAAAAAGGGTCCTACCGAGAAGGTAATTGCTTATAAATGAAAATCTGATGAATGGAGAGTGAAATGATATCACACGTGCTTCCCTTCCAAAATCACCCCTTGGAAGTTTTAAAAATGAGTCTGAAAATGTATCTGAAAATTTTGAGCTTTTGAAGGTGAAAAAGCGTTTTTTCGAACACACGAAGTGATGTCATTTCACGCTCCATTCATTAGATTGGGATTTACAAACAATTATTTTCTCAGTTCGATCTTTTTTTTCCCCATTTCCCCGATCTCCCGCTTCGGAAAATTCAGTTCAGATTGGCAACTTTGACTGCATTTTTTGTTATATTTTCTGCCTTTATCCAAGAATCGACAGACACGGCACCTTGAGTAGTTTCTAAATAAGAGATTTTAAAAGTTGGGTGCATTTGAGAGCAAAAATGAATTAAAAAATAAATCGGAAAATAAGCAGTTTAAATCGAAATACACCCTTAAAGGGATGACAGTTTCTCCATCTTCGATTACTACCAATTAATGAATGAATGAATTACCCGCTTAATGTGATCTAACATAATACATCAGCACTATACTGAAGACTGCATTTGTGTTATACTTAATCTAATCAGGATACTTTTAGAATTAACAAGGAATGATTCATGTCCAGTTGCATCATTTTTCAAAATCTCATAGAATTCATTTTTCCAAATTTACACTCCTGTACGTGAAAAAAAAAAAAAAAAAAAAAAAAAAAAAATTACACAAAAAAATTAATCAAGAGTTGCAAATAGTTACAGCTGAAATTATTATTATTTTTTTAAAATATCTATATGCGTATATGATTGAAAAAAAAAATAAATAAATAAAAAAAAAAATACATATTACAATGCATCGGCGTGGACAAAATTTTCGCCAGCTTCTTTAAATATATCATATGCTATTAAATTTTGTAATTTTTTTTTATATTGATTTTAAAAAAAAAATCACTTTTTAAATATAACATTTCTAAATAACTATCGTAACTATAAAATACAAAGCATGTACATTATTGTGAAAATTCCATACTATCATTAAAAAAATATCTACAACATAAGTGTGTTTTTAGCCAAAAGTATTGATGGCAATTACAACTACATGGATCGCCATTCTAAAGAGGATCCAAGAAAATTTGGTTTTTGAGCCAATTTGTGATAGAGCTTTTGTGGAAATAGGCTGCTATCACTTTGCCCTTTCTTTTCTGCAAAGTGTTAGATGTTTTTTAAAATGTTTAAAAGTAACATTTTTGGACTTTTTCCCCTCTAGATTTGCAAAATCGTACTCTGTGCGGCGTTAGCAACGCCTGAGTGTTCTGTGATGAAGAAGGGCGGGGGGGGGGAGGGGGACGAGGAAAAATGAATGGGTAACTTTTAATTCACTGTTATTTAATAAAACATAACAAAAACAACGTGCAATGGCCATAAAATTGTTTACATTTTTTAAGAGACGATTGAGAAGCCACTGCCCTGCTGTTTACGATTGTGGATCTGGCAACAGTCGTATTTACTTCTTTTTTTCGTTTGAACTCCTGAGAACGAGAACGATTCTGTTCTGTTGTCAAGCAAGATGGCGGATCCGAGAAAGCAAATCAAAACAAACGGTGTGAGAGAGAGAAAACAAAAAGTCGTCTGCCGGTTCACTCACCTTGCTCCACATGGAATGGAATGTGGCCCGTGCACAAAAAAACGGGGTCGATCGGGTTGTGTTTCGCGCGCGAAAAAGGCTGTCTGAGAGTGGGATGAACGTTCGGTTTTGTTCTCTGGAATCGAAATGGCGAAGAGCGAAGGAAAAAAAAAAAAACGCTCAAACAGTTGAAATTTAACTTATAAGGAACTAACTGAAAGAAAAAAAAAATAATAAGCCGCTCGAGCTACTGAAATTTAATTTATAAGGAACTAACTGAATGAAAAAAAAAATTATTCAGCAAACACATTTATTCAAAAAGACAATTATTCAGCAAACACAGGAAAGCTCAAGAATGTACGTAGAAAGATTTTTATTTTGAGTTGCAAAAATATTTTAATGGCTGGATTTCAAGTCTTAGTACTTTTGACCAATTACGGGATCTCATAATAGCTGATCAGATTAAAAAAAAAAAAAAAAAAAAAAGAAAAGAAAAAGAAAAGAAAAATAGGGCTCTGCCAGACTCTAAAGATTATTTTTTGGACCAATTGGGTGAAATAATATTTCCAGCGGAACTAGCAGAAAAGTTAGATAGTAACGGTAGTATTCGGAAAGAGTCTGGAAAAGAAACATATACCAATCTCTAAAAATAAATACCCGGTTAAAGTTAAATTTATGACAAACATGATAGATTTAAAGGTGATACTTTTAAGCCGAAAAGGGAAAATTTTTCCATATGAAAACAGAATGCGTTCGGAAGACCATAGGCCCCCTTTAACGCGTTATGAGTATGGGTAACCAGGGTTCACTCGCTCAAAATGTCCCAATTGTAATCCATCAAACAGAAAGGGGTCTACAGAATTTAATTGCGTAGTCTTGTATACATGTGTATCAGACTCTGCCCATCTTGCCATTCTAGATGCCCAGAGAAATGGATTTCATGGAATTCCTGACACAGTAATTACACAGCTGGAGAAACTTTGTACAACTTACTAAAATCACAGGGAATTGATTTTAAAACCAAAGTCATTACAATGACTTTAGCTAACGGTAATACAGTAACTAGTGAAGTTTTATATACAGAGGTAACAGTTGAAGTAAAGAGAAAATTTTTCAAGTTAGAACTCTCTGTTTTACCATAAGCTAAAGGTAATCGTACTTTGTTAGGTATAGACTTTTTACAAAAGGCAGGAAAATTGTTCTTGATGTAAAGAACTGACAGTGGTATTTTTATGACAGTCCTCGTCAAACTTTTGATTTTTATATAAACAATGACCCATTGATTCCGAAGAGCCTGCCGAATGTTTTTAATTCATGCGTACTGCGTGACGAAGAAGGAAATTCTGCTAATTCCGCTATGGTCTTAGCAGTGTTAAAATTTTGACATATCTAGATGATATGATTGTTTTGTCATCGACCTTCGAGCAACATCTTTCTGAACTGAGATTAGTATTTGAAAAACTGGCCAAATTTAAACTTCATGCTAACCATAATAAATGTCATTTTGTTTGTTCACGTGTCAAATATCTCGGTCTTTGGATTACAAGCAAAGGAATTGAAGTTGACGAAGAAAAAGTGGAATCCATTATGAATATACCTTCCCCAAAGACTGTTAAACAAGTGCAATCCTTTTTTACAAACTTGTTCCTGATATCGCAGGTTTATCTCGAAATTTGCTCACGTTTAGTTTCACTTCCTCTAAGTAATCTAACTAAAAAGAATGTTCGGTGGAAATGGGGACATGAAGAAGAAAACGCATTTGCCACTCTAAAACAATGTCTGATCACCGCTCCTATAATTACAACAAGCTGATAAGTCAAAACCATTCATTATTCGAACAGACGCTCTCGGAGCAATTCTAATCCAAGGCGAAGGATCCGAGGAAGATCCTGTCGAGTATGCCAGCAGACTGCTTAATTATGCTGAGTGTAGCTATTCCACTACAGAGCGTGAAGCCTTAGCCGTTGTATGGGCTCTAAATAAATTTCGAGGGTATGTCGAAGGTTCTGAAATCATCGTAGCCTCCGACCATCAACCTCTCCGATGGCTGATGAGCCTAAAATCTCCATCAGGTAGGTTGGTCCTAAGGGCATTACAGATACAGCCTTACAATCTAAAGATAGAATATATCCCAGGCAAAGCAAACGTTGTTGCGGATATGCTATCTCGCCCAGAGTATTCACAAGATTCATGTGAGGTAAATGCTGTTACAGTGGACTTTCCTACTCAGTCATTCGATTGAAAGATCCTGAGTTGAAGAAAATTATTGAGTGTTTTGAGAGTAGCCCTAACTGCTACGGACTTAGTTAATTGGACCGACCGAAAGGGGTTATTTAATGAACCAGGGTGTACTCTACCGATATATCCCTGACTCTGAAATTGAAAAAGCTCAGTTGGTAGTTCCAATACATGACCGTGAACGAATTCTAAACGAATACCATGATGTCCCGACCGCTGGACATTATGGCGCCGAAGGGATTTTCCGGCGCGAATTATTAAAAGATATTACTGGACAAGTATGAGAGATTTGATGTCACAATAGGTTAAATCTTGTCCTGATTGTAACAGGTATAAAACCTCAAATCAAAAACCTGCAAGACTGTTACAAACACCATTTTATGCTCAAAGACTGGAAACTCTTTCTATAGATTTATTTGGACCCCTTCCCGAAAGCAAAATATACTTTCATTGTTGAGGATTGGGCAACACGGTAGGCGGAGCTGTTCGCATTGTCCCAGGCTATCGCTAGGGAATGTGCATTAACACCTCTAAATGAAATATTTTTACGTTACGGGTTACCTAGTAGATAATGGACCCCAATTTGTGAGCGATGTCATGCAACAGTTATGTCATTTATTGGACATTAAGCAAAGTTTATCATTCTCCAGCGAACCCTGTTGAGCGTAAAAATCGAGACCTAAAACCCCGACTTGCCATTTTAGTAGGAGATGACCATGCCTCCTGGGAAGAACATTTACCAGCTGCTAAGATTCGCAATGTATTCAGCAAAATGTGAGACTACAGGTCAAACTGTCGTCTTTGAGTTTCGCGCGTGACATGCGTACATTCGATGATGTTACGCAAGATTTGAACACTGTGATAAATAACGATAATTTTGTTCCCAAAATTACCCCGTACCTTAAAAATTTTGAAAAATTTTCATCTAGCGTACACGATTTAGTCGAAGAGAAACAAGATAAGCGTAAATTCTATGCAAATAAAAAGGGCTAAGCAAAAACGCAGTGCCAAATTCATGCCACGTAGATATGGTCCATATCCCATCTTAGCTCAAAAGTCCTTAACAACTTATGAGATAGCTCATCCAAGTAATCCGAACATTCCGGTAGGTACTTACCACACACACATCCGCACTCAGTCCATATCGAGGTGATTGCCGGTTATTTGAATCGCCGGGTTATAGAATCGGCGCCATTTAGAATCAAAGAGCATCTGTGTTGCAGGAAATCATTATTCTTTCAGCATAATACGTCTCAGAAAAGTGATTTAGTTCAAATAACAAATTTTTACTTAACTAATCCATGTAACAGGCATTTTTCAAAGTGTTAAGTAAAATTTTCGCCATTTAATTGAATCACTTTATTAAGTGAAATATGATTCAATAAAGCGGTGGATTCCGAAATGCGCCAAAACATTTGAATATTAAGTTTGGTTTTGATTCATATAAGCGATGAAATTATAGCGATCTTTCTAAGCTCTGGGAGGGGGGGGGGGGAGGGTTAACCCCAAAATTAAAGGGTTAACCCCTTGGTTGCGCCACTGAGAGGGGGAGAATGTAACGCACCTTTCTCTCCGCTATGCTTTTCAGAGCCTAAAGAGCGCAGTTTGCATTGGTTTCTTGGACGGAACATCTTTTCTTACCCCCCCCCCCCCCCCAATGGGAGTTGTGAATTAGTTCGACATAAGAAATGTCACGCCGCTGACCGTTAAGATGTTGTACGCCTTAACCAAGGTGAATTATGCCTATATATCTGCAGCATATGTCTTCAAACATCCTCTTGTATTTCTGTTATACGTGTCCTATGATATTTTCATGCAATAAATGTTTTGTAATGTCAAGAATTCTTCAATTCTTAGAATGTGCGTTACACAGCTGTTTTAATTTCAATCACTGAACCTACTTAGAGTTTTTGAATTTAATAATATTGTACATATATTTCTGCATTTATCTTTTAAATACAACTGTTTGCTTTGTATCTCTAAGAAAATATTGCGTATCTGTTTGTTGTTAATGCGGGGCCATAACTAAGGGGGTGCTCGGGGCGGCTCATACTCCTCCCTCCCCTTAAATTCCTCTGGAGTTTCCTTTGGAAAAAATTCCAAGGTCACTCGATGCATTTATGTTCCGAACATACAAAATGAAATTCTGCTCAAAAATCTAATTTAGTTTGGAGACCCTTTCATAGTTTTGCAGAAATACTAAAATGATTGTTCCAACACTCGCTCAATCCTATTGGCACATATGCTGTTGCTAACAGGATGTTGAATAGGGCACTTGTTATGTACTCGAATTTTTCATTTTGCATCCTCTTCTTTTCTTAGCCTAAAATGAAGTCGTTACAACAGTTTAATGAGAAACAGAGTAGCTACAGTGTGAATAGGTTCTCATTTATCTTCCTGCGTCATAGAGAAAGAGTTTGAAACAATATAAGCCCCCCTCTACATTTTGCTGACCCTCCCCTCCCCCCTTGTTATTTACTTCTAGTTACGGCGCGGCGGCCCGGCTAGGAAAGCAGCGAATCCATCATGAAGAGTTGCTTATTCAAAATATATTTTGTTACAATCGGTCGAAAAATCCATTTAAGCTGCTAACAGATTCATTTCGAGACACTTTTGAGCCAACACTTGATTTCCACCAACTTTTCGCGAAATGTCCGAAAAACACACAGTGGGATTGCAAACAACAATGTCTCCCTACAATTTTCTGCATTTCCAAAAAAGTCTGTCTCTTCTAGCCGAAATTTTTCATCCAACATCGAACGTTTCAACGAATCAGTGATAAGCGATTAATACGAATAGGCGATCGATATGAACGGCTGGTACTAGCAGTATTGGTTTTCCTGTTTTTCCTCCAACTTTTTTAAAAGACAAATGTAACGGGGAAACTTTGAACGGGAAACAGTTGGAGTTAAAATCGACTGAAAAATTTGTCGCGCGTAAAGTTTGTGAATCTGATAACAGCCTTAGAAATCCTTAAGGGTGTTCTTAAATCAAAAAGGGCAACTTTGTGATACATGCATTATTTTTGTTCGGAAATGCATGAAAATAGCCGGGGTTGTTATTCAGAAACCGTCTAATTGCACTTAACGTTTCATTTTTTCCCCCATCTCAATACAGAAACAGTGGACTAGAAATTTTAAGAAGTTCGTGGGTTCGCGCTTTCGACGAAGATTTAAAAAACTCCCGATGCCTTTCACACTCGAGTTCGGTGCCCCAGGTGACGGACATTTTTGAGCCATGCCGTCAGAGAAATGCGGGGTAGTTTTGAAGAAGAGGAGTCATGGAATGCTGAATCGAAGAGTTGCTTTTTATTTTCATCCTCTTAACCAGTCGAGTCGAGTCGCGCCCTCCAGAGGAACCGGTCCGCGAGAGAGAAGTGGTCCGTGGGAAGGCCGCAAAGAGGTGTCGGCCTTGGCAAGGCCGTAGGCGAGTCACCTTCGCGACCGGTCTCGGATTCGGCCCCGAAACGAAAACGAGAGAGTGTGGGCTCCCCATCCGGTTTCGGAACACACACTTTCATGATCCAATTTGCTTGCTCCGTCTGGAACAGATATGACCTTTTATAAATTTATTTTAATTTTGGAATTTAAAATATTTATGTTTTCTACGTTTGGGACTTTAAAATGTTCCATAATGGGGCGACCCTGGGAGGGCGCATCCTGTGACCGTAAAGTGGGGGCAGTAAAAATTCCTTTCATTGGAGTTTTTTTTTTTTAAAGGTGTTCTTCAATCAAAAAGGTCAACTTTGTAACATAAGTTTTAATTCGTTTTTGCTCGGAAAGGGATGGAACGAGCATGGACTCAGAAATGATCTAATTGCACTCATTTTTTCCGTTTTTATGCAAACGAATAGATAATTCAGAACAAGTCGTCAAACATGATGTTTCGAACCGCATTTTCCCACGGCAGCATCAAAAACCAGTCCATGAAAGATAGAAAAGCGCATGATCACGCGATCAAAATAGCTGATGACTGAGTAGGCAATTTGATTATCATGAAATGGAAAACCGAGTTCGAGTCGAAAGTGTTTCCATAGCCAGAACTTCCAATGTTTATATCTTGTCCGTTGAAAAAATGAATTGGTTAATGTGCCAAAACGCTTTGCGCTTATTGAGCAGAGAACAACCTTAAATGAATATCTTTAATTATAAAAGAGTTGTAAAAAGATGAATAAAGAACAAGTTGGAAATTGCACGTGAAGCGTAGCAAATGAGGTGCGTTCGTACGATAACGAAGTTTTAAAAATATTCAGATCTCGGTGATATAGTTGAGCGTACTTCGGATACAGTATCTTTGTGTTCCTGTAAATATACAGGAAGTAATTTTTATTACACCTCAGCAACGTATAAGATATTCATAAAATGTGAAATAGTTTAATATAATTAAAACACGCCCAAATAATGTTTTTCCGTACAGCATTAAGTAGTGGAACACTTTTGTGTGGCCCTGTAATTTAATAATAAATATTCTTTGTATCGCAGATTGTACAGAATGTATATTTTAATATATATATACTTGATAGGCTCATGTCAATTTCATTATGTTCAAATGAGTGTAAAACCATTAAAATGCATTTGAAACTTCCATTGACCGTAATGTAACGGAATCCTTTTGATTGTCCCTGTAATTGATATATGCATCCGACTTTCATAACATTTGAAATAACTCGACAAAATTATGTAATAATTATATGTTTTAAATTTCAAACGATTAAAATGCATTTGAAACTTTTTTCCCCATTGACCGTCATGTAATGGAATCCTTTTGATAGTCCCTGTCATTGATCTATCCATCCGTTTTTCATAAAATTTGAAATGACTCGACAAAATTATGTTCTAATTACGTATTTTAAATTTCAAACGATTCGGTTGGGTAGTTTTTGCGTTGTTATATGCGGACAGACAGACAGACAACTATAGATGCTATGTATTTAAAAAATTACGAATGCACCTAAAAAGGGAGGAAAAACAGCTATGTGTGTATACGTCATTCGAGGCTCTTATGAGGAAGTTGCTTCCATCTTTCCATTTAAAAATATCAAGGAAATCCTTCGCATCCTTCTGAACGCATGACCGTGGCCAATAAAAATCCCTTTCATTGGATTTTTTTAAAACTATTTGGGAAATAGTTGTTGTCCTCGATAGAGAATTGGGAAATCTGAAGCCTATCTGATTCTTTCTATGAGTTGAATTCCGAAACTTATATTTTTCATTCTCTAATGGGTCCATGCTTAATGTCTAGATATGAAATACTTCTGTTGCCACGGTGGCAAAAAAAAAAAAAAAAAAAAATAATAATAATAAAAACAAAAATAAAAATAAAGTATTAAAAACAACAACAACAAAAAATGAATAACTCAAAAACAAATTGAGATACAAGTTGCATTTAAAAGTGCATTTTTTTCCCTATAGGACGGTGTAAAAATTAAAAATGTGCGATGTTTAGAGGTTAAAAAATTGCAGTACCGAAAAATTGCAAACCTGAAATTTCATTTAAAATTTGTATAGGATGGGTACAGGAATATTCGTTTTTAATCCATGGCGTATTGTAACAGAGGACTCTGTTATGACGTAAGCCATGTTATGATCATTCCTAAAAATGATGTTTATTATTATTATCAATTAAAATACAGAATTTATCGATAAGTCTTTAGAATATCATTCTCCAAAAAAGTCGTTGTAATTTATTAAATTAAATTTTTTTATGAATCTTTTTATTTATGATTGAGTTGGTAAAAAATAAAAATAAATCGTGTGAGGTCACGGATGCGTATATCATAAATTTTTTTTTATCAGGAAGTGGGCTTCCACATTTCCATCCGAATATATCCGTGTCCGTGGTGGTGATGACTTATTTTTTAGATCTCAATGAACGAAGAAGGCTTTCTAAAAGAATTCCAAATCGGTGAAATGAGCGTGAAACATTTCAAAAATGTTTCTCGTGGCAATTTTACCTAATATTTGTAAGCATTAGCTCATGCTCGATGACGACCTGACCTATTTCGGCCAAGACAGGCGGAATGACGAAATACCGAAGAAAGCGTCCTTTTCAAAACATCACGTGACACAAACAAGAAGAAGGTCCTCCGACCTAGCGTGGAAAGCGGGTCGCGACGGACACGGCCCAGAGGATGGAATTCTCGGAATGGGACACACAAGGCGTCGGCTTTTTTTTTTACTCCGAAGATCAGGTGGCTCTCGATACATACATCTATACATATAATAAAACAGTAGGACCCGGTGTGTCTGTACATTGAAGATAATTGACAAAAATGGAGTCAGGGCGATAAAAGAAAACCAATGAAACACAAAAAAAAATTTTTTGAATTTTTTGTCTGTCTGTCTGTCTGTCTGTTTGTTCGAGGTTATCTTCGTAACTACTGAATGGATTTTTATGCGGTTTTCACTAATGAAGAATGCACACTCCCGGGCAGTGTATAGGCTTTGTTTCATCAAAATCGGACAACAGACAAAAAAGTAACAAAAAGAAACAAAAGAAACTATTAGGTGCGCTGCTCACGTTTTTTAGTACATAACGTTTTTTAGTACATATAAAATCCAATAGATGTCACTGTGCGATTTTAAAACGCGCTATCGTTATGTTTTCGCCAGTCTACTTAAGTATGAGAAAGTTTCAAGCTGGCTGTCGTTCCATGTGGTTTAGTCGGTAGAACGTCAGTGCGCCATACTGATGGCCCGGGTTCGATTCCCAGCATGGAATTTTTTTTCACTATGTTGGCATTAACGCCTATAAGCAATTAAAAGAATTTGAAATATTGTATTCAAGGCGAATTTTCTCTCTGGGAAAATTTCCTTGCATTAATATGTCAGTGTAATTTTTTTTTCGATTTAATTTTTTTTTCGAAACTTTGTTTTTCTTAAAAAATTACAGTAAATATTTGATATTTCCCAACGTTTTTTGAATGATCGACTTGCTTTTTTTTTTTTTTAATGTATGTCTGAACCTTATCTAACTACTTCTTCAAGATTTCTTTAGATAAACCGACCAGCGTAGCGGGCGAAGGCCGCTAGTAAATAAATAAACACATTTTCTCGCTCTTATGACCCATTCATTTATAAACGGCAGGGATTTGGAATTGAACCATGAGGAGGGATGTGTTTAAGAAAATTTTAGGACCTGTAAAAGGACCCTTTACAAAATAATTTATCTCAAAACAGGATCCGTCACAAAATTTTTAATCCCCAAACAGGGCCCTTCACAAAACATTTTATCCTAAAACAGAACCCTTCACAAAATTATGTGTCTCTTGAGTACACTTTTCACAGATTTTTACAAATTTAATCATTTAAAAACAAAATCAAGACTGCAAATAAACAGCTGAATTCACCAAAATCCATCGTTCTATGGAGTTCCATTGCTGTCTAAATGACAGACCAGATGTTACGGCCAATAAGGTTATCTGAGCGAAAAATCCCAGCCGGTTATCGCCCGCTTAGCTTAACAGGTAAAGCCCTGTTGGCCTTATAAGCCAAGTATCCGGGTTCGATTCCCGGTCTGGGCAATTTTTCGCTCAGTTTGGAAATATTCAATTCGTATGATAACTTTACCGATCAGTTAGATTGTGTTAAAAGTATTGCAAAATTATGTCTGAAATTTCCACAAATGTAAAAAAAACTTCACACCTTCAAAAAAAAAAAAAAAAAAAAAAAAAAAAAAAAACAGGATTTTGTGAGAAACAGACCCCTAGTGAGTGCATTTTTAGATACATTTCTGACGTGTTGCGTAAGGGTTGTCCCAAAGACCTCAAGATGGGATGGATTTTTCAAGAGGCACATATTGTAGAAATCTGCACGGGCCGGAATTTCCAGGCCCTGGCCTGGTATAGAACTCAGAAGTTCAGCCCGTACAGAAATCAGGCCCGACACAATTTCTGTTTTTTACAACTTCGAAAGTATTCAGATTTTTATCCTATATAATGAAGATTTCTTTAAAAAATACTGCATACATATGGTTTTACAGGAAATACATATTAGCAACATTAATGATTACTTAGATCCTTAGACTTTCATCATTCAAATAAAGATATTCGGTACTACTAGGTTATCCCGTCAACCAAAAAATTATCGCCAAACTATAAGATTAAATGCCAATAATGGATGATCGTGAATGCCACATCTGTTGGAGTTCCCTGCTACAAATTGAACAGAAGTACTATACTTATTTTTATTTTAATTCTGACGTCATTTTTATTTTTTCTTAGTTTAATTTTTCGAATGGAAATTGCTCAATTGAAACTTATTGCCGTTGAAAAACTATTCCAGATTTTGATTTTTCGCAACGATAAAGGATATTGCTTAGATTTTATCTAAAAAATCGCTGTTGATTCTGTATGAAAAAGAAGGAAATTTTGAATTATTAAGGGAAATATTTGGATAAAATTAATAAAACATACCCTATGTTCTTTTCTTGGCTATGTTATATTTATACGCAAAGATACAAAGGCATTAATTTATTCATCAGTTTTGACGTTGACTTCATTTAAATTTTTGTACACGCATTCAAATTTATAACATTATAAAAATAAGGATTAGGATGAATGGTTGCTTAGCAACCATTAAGAGAAAACAAAGGAAGTGAAATAAATACATTTGAAATAAGTAAATCTCTAAAACAAATTAGTTTATATTATTGGAACACATTTATAAAAAATCTCCAAAATTTACAATAATAATTTTAAAAATCTGAAAAATACGCAGACAAAATTTCAAAACAATACGAATAATTTAACTGGTAAATTTTAGTATCCATTTATCGTTGAGTTCCATTAATGAAATGTGTCATTTTCTCTCAAGAAAAAAAAATTGAAAATCATTGGATTTGCCATAGAAAAGCATTATTGCGCAAAATAAAATATTCTATATTTTCCGAACGAATGAATCAAATCTAACAAAAAACTATACAGCTTAATCCCAGTGCCTCACTAACATACCCACTTAATTTCAAGCCAATCGGATGCTTTTTGCGTCAGTTATCGCGGAACAGACAGACAGACTGACAGACAGACAGAAACCAAAAAAATTTCGTGTCTTCAAAGTAAGCCTTCACTGAGGTTTCGGCAATAAATGATTAATAAAATAAAGAGGGTTTACACAAATGCATATTTAACTCTTTTGTGAGGAAAAATTCATGGGACTCAGACCTTCAGACCTTGCCAGCTAGACTTTCCACTCAATGATGGACCTGATTTCAGGGTCATCAAGTTGGTCTATCCGGATGCTCTCGTTACTCCACTGATCTTGCGATGATTCGACATAGTTGTAACTTGTCTTACTACTGTACCTTTGGCATTAAATTTTTTTATCAACCCGGTCCCCGTACCTACGATTCTCTGAGCAGGGTCTTCTAGAGAGAGTATCTGCATTTCCACGCGATGACCCTTTTCGGTGGTATAGCTCCATGTCATACTCTTGAAGCTTTTGTATCCCCCTGGCTATATTGCCTTAAAATTCAATAGCCAGGTCAGAGAGGCATGATCAGTCTGAATCAGGAACTTACGTCCGTAAAGATAGTGATGGAAATGCTCTATGGCCTTCACTACAGCAAGAAGCTCCTTTCTTGTTGCGCAATAGTTTTGGTCTGTCTTGGACAAGCACTTGGTGAAACAGACGATGACACGCTCCTAGCCTTCGATTTCTTGGATCACCAATGCTTTCGTTACTTGCATCCGTATCATATATAAACTATTTGTCTTTTTGAGGATATGATAGAACTCGAATTTCGAAAAGTTTAAGGAGTAAATATTACTGCCTCCTTAAACTTTTTGAAAGTAACGTCACATTCCTCTGTCCAAATAAATTTTTGAT
Source organism: Maratus speculifer (assembly GCA_964019185.1). Lineage (NCBI taxonomy): Eukaryota > Metazoa > Arthropoda > Arachnida > Araneae > Salticidae > Maratus > Maratus speculifer. The sequence goes on along the minus strand of OZ025294.1, from coordinate 427,990,133 downwards.
TGTTAATTTTGATTGAACTGTTTGATTGAAGTAGTGTTGCAATCGTCGAAACGCCTTTGACGAATTTTCTGAAATAGGTGACGATTCCAATTTTTCGCGGCCATATCTTCTCTGGATCAGTCCGAACGCTTTCTGCCGAAATAATGTGTTCAAGGTAGTTGATTTCATTGCGAAAAATTACACTTGAAGGGGTTTAATTTCAGGTTAGCCTCCTTTAATTTTTGAAGCACCCGTCAGAGATTGTTAAGATGTTCATAAAACGAATGTCTAGTATTATGATATCATCTAAATAAACAAGACAGGCCTCGTATGACAGTCCCCGAAGAGCTGTTTCCACAAGACGTTCAATAGTTGCAGGTGCGTTACACAGTCCAAAGGGCATTACCTTGAATGGCCACAGTCCTTGTCCTGTGGTGATTGCAGTCTTCTCGTGGACATCGGGTTGGATCTCCACTTGCCAGTTTGAATCTTCAGTCCACCACACTCCACTTTGAATCTTCAGGTTCAAAGTCGAGAATTAAGTGTGTGAACTAACACCAAAGCCCGCAAGTGTCGTCAGTCCTAGGTAGAAGATAGTTATCTTTTTTTGACGTCATTCAGTCGGCGGTAGTATACACAAAACCTTGTAGAATCGTTCTCCTTTCCTACTAACACAATGGCAGACGTCCATTGTTCGATGACATCAATCTCTTCCATACCTTTAATTAACTTCTGCACCTCCTTTTGCTTGGCGTCTTGGATGATGCTTAAAAGCAGAGTGATATGCCGTATCAATTCGGTGTTTTGCCATTTTTGTCTGTCTAAAAGTTTCAGATGTTCGGAAAATAAACTTTAGAAATCCCTGCAGCATCCTTCTGGTTCGCATCTAAAGCTGTATTTTGTAACAGGTTGCTAGACTAGATTTATCTGAAGATTCCTGAGAATGGATGGAATTTTGAGTTATGCACGTCACAGGAGAACATGTCGCTGTCATCTCTCCTTTCTTGATAGTCCTCGTTTTGCATTTAATGTTAGCAATCTCGACTGCGATGGTCTTTTTCGAGAGGCCCATTACAGAAGAAGTCACCAGTATACATCTGCTTGTGTACTATTCGCTTCAAGTCTATATGGCCAAATCGGCAATTAGTTCCATTATTAACAAAGGCAGAAACTAAAAATTTTGTTCTTGGAGCTGTATTAATGTCCTCTTTTTCTATAACTGTTAGTTTACAGTCGAATAACAAATAAATATTACTTGAAAGAGGTTTTACAAAAAGCAAATAATTTTGACATGTTTCGATCCTAGTCTGATAAGAACCATAATCATAATAGAAATAAAAATCAGTGCGTTTCATGGTCAAAACAAATGGTACACGACAATGAGTGTTAAACAGAAACCACGCGCCCTATTGTAAGGAAAAAAAAAAAAAAAAAAAAAAAAAAAAAAAAAAATTAAAAACAGACCATGATTTAATTTAATTTTCCAACTTGTTTTATCCCATTCAAGCTTTCATGTGGAATTTATTCATTAATTCTAACTATAACTTAGGAATAATAAAAGAAACAATATCATTGCAAACAAAACTTTTACGCGTATAAGTTTCAATGAAACATTGAAATATTAAATATGACATTTTCAATATTTTTATATGATAGTTTACATTCAATTTCTCTATTTAATCTAAAAAGGCTTATTTCTTCAAATTTAGAGAGCAATTTATTATTTTTGAAATTCAGTTTGAAGTCAAGCTTCTTCAGTCTGTGACAAATGCTGTCTGGTGATACTTGGTCTCTCCAAAGTTGATGGTTAAACTGACCTTTCCATGTCTCCCTATCTTCTTGCTCGTCACAGTTGGCAGGGTAACGCAGGACAGTGTCCAGATGGGTTTGCACATCAATTTCCGAGCCAAGTCTTCTATCATTGTCACATGAGTCCACAACCCTATGGCAATGATTTTCGTTAGTGAGTTCTATCACATACAATCCATTATCGGTGCCACTCACTTCGGATATATCTGGAGGAGCTTCACTTGGGGCTTCTCGCAATCTTCGTTCACGTTCGTTGTGTTTGAAGTATTTTCTTCGGAGGTGGATCGCCATATCCTCAGCATTTGAGATTCTGTCCCAGAGCTCTTCTGGTTGAGCTTGTCCTCCCAAAATTTAAAACTTGACTAACTCTTGGCTTACTTTTCTCATATCCTTCTGTAAGTTGATCCCAGTGTCTGGGTTTTTATTCACCATTACCTCTCTGGCTGATTGGCGATCTCTTCGGCTACCTTGTGTGGCCGCTTCCAACTTTAAGGGTGTATTCGAAAAAACGCTTTTTCACCTTCAGCAGCTCGAAATTTTCCGATACAATTTCAGACATATTTTCTAAAATAGAAACATGAAACTTGCTGAGGTGATTCTTGAAGAGGCGTATAAGGTGCCGTGTGATGTTTTTTTTACGCTCCATTCATTACAATTTGATTTATAAACACATTTACGGTCTCGGCATGACCCTTTTTTTTTCGTTCTCAGATCTCTCGCTTCGGGAAGATCTGTTCAAAATGCCGTTTCTGATCGCTTTTTTTACAACGTTTTTTACTTTATCAAAGAATTGACAATCACGGCACCTTTTGCGCTTTCTAAATAAGAGAATCTGCAAGTTGAATGCGTTTGAGAGCAAAAGTGCATTCAAAAATAAAACGGAAAGGAAGCAGTTTGAATCGAAATACACCCTTAATACCTGAACGTCCGCCCTTCGCTCCGCAATCTACACTTCTGGATCTTTTATTCCATCTACAAAGTACTGGAGTGAGAGCATTTCCCGTACATTAGGGGCAGAAAACAAATGCCAAATTTGCAAGCCCTTCTATTTCTGAGACTAATTCTTGGTAGATGTCACCTGATTTTTTATGGCGAGTGTATCCTTGTATGATCTTTAAAAAAATTTTCTCTAAATCTCAGTCCGTGTGCTCACTCAGAAAGGTATATTCTGGTTCTCAGAATTGGGTTGCTTCCTACCTGGCAATGTTTGTAAAACATCAATAGTTTCTTTTATCAAAGACGCTACCAGTTGGCAAGCTTTCACCTCGTCAATCTACTAGTTCGCTTCGGCTACAAAGGAGAACTGGATCTTTTAAACTTACCAGGAGCCCTTCCTTGTCACCTTAATTTGCATGGGAAAAGCAGACGGGTTTTAGAATCTTCATATTTACCTCTGGATGCTGACAACTTCTTCTCAAGATTATGTACTCTTTCATCTAATTCCTCTTTAAGGGTGTATTCGAAAAAATGATTTTCCACCTTCAAGAGCTCGAAATTTTCAGATGCAATTTTGAACACATTTTTAAAAGTAGAAACATGAAACTTGCTGAGGGGATTTATGAAGTCACGTACAAGGTGCCGTGTGATGTCATTTTTTGCTGATTTCATTAGAATTTGATTTATAAGCAATTATTTTATCAGCGTGACTCTTTTTTTCGTTCGCAGGCCTCCCGCTTCGGAAAATTGGGTCCAAAACGCCGCTTTTGACAGCATTTTTTGCAACATTTTCTGCATTTATCAAGGAATTGACAATCACGGCACCTTGTATAGTTTCTAAATAAGAGAATTCGAAAGTTTGGTGCATTTGAGAGCAAAAATGAATCTAAAAATAAATCTGAAAAAAAGCAGTTTGGGTCGGAAAACACCCTTAAGGGTGTATTCGAAAAACTACTTTCCTACCTTGAACAGCTCGAAATTTCCCGATATATTTCCTGACTCATTTTTGAAAGTAGAAACATGAAACTGGGTGAGGGGATTTCTGAAGAGACCTGTCAGGTGCCGTGTGATGTCATTTCACGCTCCATTCATTAGATTGGGATTTATAAACAATTATTTTCTCAGTTCGATCATTTTTTTTCCCATTTCCCCGATCTCCCGCTTCGGAAAAATCGGTTTAAAAGGCTCACTTTGGCTGTATTTTTTGTAATATTTTCTGCATGTATCGAAAACTCGACAGACACGGCACCTTGTAAAAGTTTCTGAATCTGCGAGTTGGATGCGTTTGAGAGTGAAAATGAATTCAAAAATAAATCGGAAAATAAGCAGTTTGGATCGAAATACACCCTTAACATTAGTAACGTTATTCGGATTTTTTTTTTCCTACCGAAACTACTCTTCTTTCTGTCGACGAGAGCTTTTCTTCTAGAGCTTTCTTGATGTATTCTTTTATTCTCACTTGGTCTTTATCCATTTTATCTTTCAACATTTCTAGTTTCTCTTGGTCTACATTTATTTTCTCCTTCGCTTCTTCCATTTAATATTTCATTTAAAATATCTTTTAAATGTGTTTGTTTAAAATCTAATTTAAATGCGAATATTTATTTTAAATAACTCTATAAATTCAGTTTCATTTACCTTTTTTCAACTTTACAAAATGAATTGTAAACACTTTTGAACGCATCAGAAAATGAATTGTGTTTTACTTTTTAATTCAAAAGTTTTAATTATTTTTTTTCTAGTAATTAAGTTAGAAATCTTAATTTGTAGATTTTTTTTCATTTTTAAAGTAAATTTGGATTTAACACAGATAGAAGTTATACGCATGCGTGCTTTAAGGGTGAAAAAACTCTTTTTCACCTTCAACAGCTGGAAATTTTCCGATACCATTTCAGACATATTTTTAAAAGTAGAAACATGACACTTGCTGAGGGGATTCTTGAAGAGGCGTATAAGGTGCCGTGTGATGTTTTTTTTACCCTCAATTCATTAGAATTTGATTTATAAACATTTACCTTCTCGGCAGGACCCTTTTTTTCGTTCTCAGATCTCTCGCTTCGGGAAAATCGGTTCAAAATGCCGTTTTTGATCGCTTTTTTTTACAATGTTTTTTACATTTATCAAAGAATTGACCATCACGGCACCTTGTGCACTTTCTAAATAAGAGAATATGCAAGTTGGATGCGTTTGAGAGTGAAAATGAATTCAAAAATTAATCGGAAAATAAGCAGTTTGAATCGAAATACACCCTTAAATGAACGGAATGTCTTCCACACTGCGAAAAATATCCGTTAAATTTACTGCAAAAGCTACTGGCAGCAATGATGCCAGCAGTTTTTGCCGTAAAAATTGCAGTAAAATTAGATGTAATTTTTTTTAATTACACCCAATTTTACAACAAAAACTGCTAGACGTAAATTTAACAGATGTTTTTTTACATTTTTCAGAGTTTCGAGGAATATTGAGGTACAAAACATGTTTTCAAGGGGTAAAAGAAATCATGCGATCATGGAGCAACATTTTCTTTTATACTGAGCGTTTCCTCCAAACTGAATTTTTTCGGACGTTCGTTTGACGACAGCAGACCTCTTTGGATCGTCAGCACTTTTGTAAAAATTCAAGACAAGGGTTCTCGCTGTTCGGAGTCGGAAGCATAAAATGACTTCGTACCGGGATTTCTAAAACACTAGTGACTCAAGCAACTCCCCATTCTGACTAATCGCTTAACAAAAGAAAAATAATAAACATTACAAGGATGATGACGCCTTTTTCGGCTTGGCCCACCAGCTCCATTCTTATGTCTGCGTTTTAGAACTCTTAAAAGGATGATGCGTCTAGCTAGCGTTATCACAAACACCTCATTAACATAGAGCCTCTTGTACAGGAAGTAATAGTCCGAGAGCCGACCGCACAAAAACCCTGTGTCATCGAGCACAAGGAAAAATCCTTTATTTTATACGGAAGAAGTAGTAATTGAGGAATCGACAGGAAAGATCTATGGCTGCCGGAAGCGAAGGGTGCATAAGTCAAAAATGAATACCACTCGTGGTTGACTCGTAGGCAGTGTTCTCGCTGACTTTTGACAAACGTTAGTAATTTGGCTAATTAAAAATAAAAAACATTCGCCAAATGAAAAAAGCATTAGCAAAATAAATTCGCCATATAGCACATTAAAAAAAAAAAAAATCTTCAATTTTTTAATGCACTCCCCCCCCCCCCTTTTTTTTTTTCAATATCGTTTTTATAACTGTGACAGCGATTGTTATTAATATAATTTCAACTATCCGCTACAAATATAAAAAATATGTATACATTAAATATATGTATATATGCATATGTATGAAAAACGAAAAAAAGGGCAAAGATTGAGCACTAGCAATTTGGCGAATCTAATCGCTTGTTTACTCGCCAAATGAAGAATTTAGTCGCAATTTGGCGCATTGGCGAGCGACAGCGAGAACACTGCTCGTAGGTTTATCATAGCATTATGTAGTGGAATACTTTTATGTGGCCCTGTAATTTAACAATAAAAATTCTTTGCATCACAAATTGTACAGAATGCATATTTTAGTATATACTTCATAGATTCATGCCATTGCTATTATGTTCGAATGAGTGTAACATCATTAAAATGCATTTGAAACTTTTTTCCCCATTGACCGTAGTGTAACGGAATCCTTTTGATTATTCCTGTAATTGATCTATACATCCTATTGTCATAACATTTAAAATGACTCGATAAAATTACGCAATAATTATATGTTTTAAATTTCAAATGATTAAAATGCATTTGAAACTTTTTTCCCCATAGACCGTAATGTAACGGAATCTTTTTGATTGTCCCTGTAATTGATCTATAGATCCGACTTTCATAAAATTTGAAATGACTCGACTAAATTATGTTATAATTATGTATTTTAAATTTCAAGCGATTCGGTTTGGTAGTTTTTGCGTTGTTATATGCGGACGGACTGAGCGACAACAATAAGTGCTACGTATTTACATAATTACGAACGCACCTAAAAAGGATCAAAAAGAATTGTTTAAGGGCGTATTCCGATCCTAACTCTTATTTTCAGATTCCTTTATGCACCCAACTGGCAAATTCTCTTATTTAGAAACTGGACAATGTGCTGTGCGTGTCGATTCCTTGATAATTGCAGAAAATATAGCAAAAAATGCTGTTAAAGTGGGCGTTTTGAACGGAATTTTCCGAATCGGGAGATATGGGAATGAAAAAAAAAAGGTCCGGCTGAGAAATATAATCGTTTACAAATAAAATTCTAATGGATTGAGCGAAAAATGAAGTCGCACGGCACCTTGTATACGTCTCTGAAAATGACCTCATCAAGTTTCATGTTTTTACGTTTAAAAATGAATCTGGAAATGTATGAAAATTTTGAGCTGTTGAAGGTTAAAAATAGTTTTTTTTTTCGAATAGATCCTTAACTAAAGGATTCAATTATAATTTTATTTCCTCAAATGTTCAAAGCGAAAATCTGTAAAAACCACAGATAATTATTTTGACTGGGGTTATCTATATAATAAAGGCCAAACGTATCTGTGCGTAACGCATACGTCATGTTTTGAATGGCAACACTTTCCAATGAAATTTCAGTTTTGCAATTTTCGCTATTGTAAATTTTTAAACTTCTAGACATTGCACGTTTTCATTCTTTATACCATCGTTTAGAAAAAAAAATGCACTTTTAAATGCCGTTTGTTAGAAAACTGTATCTTAATTTGTTTTTGAGATATTAATTTTTTTTGTAGTTTTTGGTTCAATTTCTCTAATGGTGGCAACTTGAGTAGAGCATTTATGTGGGAAAGAGAGGAAAATAGCCATAAAAAAGAAGTAAGAGAAGTAAAATGAGTAAAAGAAAGAGTAAAAAAGAAAAAAAAAATAGCGATGCAGTTTAGTGGCTGGAAGTGACGCCAAAAATGTAACCCTAAAATTCGCTGCATTGCATCAAACACAACCGCATGCTTTCACAAAAAAGGAAAACTTTTAGCGATGCAATTTTAATTCATAATACAATGAAATGCTATTTTATAATGCTAAAATATAATCAGATATTTTTCATTTAGAGAAAAAATGATGTTAAAAAATTCGGTCTCTGTTCCACGTGATTGTTTTGTTTGGGCCGAATGAGAGACTTAAATTGGAAAAATGACGTCCATCAAACCGTTTTAATCGCATACTGCACCTCCATATATCGCTTTTCTCCATGGAAAATAACAGATCACTGTATAATTTAGTTGTCATTTTTTCATAGCAACTGAAAAAAAATAGTAATTACAAGATGAATGTAGATTCTACCATTGCAGAATTCAGTTTCGCATCCGATTAGAAAAAAAAAAAAAATCGATAGAAGTTTTTTAGAAGGGCGACCCCGTTTAAATTGCAATGAACTAACTTCATTTTTCTTGTGTTTATCAATATAATAGCAAACAGAACGGCGTGAAATACCCAATTGAATAGCAATTTCTCTCTGAGACATTGGAATTGCGGAATAATAAAGAGATACAATTTGACGTGCTACTTCTTCATTGACTAGATTCATCAAAAACGGATTTTTTCTTTAGTTTAAACGCTTTTTTATAGACTCTGAGTAAAAGGAAATGCAATTTAACAATAAAACGAATGGAATCCCGTCGAATTCGACGAATGAAATGTTTAAAAGACCCGATCGATTTGGTTTTAAAAAAAGCAAAAGTAATTACATTATTGAATCAATATACTATAATAAATATATTTACAAAGTAAATGTCAAATTTGCCAGTTACAATTTTGCATTCATATATTCGCACATCTACAGTTAAAATTGTAATATGAGTGTCGGCGAAATTCAGAAATTTTATTTTATATGCACTCACAGAAAAATAGCTTTATTTAAAAAAAAAAAAAAAAAAAAAATAATAATAATAATATCGGGTACTACTAGGTTATCCCATCGACCAAAAAATTATCGCCAAACTATAAGATTAAATGCCAATAATGGATGATCGTGAATGTCACATTCAATGACATTAAATACGATTCATGTGTTTAAAATGTCATTAAGTGATTTTTATTAATATTTTTATTAATATTCTACTATTTATTTATTTTTTCGTTATTTAAAATAAAAATTATGTCAATATGTATAGTTTGGCTATTAATGTGGCGATTTGTATAATTTGGCGAAATTGGTCGACGGGATAACAGAGTAGTACCTAATATCGTTATGAGTAAAAATACAATGTTTTAAATAGTGACGTCATTTTCTCTTCAAATATTCTTTAAAAGTTACTGTTTATGAAAAAGGCCTCCATAATAATATTGTAATTCCCTTTTATCTGGTTGCTGAATGACATAATTTTCCTCATTTGAAATTTCTCTTATTTTGATTTAGACATTAATTTTTATCATAAATTATTTTCTGTCATTTTATTTACATTATTAATATTATTTCTCAGTAAATATATATATTTTTTTTTTAACTCAATTAGTGCATAATTATACGCAATCATTTTAGAAAATAAATTTTTATTATCGAGAGAAAAGCTAAACTGTGTTGCCACCATTTTGAAGAAATGTCATGAAAAAGCTTTTAAAATTAAAAATAAAATATAAAAATGGAAATAAATTGAAAAATAATTAAAATGGGCACAACTACAAATAAATAGCTTTCATTTAAAAAAATAATTATCAAAATCGGTTGACTAGAAAATTCAGTACTGATGACACGACATTTTTAGCTTGTCTGAAAGAAATAGCATCGGATGCTAAAAAACCTGTTATGTCAATATGTCGTCGGCTATAAAACCCGGTGAATGCCGTTGGTTTTATTTCGTTTTTATCTATGAATTTAATGACTTTTAGTTCGTTGTAAACTTACTATACAAAAAATACATCAATTAACCTTTACAAAAATGTATTTTAAAGAATAACTGGGTGTCATATTTTCTTAGAAATTTTTAAAAACTGAGAATGCAATTTTATTCTTTGGCGAAATCTTTGGCTAATAACTTCTATCTTGCATCTAATACGGAAGTACCGATAATTTTTAAAGCTGCATATGATTACACTGAGAAATAAAAAAAATATGGTTCTGGCACATAGAATCTAAGTAATGGCTCTAGAAAAAATAGTTCCATGTCATCCTTATAAATTTTAGTTCCATTTCTTAGAGAGTTCCAGAGCCTCTTACTAGAATTCAAGAGCGTTTTCCTATATTTTTGCTGTCAAATTTGTCTAAAAATCTCTTCAAATAGATGCGAACACAAGAGATTTGATTTAGTAACTAGAATTATAGCTTAAGAAACCATTCCTAAAATCAAGCAATAATTTCTCGCTACTGAAACGGTTCAATATCGTTTCGTCTCCCAGAAAACAAGAGACTAGAAATGTCAAGTCTTTTCGCCTATTCAGCTTAGTTGTTTACCCTACTCGCATAGTTTGGACATCTATATTTCTAGTTTAGAGATTCAGAAAGTGACTAACTATTCATTCTAGGTGAAAGCGGCATATTTTTTTTCTCAGTGTATGTAAATAATATGTTTCATATAAAATTGCTGTTAGGAATTAGTTGGCAGTTTAAAAAGCCGCAGAAAAAGTTTACGCAGAAAAAATTTATTGGGCTTCCCAATTTTAAATTTTAAAAAAGTTTTTCACCTTTACTTTGTGACCCGGGAACCCCGGGTTCGGTGTACTAGTTTCTTTAAAGTATAAAATTTCTACAAATATATACTGCATTTCCCGGTTTTAAAATGGTGCCGTATTTTTCGACGCTGATTCCGAATACGTCATTTTCGTAAAAATAATTTCTCCACTCATTATCATTATTTGACGTCCGATTTTGGGTGCGTTCGTAATTATGCGAATACGTAGCACCTTTGTTTTCGCTCAGTCTGTCCGTCCGCATATAACAACGCAAAAACTATCCAACCGAATCGTTTGAAATTTAAAATACATAATTATTACATAATTTTGTCGAGTCATTTTAAATTTTATGAAAATCGGATGGATCGATCCATTACAGGGACAATCAAAAGTATTCCGTTACATTACGGTCAATGGGGAAAAAAGTTTCAAATGCATTTTAATCGTTTGAATTTAAAACATATAATTATTACGTAATTTTGTCGAGTCATTTCAAATGTTATGAAAGTCGGATGCACAGATCATTTACAGGGACAATCAAAAGTATTCCATTACATTACGGTCAATGGGAAAAAAATTCCAAATGCATTTTAATGAAGTTACACTCATTCGAATTGGCATGAATCTATGAAATATATACTAAAATATGCATTCTGTACAATCGGTGATGCAAAGAATTTTTATTATTAAATTACAGGGCCACACAAAAGTATTCCACTACATAATCCACCCCATCTATACGGGGAAATATGGTTTGGTACGTGTTTTAATTATATTCAACTATTTCACATTTTATGAATAAGATATACGTTGCTGAGGTGTAATAAAAATTACTTCCTGCATATTTACAGGAACACAAAGATTTCGACCACTGTACTATATCCGAAGTACGCTCTACTATATCATCGAGATCTGAATATTTTTAAAACTTCGTTATCGTACGAACGCACCTCATTTGCTACGTTCACGTGAAATTTCCAACTTGTATTTTTTTATTACAGACAATATAAAATGAACATATTGCAATAGTTATCACTATTTGCGAATGTATGTTAATTTCATCATTAAAAAATAAGTACTTAAAGCTTAGAATTAAGAAAAGAAAATTTAAAATTTAAAATCGAGTCATCGATTTTAAAATTTTTGATATTTTATAACACTTAAAAATTTCTAGAAAAAAAAAAAGGGTAAAGGCAAAGCCACCTGTTTTCCCGATTTCTCTTGCCAAATGGAGCTTTTCTCATCGCATCTTGTGGCTGACATTTAACGCTTCCCGAACACACACTTAGACTTATCTCACCATTACGCAGATAAGAAGACGTCTTCTCAATTAGAATTGAGACTGAATTCGATTTTATTTCTGTTACAGATTTCAGAACGACATGGAAGCGGTTCGTTTTCCAAATCCGAGAAGGAGCTCCTTTAAGGGTGTTCTTATAACTGCTCCGCTCAACAAGCGCGAAACATTTTCTCACATTTACGAATTCATTTTTTCAACGGAGAAGATATAAACATTCGAAGGCCTTGACTACGGAAGCGATTTTGAACCGAACTTATTTTTCCATTTTAGGATCATTCAATTATCCATCCAGTTCTAAGCTATTTCCATCAAGTGATCATCCGTTTTTCTCCCGCCTTCCGACCGGTTTTTCTATTTTCGTCGGGAAATGGGGTCAAAAACGTCCATTTTGAAGGCTTGTTATGAAAGATCTATTGCGTTTGTAAAAAAAAAAAAAAAAAAAAAAAATTGAGTGCCATTACACAGTTTCTGAATAACAACACCTGCTATTTTCGTGCATTTCCCAATAAAAATAAATGAACGTTTATGTCACTAAGTTGCCCCTTTTTCATTTAAGAACTCCCTTAAGGGTGCATTCGAGAAAACTCTTTTCCACCTTCAACAGCTCGAAATTTTCCGATACCATTTCAGACACATTTTTAGGTGCGTTCGTAATTATGTAAATACGTAGCACCTATAGTGGTCGTTCAGTCTGTCGGTCTGTCTGTCCGCATATAACAACGCAAAAACTACCCAACCGAATCGGTTGAAATTTAAAAGACATAATTTTTACATAATTTTGTCGAGTCATTTAAAATGTTTTGATAATCAGGTGCATAGATCCATTACAGGGACAATCAAGAGTACTGCATTACATCACGGTCAATGGGGAAAAAAGTTTCAAATGCTTTTTAATCGTTTGAAATTTAAAATACTTAATTATTACATAATTTTGTCGAGTTATTTCAAATGTTTTGATAATCGGGTGCATAGATCAATTACAGGAGCAATCAAAAGTATTCAATTACATTATGGTCAATGGAAAAAAAGTTTCAAATGTATTTTATACGTTTGAAATTTAAAATGCATAATTTTGTCGAGTTATTTCAAATTTTATGAAAATCGGATGCATAGATCAATTACAGGGACAATCAAAAGTATTCCGTTACATTACGGTCAATGGGGAAAAATGTTTGAAATACATTTTAATGGTGTTACACTCATTCGAACTTAATAAAATTTATATGCAACAATAAATAACATATTATGATATACATTTTACATAATTTGTGGTGCAAAGAAAATTTGTTATTGATTTACAAGGCCACACAAAAGTATTCCATTACATAATGGTATAGGGAGAACATTGATTGATGAGCGTTTTAATTGTAATTCACTATTTACAATTTTATGAAATTGATATAGGAGAGTAATATTTTTTTACATTTCGTTATCGTACGACCGCACCTCATTTGCTACGCTTCATCTACGCAATTTCCATCTTGTTAAAGGTAGAAACATGAAACTGACCGAGGGGATTTTGGAAGAGACCTACCATGGAAAGTGGCGTGTGATTTCGTTTTTTGTTCCATTCATTAGAATTGGATTTATAAATAATTACCTTCTTAGTAGGACCCTTTCTTTCGTTCCCAGATCTCCCGCTTCAGGAAAAATCGGTTCAAAACGCCCAATTGGCAATCCCCCCCCCCCTTTTTGCAATATTTTTTTGCATTTATCGAATAATCGCCAAGCACGGCACTTTTCTCTCTATAAGAGAGTTGGGCAGTTGGATGCGTTTGAGAGTGAATTTTAAAATAAGCAGTTTGAATCGGAATACAGGCTTAAAAAGTGAGACAGCGCCTTAACCCTTTCGGGTCTGGTGTACATACCATTTTCTGGAATATTATTTTGCTTTAAGGGTGTATTCGGAAAAACGCTTTTCCACCTTCAACAGCTCGAAGTTTTCCGATACAATTTCAGACACATTGTTAAAAAGGAGAAACGTGAAACTTGCTGAGGGGATTCTTGAAGGGACGTATGAGGTGCCGTGTTCATTTTTCGCTCAATTCATTAGAATTTGATTTATAAACATTTACCTTCTCTGCATGACTCTTTTTTTTCGTTCTCAGATCTCACGCTTCGGGAAAATCGGTTCAAAATGCCGTTTTGGATCGCTTTTTTTTACAATGTTTTTTACATTTATCAAAGAATCGACCATCACGGCACCTCGTGCACTTTCTAAATAATAGAATCTGCAAGTCGGATGCGTTTGAGAGCAAAAGGGAATTCAAAAATAAATCGGAAAATAAGCAGTTTGAATCGAAATACACCCTTGAGAAATGCTTTTGCTATTTATTTATATGTAGTAATGCCAGTACATATCAATGCATTTACTATATGACTTCATTTATGTTTAATAATATTAATAATTATTATTATTTACTTCATTCTCTTTGCGCCATTTGCGATTCTTTTATTCTAAGCATATATTTCACTCTAAAAATTTAAAATAAAAGTTTCTTTCCTAAAAGAATCACGTGTAATATAAAACGCAAAAAAGTATTCGAAAATTTTCAAATAAATTAAATCTTGTTTTAATGCAATAAATTGTAAACATCTTTATCAATTCTTGCTTAGCTTGTTGTCGTATGAATATCAATTGATTGAATAGTAGGCAAAACAACATCATTCGTTTTTTTTTTAGACAGTGGAATATTGTTTAAACACTAATTAATCTATTTGGATAGCTAGTGTTAATGTTACCAATGTAAAAGTTATCTATACTAATAAAATAACAAATCGCTCTGTCTGCGTGTGTGTGTGTGTGTGTGTGTGTCTGCGATGGCTAGCAAAATCTATGGGACGTACGAAGCTCAAAATTTTTATGAGAGTAGCCCAATATCTCTCCTGATGCACCTGAGCTTCAGAATTTCGAAATTCTATTTATTAACTGAGTAATTAATTAAATTCCAAAGATCACTCTCATAAAAAATCGCCTTTTTTCTTCTTTTTTTTCTCTTCATTTAGTTATGGTTGGTTGGTTGCATAAAATTTTCGCATAAATAATTTAAAAAGCTGGAACAGACCTTTAAAATTCATAGACTGGCAAACTGTCAGTTTAAATAATGATTTTTTATCACAGCGGTTGCAAACCATGGAGGAAAAAGATAGGTGGTGGTGAAGTAAACCGAAAAAAGAGTTGCAATATTAAACCATTTATCGCTCAAATATTAATGTCCCAAACAAAAGCATGTGGAAGGGATTTTGTATTAATAAGACGAATTGAAAGAATTGAATAACAGCTGAAGTGTATTTTACGAAGAAATAGTAATTTTTTAAAATGGTCTTTTTTCTATTATATTATTTATTTTTAAAAAATGTTTGCTTTTAAAATAATTGAAATTGATAAATTCGAAATAATTTAAATGTCAAAATAAAATTAAATAAAATATTGAAAACATTTGATTTGAACTAAAAATTGTATTACTAAAAGCTTTCTTTTTTTTTCAGAACTTTTTAATACTTTATAACGTAGATGAAAATATGTTTTTAATTTAACAACATATTAATAACTCTATGTGAATATATAAAATATATTTATGAAAACATTCTTTTAAAATCATGCGCGAAAACTTAAATAACAAATATTAGTCTAAAATATAGATTTCAGAGTGCAGACGATTTTAAGACATTAACGAAAGAATGTTAACTTTTCAAGCAAAATCTTAAATGATGCTTCTATATTGATATTTCAAAGTGACGGCTAGGTTACATTTATGTTATATTTAAGTTACGGTAGGGTAATGTTAAGTCGCAGTTAGGTTACAGACAGATTATGGTTATGGTACAAAAGTTTACGGTTAGGAATTTGTCCACAGAGTCAACATTACGCATGCTTTGATTAAAAATATACACTTTTGTTAAATGGCTCTGAAATTATAATACTATATACCAATCTTTTATCATCGCGTATCGATTCATTCACGGTATAGTCGGATTTAAGAATGATATAATTAGTTTGAAATTCAAAATTTTTCACTTGGGATTTCTATGCGAAAAAAATAATTAGTTACGTGATTTAACAGTGATTTTTACGGGTAAATATCAACACTTTAACACGAAACTAACGCAATCGTTGGATGCATGTTCCCTCCCGTGTTTCTCATTGCTCATTTTAAGTATTTCTAGAGCTTAATATTAGTTGTTGTTTTTAAAATCGATTTTTCACAAAGTCAGCTGCGACGTATTTCAGACAATGCATTTCTGCATGCTTCCAGTTATTGATAAAATCATACAAATTTCAAGTTCGTTTAATATTGTTAATACGGACCCGGGCAACGCCGGGCGGGTCAGCTAGTTTTTTCTAAAAACTGAAAATGAATCGGACTTGAAAGTGTTAAAATTTCGGAACAACCAGGGCCTGACTAAGGCAGGGGCATGCGGGGCAATTGCCCCGGGCCCCCGGTCTTAAGGGAGCCCCCCAAGAACAGATATAAGTTTTTTCTTAAAGGAGTGTCAAATGATAAAAATGGTCAAAAGTGACAAAAATTAATTTTTTTTTCAATTTTAAGGGTCTCTCTTATCCAACCACCTTTGTTTCCATACCCAATGCTTCGTTAAGGTCTCGTGTACCTGTAATTGAAAAAAAAAACTGTATTCTATAATTTTTTTTAAGTTGCCTTTTGCTATCGTGTAGATCGATGTGAATAGTACTTGGTACGAAATTTGTACAACTTAAGAAAAATTTTAAGATAGAAGAAGGGGGCCCCCCTAATAATGTTTGCCCCAGGGCCCCCCACTGTCTAAGTCGGGCCCTGGGAACAACGTGAACGGAGAATAAAAGATTCTTTCTTTTGACTTGGATAGCTGAGGTCCCTCTCCACATCACCCCTTTTTATTTTTCCGATTTTGGTTGTATATATTTTTCTAATGACGCTTTCATTTTCGGAACGTGTTTTGAAAGTGAAAGCAACTTTATAAAACAATATCTGAAGCCAAAGTCCAAAAAGTAAAGGAAAAAAAAAGCGATTTAAATAGTGACCTCATCTATCCAAGGTATATATACACACACATATATATATATAACCAGATATCAGAAAATAACCTCCCTATAAGAATAGCATTAGCTCGCGAGCCAGGGAGAGGAGCCTTAAAATTTCTAAACGACATGAAACAGGGGAACGATTCTTCCTCTGGGTCGGGTCTTCGACCTTCCCCGAAGCGAAATCCGAAACCGAAAGAAGCTCTGGGTTGTGTTGTTTCCCTTCTGCGCGCGCGTTTGTTGACATTTCTCGCTCCTGGCCACGAAACACCTCCGCGGCACACATTCCGCGCATAACTTTACGCTTCGGTGGCACACAAGATTTCGAGGATGGCACAGCAGAAACGGGGCCACCAGCCAGAAGAAGGGGCCACTCACCTTGCCCCCCTTTTTCTTCTGCCTGGAATGCGGCGCGTGGACTTCAAAACAAAAACAGAAGAATGGGGTTGCTTTGCTCGTAAAGAAAACGCCGCGCATTTTTTTCCTCTTACTTTTTTTGAGTCTGGCCATTTTTTTTTTCCAGATCGGCCACTGTCTATTACTCATTCAAAATAATAATGCAGTTTTGGGATAGTGCATCCTGATCCTGACGAAGGGTCGAAAACTACACTAAACCAGTGGCGCCATCTTATATCGGCCCATGGGGCGCAAGCAGGGGTCGTAGCTAGATGGGAATAACAGGGAGAAGGGGGTTCAAGAAAATATAGAGAGGGGGGGGGGCTTATATTTTCTCTGATTCAGAAAGATAGATGAGTGCCTATTGACACTGTAGTTACTCTGTTTCTCATTCAACTGTTGTCATAATTTTATTTTATTCTAAGAAAGTAAAAAATGATGAAAAATTAGAATGCAGTATTAAACATCCTGTTAGCTTCACATGTGCCAATAGGAGCTAGATAATAACACGGAGAGCTAACTCCCTATTCTGATACATTGAATCCAGCGGCCCGCCCATGAATACAATGACAAAGATTTTACCGACCGAAAATCGGCAAAAAAAGCGGCAATCTTTGGCAAAAACACACATTTCCTCCCGTAGGATAGTATGGGGTAGATATTTTCAAATTGAATTTTCTTTTAAAATTAAGACGAAATGGCTACCATTTTCACTGATGTATATTCTTTCATTAAAAATCTACATAAATTCATAGCAAATTTTCAATTTGATATTAGTTAAAAAGGAAATTTTAGTCGAACTCAACAAAAAATAAAGAGACATTTTGTTGAATATTGCTCATAAAAATATCAAAAACACATAAAAATAAACAAAAATAATAAAAAGTTTGCGAAAAAGCTTAAAAAAATGCTTGTAATAAAAAAAAATAGGACTCATTACTCGCGCGCATTGAAACGTGTGATACGGTCCCGGCAGAAAGTGGTTTGGCCGGATCGGCGAGTAAGCCCTCCGTATTATATATTGAGCTCAGTGAGGATGGGCGAGTATTGCAACACTTATATTAGTGACAATTTATTATTTTTGCAAAACTGTGAAAGGTCCAAGAAAACTAAATTAAATTTTTGAATAAAATATCGTTTGGATTTTTGGAACATAAATTCACTGAGTTACCTTGTAATCTTTTCCAGGAGGGGGGGGGGGGATGAGCCGCCCATAGCACCCCCTTAGCTACGGGCCTGGGTGCAAGCCTACCCAATAATTTGATCTCTATCCCACCTAATTTCAATTAATTTTATTCGTAGTTTTTTTTTTTTTTTAATGTTGAATCGCTTCTAATTTTCGAGTGTTAGGGTATTTAAATTCTTCATAAATTACAGAGTCTTGTATTTTTAATGGGCATTCGACAAAATTTCGATCATAGAGCCTTTTACTTTTAAGGTGAAATTCCTGAGTTCGCGCTTTCGCAATTTTGAGGGCTTTGTCTACTGGTGGATAATAGTTTTGTTTTAAAGGAGATTCATAAGGCAATTGACCATAAAATAAATAGGCAGGTGGGAACTTGGTGATAGAATGGGGCGTATTGTTGTATTCTTCGATGACTTGGTTTAATAATCTAGTCCAAGGTATTTTAGAAGAAGTGGAATTAACTTTACATTTAAGCCTGGTAACTATAGTCTGATTAACTCGCTCTACTTTTCCATTGGTCTGAGGATGATGTGCGGATGTAAAACGCTGTTGAACATGATGATTTCTAAGGAATTTCTTAAATCTTGGAGATCTGAAAGATTTATGCCTGTCACTAAGTATTTTTTGAGGTGCTTTGATATTGAAAATTTGTTTTAAACAGTTAGTGTATGTTTCAGTGGTAACATTTTTGGAGGGAAAAGCCCAAACAAATCTAGTTGCATGATCTATTATTATGTGTAAGAATTTTTTTGTTGAGTTGTAATAGTTAAATCCACCAACAGTATCAATAGAAAGACATTCAAAAGGTTGATCTGTTGCTGGCATAGCTTGTAATAAGCCGAATCTTTTCTGTTTTGGTTTTTTATTTTTCTGACAGGTGTCGCAATGTTTAACAAATTCTGTAATGTCTATTGTCATATTAGGCCAATAATAGTTGGGAGATATTAAATTAAGCATTTTTTGAATCCCTAAATGTCCAAAATTATCATGAGCAATATGAAGTAATTTTTTTCTTAACGACATTGGTACAACAATTTTTTTGAATCCCTTTTTCTGAACTATAATAATTCCATTCTCTTTTTTATATTTTTTGTCACAAACATTGTCTTTGTCTTGCATCTCTATAATTTCTTTCCTATCTAGCAATAAACTAATATGTTGATTAAAATGACAAACAGGATTTCGTGACAACATGTCTGCTTCGACATTTGTTGAACCCTTTTCATATTTTATCTCATAATCAAACATACTAAGTTTGAGCGACCATCTAAAAAGCCTACCTCTTAAGTTTTTAACACTCTTTAACCATACTAGAGATGCGTGGTCCGTATGAATTGTAAACTTGACACCATGAAAGTAATGATAGAATTTGTCAAGAGTATCTATAATAGCTAAACATTCTAATTCAGTTATGAAATAATTTTGCTCATAACTCTTCAAAATTCAAGAATGATAAGCAATAGGATGTAAGAAATTATCTTTATCAGGTTGTTTTAGAACGGCACCTACTGCTATCTGAGAGGCATCTACAAACATATGTAAAGGTAATTTAGGATCATAAATTTTGAGGATGGGTTTTGCAATTAAAGAATTTTTTAATTTTTCAAAAGACTCCTGGCACTCTGAATTCCATTCCCATATTGTGTCTTTTTTAAGTAATCGATTTAGAGGATATCTAATTTCAGCATATTTATTAATGAATTTATGGTAAACATTAATGGAACCTAGAAATCGTTGTAACTCTTTCACATTGGAAGGAGGTTTTAAATTTTTGATGGTTTCAATATTGGCATTTGCTGGAGTTATAGTTCCATTAGTGATTTCATAACCTAAGAAATTGATTTTATTTTGGCCTAATTTACATTTAGAAAGTTTAAGTTTAATGTTTTCTTGTTTGCAAATGTCAAAAATTTGAGCTAAATGGTTTAAATGTTCTTGTAAAGAGGAAGAGAAAATTATAATATCATCAAAATAGTGGCACGCAAAGTCGATTTTATATTTATTAAGGATCCTTCGAATGGTTCTATTGAATATGGGAGGGCCCGTTTTTATGCCAAAAGGGAGCACGAGCCACTCAAAAAGTCCAAAATTGGTTGTAAATGCTAATTTTTCTGTATCGGATGGATGTATTGGTATGTGCCAGTAGCCAGAGGCTAAATCCAAAGTTGAAAAATACTGAGCACTACTCAATTTATCTAAAATTCCATCGATACGGGGCAAGGGTTCTGCATCGTTTTTAATTATTGCGTTTAATTTTCTATAGTCTATACATAATCGCGTTTTTTTACCTTCCTCTCTTTTCATAACTAGTGTAACAGGGGCAGAATAGGGGCTATTACTTTCCTTTATCAGTCCGGCTGCTAACAATGATTGAATTTGGTTTTTTATTTCTATTTCTTCTAGGGGAGATGTTCGGTAGGGCCTCAAAGATATAGGTAGGTCAGGTTTTAATATAACGCGTTGTGGTTCAATATTTATCCTACCCACATCATATTTATGCTTTGCAAAAATATCACTATAAATATGAACTAATTCCCTTAAATTTACATCTTGAATTAAATTTATTTCCTTAGTTAAATCTGAATCCGAATTATCGCGAAAATTTTGAAGAGTCATGGAACCTCTATAATCAGGATGCACATTAATTTCGTGATCATATTCAACACAGTCTTCATTTTTCATAATATTTCCACAAGTAGATTGTAACTCTATATCATGATTACTTACATTCAGTGTTTCATTATCATAATTATCTATTGCTACAGTATTACCAGTATTTAATTTCATATTTTTTTTATATTCTGAGGTTACAATTTCATTAGATTGATCCCTGTTTTGTTGTACTTGGTCCATATTTACTGTATTGAAATGAAGGGATCTCTCATTATGTATGGATATACTGTTAGTTATAATTTTCCTTCCCTGCCTTACAATACAGTTTTTACATTCTATGGTTAATTTAAATTTAGAACATTCTTTTAACCCCAAAATAGCATAATCCAAATTTGTATTGCATACTAAAAAATTAACATATTTTTTAATTTTACCCACTTTTAGAAGAACACTACATTTTTTATTTATATGTAAAAATCCTTTTGCCTGACCAATGGTAACTGAGGGTATAGTCTCAATTTTAGCATTAAGTTTTTTAACAAATTTAAGTGGCAATATTGCAATAGTTGAGCCAGTATCTACAACACATGGTAAATTATAATTATTTGTATATCCATACACAATTAATTGCCAAACATTATGAAAATTATTTTGTGAGATATTTGGAAGAGTATCAGAGGATGGTACCTCATTCCTAAAAATACATTCTCTTTCCCAATGAAAAGCATTACTCACACCCCTATTTGTGCATATCCTACAAGGTCTTGAAGAATATGAATTTTGAATATAATTATTTTGACAAACTCTAGGTCTTTGAAACTGAGATTGTCTTTGGGGAATCCAATTCCTAGGTGTATTATTATTGGGCCTAACTGGCTGAATCCAGGGCCTAGTTGATTGAAAAGGTTGAAAATTTCGTCTAGCTGATGGTTGATTTATTACTTGGTTTGAAACTAGTGGGGTGGAAATTTTCACGAATTGTTTGACAACCCGGTACCATTCTGTGGTACTACTAGGAGGATTTATAATAATATTGTTTTTGAATTCTGGTTTTAAACCATCAGTTAAACCTTGTAATAGTATATTTTCACTAAGATGTAATTTCCTACCAATTTCCACTTTTTTACGAAAATAAGTTTCTAAATTGTCTAAATTATCTAATTTCAGATTTGAAAAATCAGAAAAACTCGGGAAGTCCAATTCAATGAGTCTTTCTATCAAAATTTTCTTAATTTGTTCATAATCCGTACAATTTAAGCAGTCAATGATATAAATTTTTTGCGCTTCACCTTTCAAATATTGCGCAATAGAATTAAATTTCCATTCTAGATTTTTCTGTTCCCTATCACATGTTTTATCAAAATAAGTTAACCAAGACAAAATGTTCATTCCAGAACTCGGGTCAAACGGTACGAACTTAGGATCTTCCATAATTTTTTTATTCTTACTCATTAGAATAAATGAAGCACTTCTATTTTCTTTATTAAATCCTAATCGTAAAATCATTCGCAATAAATTTCAAAGTTAATGATTTCTATCAATTACATATTTTTTCAAAATTACTATATTTAGCTGCTAACTTTAACCAGAAATTTTATCTAATAAAACAGAAATTGTAAATATCATAGATATACCTTAATTTGGGATCAACTTTTAATTCTATTATTTTATAGATCATAAACATAGTCAAAAATTTTAATTATAGGTAATTTCTTACTTAAAATCACAAAATTTACTGAAAAAATTAATCATATTTATCAGTCAAAATTCTAGCAACAGCCTTGCACAGTTCCATTTCTTACTGAATTTAAATAAATTATAAAGAATCCGGGAACCAAAGCTCACTGTCACTAGAAATTCTAACAAATAAAGAAAAAAAACATAAATGTTAACTTAGTTTTCTATCTCAAATGTCTAGTAACAGGAACATCATCATAAAAATACTGCATTCAGAGAATAGTTCGTGATAACAAACAAATATCAATAAATTAGAAAATGTACTTTTTTTTAAAAATAACTTGAGCTTCTAAGTTTTTTTATACTTCATTATTATTACGAACTTATCTTTAAGCGTGCATAAAAATATCATAATAATCTTAATATGCAACGGTAATTGTCTAAGAATATCATACTCTTCAATTTAATCCTTAAGAACAAAAATGTTTAAATCTCCAACACATAATAATGATAATAATAATACTCATAAATAGGCAAGTAAATAAATTTCACAGACAAATAATCAAATAAATAAACCTGACAAACAGAGAATAATTAATTTAAATAAATACATAAAAAGTATACAAATAATAATATTCAAAACACTACGAAAAAAAAAAAAAAAAAAAAATCTCACCGAAATCCTATGGGTCTCAACTATCTCGAAAAAATATTTTTATTTTCACCAATTAACAAGAAATGGTCTTGTAATTATTATTATTTTTTTCTTCTTTTTCATCATAAGAGGACTACTTTTTATCGACCAAAGCACTTTACAGGAACAATTCCTCTGTTTTTGTCACTCCAGAAATCATGAGACTATGGCAGTTTTTGTTTAAGAACACATCCAATAATGACGGGCAAATTATTCAGCGATCCACAGTTTTTATTATCACTTCGTTCCATAGCAAGTTTCTTTAAAAACCAAAAAAGGCAGCGCAGGCATAAAAGATCCTGCCGGCTCTAGAAAAGACTGTGACATTTTAAAGATAGGAGCCAAAAACATCATCGCCAGGGTCCCCGTTCTTTGCACAGAAGTCATGGCCAGCGAGGAAAAAAAATAAAATAATAAATAAATGTAGCAGATCCAAGAAATCACTCATTGGTAGCTGTAAGTTTATTTATTCAACTGTAGTCATTATAGAGGGAAAAACTCCTTTTTGCAAACGATCTTTTACCGAAATGTCCAAAAAATATTCCATCATTTACTTCAACCAGCCGTGCTCATCGACCAAAGAACTCCAGAATCTCTCCCCCTTCTCATCTCGAGACTTCCACCTTTTTTAAAACTAAAAAGAAAATTCTAGAACTTTCTGTAATCTCAAACCATCATCCTTTTATGTAAACAGAATTCTTGTCCAGATACAGGCTATTTTACACAGACGATAAATTTATTTAAAAAAAAATATTATTTAACCAATTTATAATCGACTCATAATTTCTTAGGCAGACGATTTTCATAAATGATTAATTTTAAGAGAAAAAGAAAAGAAATGAATTTATTAATGCGCACATCAAAGGTTGACGGCGGAAAAATAAATAAATAGATTAAATAAAATAATGATATTTTTTGAAAGGTATGGTTTTGGAATAAATTTAATAAGATTTTCTTAAAAAAGTCTTGATAAAAACATAGAAGAAATCAGTTTTATTTGGAATATTAAGAAATAAAGTTTTAATTAAGAATATTTTTAATTTAGAGCCATCTTTTTAAATTTACGCATACTGGAATAATGTTTTTTAAGGCAAATTAAGAATTTATATCGTCTGCATACAGATTAACAGATTAGATCTAGAAACAAGATTTTAATTTAATAATTTGAAGTAAGTACGGAACATTATTATAAGAAAATTAAGGTAGTATAAAGGTAAGTTTTGGCGAAAAATTTTTAAATTTGTAATATATATATATATCAAAATGTAAACCAGATATTAGAAAATAACTTCCCCATCGGAATAGCATTAGTTTGTGAGCGTTTCGTCGGCTAGGGACAGGAGCC
Source organism: Maratus speculifer (assembly GCA_964019185.1). Lineage (NCBI taxonomy): Eukaryota > Metazoa > Arthropoda > Arachnida > Araneae > Salticidae > Maratus > Maratus speculifer. Next base: position 427,965,533 of record OZ025294.1, on the reverse strand, counting down.
TTAAGTTGTCGTCCATATGTTTTGCTCATTTGCCTGGCTCTAGTCTTTCAAATTGTGGGTTGAAAATTCCATATTTGTAGACAAAAATCAGGTTGAATTCAGTAAGAAGGGAATCTAGTTGGCATTTCTTCAAAAATGCCCTCCACCTTACTGCCAGTAAAAGCGATTCTTGAGCCGCAAAAATGTGTCAGAATGTCTAAAACAGATTGGAGAACAACACTCCACCCTGTTGGGTTTTACCGGCTTTCAATGTTGGATCGGTCTTGTCGGAAATAACGAATCGCGTGTGCATGTTTTGTGTCCAATCAGACCGAACAATTATTTGTTTGTGAAATGTGCAGCGTGATAGTTTTTGAAATGTGTGACTTTTCTGTGAGGTATGCTTATAACAGAACTATTAATAATCAAGAAAAAAACATCTGTGGTGAAACACCAAGGGAAACGCTCCTTCTTACTACGAAGTTAGTATATTACTCCAGCGCTAGGTGGCGGCACCATACAAGGCACATTGCATCGGAATGTTGTCGTCACAGGAATAAACAGAAATTAAAGAACTGCTGATATATGCAACTTTGCATTGTTTTTCTGACTTTAAGACAATGTAACGTAGCTTTTCTTCTCTGTAATTAATATTTTAATATTGTACTTCCAAGCCTTAGTGCTGGAAGTGTATAGTTATAGTAATTATCATGTACCATCACTGCTGTGGATATATATATTCAAGAATCTTATAATATTAGTCAAGAATCAAATAAAGTGCAGTTTCATCCTACAACGATATATTGTGTGGATCAACATTGAGCATATCAATTAATGATTAATCTATCTAGTTTTTTACAGACGCAGATGTCAGTCAGAAGATGAAACAGTTCCCAGTTTGAAAGAAAACTTCAAAGGTAGGAAACCTTTTCTTCATTATTTATTCAGTTTTAAATTGATGGAGTGATAAATTACAAGTAGAACTCACTACTGAGCCTTCATTTTAAAAGATTATAGAGCCTGAAAAAGAGGATTAAAAATAAAAATAAATCACTCCATTTACGAAAAAAAAATATACATGAAAAAAAAAAATAAGTGGTGAACAAATGAATGAATAACAATATCTAATATTAATAATTCATGTCTTATGTATACATATTAATGAATATTGAAAGTACATATTTTATGTTTTTCATTTTATACTGAATATTGAATGAACATTTAAGTGCCATATAACGTCGAGCTCTTTAAGATATAAACTAACAACAACAACAAAAAAAAATTACTTTCATACGACGCATCATGACTACAAAAGAGATAACCGCCGTAGAAAAATTAAATGACCAAAATTATTCAATATGGTCATTTAAGATGGAAAATTTATTAATAAAAGACGACCTCTGGAAATATATAACCGACGATCCACCCGTTACACCAAACGAAACTTACACCAAAAACTCGGCTAAAGCCAAAGCGGTACTATGTCTCTGCATCGAAGATGCACAAATAGTCCATATCCGAAGTTTAAAAACGCCCAAAGAGATATGGACTAAACTAAAGAACCTCCACCAGCGTTCCAATTTAGCTTCAAAGCTATATCTGCTCAGGAAACTATATTCGCAGAGGCTGCAAGAAGGGGGGGACCTCAATAAGCACATAAATAACATCTTGAGTATAAGAGATGATTTGGCGGCCATTGACGAAGTCGTGAACGACTCACACATCGTGGCGTTGATGTTGTGCTCCCTTCCTAACTCTTACGCGCCGCTGATTACCGCTCTGGAAGCGAGAGAAAGTCAGCAGCTAGATATCGAAACTGTAAAAAACAAACTGTTAGATGAATTCTCTCATCGCAATGAAGACAAAAACTCGAATATACGTAGCCGAGAAACGGCATATAAATTAACAAATAAATTTAATAAAAGTAAAAAATATTGTGATCACTGTTGTCGCAGCAACCACTCAAGAGAAGATTGCTATTATTTAAAAAACAAACAGAGAAATATGCCCCAGAGGGGTGAATTCAACAGATTCAGACAATACAATAATAATAATAACAACCCGAAAACACACCCTAGAAACTCAGGGCAAATAAAAGGGGAATCCTCAAACTATTGTTTCAACAGCAACTCAAAGATAGAAGATGACCTGAAAGAGACGATCATTCCTCTCTTCCCAGAGGAAAATAATTATGAGAGCGAGTCAGCAGAGGTTAACCATACACAAACAAAAGACACACACAAATACATAGTTGACTCCGGTTGCACCAGACACGTCACCTCCACAAAAGAAAACTTTGCGACATTCACCGCTGGTAACTTCGGAAACATCACAATCGCTAACGGTAAAAGACTTATTTCACTAGGTATGGGGGACGTAAAGTTAAAAACAGACAAACAACACTACATTACTCTGAAAGATGTGCTGTACTGCCCAGAACTAAAGAGCAATTTATTGTCGGTTAAAAAGGCCACCGAAAATAACATAAAAGTGATTTTCGAAAAAGATGCATGCTCATTCGTCAAGGATAATAACATATTTATGACAGGAAAACTCAACGACAATCTTTATGAAATAAATCCCCAAGACGAATACGGATATTCATTAAGTACACAAACACACTGCAACAATACAAATTGCATATCGATTTGGCACAGGAGATTGGGACACAAAAATTTCGACGATATAAAATATATAGTTAATCACAACTTAGCAGAAGGTATAAAAATTAACAACTGCAAGCACGACACATATTGCACTAAATGTGTCGAAGGAAAACTCTCGGCAAAACCTTACCCCAAGGTCGCCTCAAATAGAAGCAGAGAAGTCGGTTCTCTGGCGCACTCCGATATATGCGGGCCTATGCAGACGGAAACTTTGGGGGGAAAGAGATATTTCATAACGTTCACAGATGACTGCAGCAGATTCACAAGGACATATCTGCTCGCGCATAAATCAGAAGCCCTTGCTAAACTAAAAGAATACGTAGCATTAGTAAAAAATAAATTCGGTAGACCAATAAGATCAATCAGATCTGACAACGCACAGGAATACATAAGCGATGATTTCGAAAACTACTTAGCCGAAAACGGAATAGAACGACAGCTAAGTGTTCCCTATTCTCCCCCCCAGAATGGCGTCTCTGAAAGAAAGAATAGAACAATAGTAGAAATGGCTAGAACCATGTTATCAGATGCAAAATTACCTAAACATTTTTGGGGGGAAGCAGTAATGACCGCTACGTATCTAATCAATCGATTGCCAACAAAAGCCAATGAAAACAACGCGACGCCCTACGAACTATGGAATAAAAGAAAACCGAACCTTTCAAACATTAAAACATTTGGATGTAAGGCATTTGCCTATGTCGACAAACCTAAGAGAGGGAAATTAGACGAAAAAGCAATCGAGGGAATCATGTTGGGCTACGATCCTAGAAGCAAGGGTTATCGGATCTACACGGGGCAAAATAAAATAATAATTTCTAGAACCGTGAAATTTATCGAAGAGGGCGTTATGAGCGAAGAAATTACTACTACTGAACAAAAACCAGACGATCAGAAAAGGACAGCGGATAGCGTGGAAATCGAGTTAGAAAACGACGATGAAAATTCAATTCAAGCCCCAGCGCAAAAACCGCCCGAGCCTAGAAGGTCGGAAAGACAAAATCGCGGAGTACCTCCTAATCGTTTCGGCATAAGCGCAAATCTATGCCAAATTCAGGAACCGAAAACGTGGACGGATATACAAAACATTGAAGATGATGAAGTTAGGGACAAATGGTTAGAAGCAACAAATGAAGAGATAAATTCGCTGAAACAAAATAATACATGGAAGTTAATTAAACCAATTCCGGGAAAACGAGTAATTGGATGCAAATGGACATTCAAAGCGAAAAGGGGAGCGAATGGATCCGTAGAACGGTATAAGGCTAGACTAGTTGCCAAGGGATACGCTCAAAAATACGGTTGTGACTTCGACGAAACGTACGCGCCAGTCGTGTCTCACACGACACTGCGAGCATTTCTGAACGCAGCAGTGTACAAAAATCTGAATGTTACTCACCTAGACGTCAAAACTGCCTTCCTACATGGCGACCTTGAGGAGGAGGTCTATATGTATCAGCCGGAAGGATACATAAAGAAAGGGGAAGAACATAAAGTGTGTAGTCTTAACAAAGCGATTTATGGCCTTAAGCAAGCGGCTAGGGCATGGAACCTAAAAATTAATAAATCACTTAGAAATCTAAATTTCGAAGAATGTGTATCGGACAAATGTCTGTACAAAAGGGTTAAAAACGGAAAGGTTGCATACATAATCGTTTACGTGGACGACATCCTAGTAGCAGGTGACAAACAGGACACCGATGAAATTTACACACAACTGTCAAAACAATACGAAATTAAAAATCTAGGAAAGGTAACACAATATCTAGGGATAAACATAAGACAATCGGAGAACGGAAACCTAGAATTAGATCAGGAACACAAAATCATACAGATCGCAGAAAAGTTCGATCTATTAAACGCGAAACCAACCTACACGCCGATGAGCACTAACTATTTCAGTTTAGACCCTAACGGAAAATTAATGGAAGACAACACAAAATACAGGCAGGCTGTGGGGGCGCTTTTATACATCGCGACCTTAACTAGACCTGATATAGCATCAGTTGTAAATATCCTGGGAAGAAGGAATGAATCGCCAAGAGAGGTCGATTGGGAGGCAATAGAAAAAGTAATCAGATACCTCCTAACCACAAAAAACCTTAAATTTGTAATAGATAGAACAGAACCCCCAGTATTAACTGTATATAGTGATGCAGATTGGGGGAACGACAGAATAGACAGAAAATCAACCACCGGAAATCTATTCAAACTAGGAAACAATGTCCTGGCATGGGCATCGAGAAAGCAAAGCTGTATAGCACTGTCTTCCACAGAAGCGGAGTACGTGGCTGCGTCAATCGCCAGTCAAGAAATCATATGGTTACTTGAGTTATTAAACGACCTAGAATTACGCCAGCAAACCCCCGTTACACTATATGAGGACAATTTATCCGCCATAAAACTTACCGAAAATGAGAAGGCACAGATAAAGACAAAGCACATACATGTGAAATACCACCACATACGCCACTTAAGTGAAACAGGCACCATTAAGCTAGTCTACTGTCCCACGAAAAGAATGCTAGCCGATATCCTCACCAAAGCCTTACCAAAAGCACACCTGGAGTATCTGCGTGAAAAACTACAAGTTAAGCAGTCCTCAGTTGGACACAAAAAGGAGGAGTGTCGGAAATAACGAATCGCGTGTGCATGTTTTGTGTCCAATCAGACCGAACAATTATTTGTTTGTGAAATGTGCAGCGTGATAGTTTTTGAAATGTGTGACTTTTCTGTGAGGTATGCTTATAACAGAACTATTAATAATCAAGAAAAAAACATCTGTGGTGAAACACCAAGGGAAACGCTCCTTCTTACTACGAAGTTAGTATATTACTCCAGCGCTAGGTGGCGGCACCATACAAGGCACATTGCATCGGAATGTTGTCGTCACAGGAATAAACAGAAATTAAAGAACTGCTGATATATGCAACTTTGCATTGTTTTTCTGACTTTAAGACAATGTAACGTAGCTTTTCTTCTCTGTAATTAATATTTTAATATTGTACTTCCAAGCCTTAGTGCTGGAAGTGTATAGTTATAGTAATTATCATGTACCATCACTGCTGTGGATATATATATTCAAGAATCTTATAATATTAGTCAAGAATCAAATAAAGTGCAGTTTCATCCTACAACGATATATTGTGTGGATCAACATTGAGCATATCAATTAATGATTAATCTATCTAGTTTTTTACAGACGCAGATGTCAGTCAGAAGATGAAACAGTTCCCAGTTTGAAAGAAAACTTCAAAGGTAGGAAACCTTTTCTTCATTATTTATTCAGTTTTAAATTGATGGAGTGATAAATTACAAGTAGAACTCACTACTGAGCCTTCATTTTAAAAGGTCTTGACCGAGAACGGGAAAAAACGCCCCGCTCAGGCATGTCCCCGTTTCGGGATGGCCGAAAATCGGTCACTGGGAAAGACCCCGGGTGGGGCGGCATGCCCCACTCTCGTTTGTCGGCAAATCCTCCCTAAACCGTGATAGCCAGGCCGCGCACCACCCCAGATTGGCTTCATTTTAAATATAAGCCTTTCACTCATTTCATTCAAGACTCAAAACATTTGAAATATATGCCTTATAAAAAAAAAAAAAAAAAGAAATAATATTACATCTGGAGCCATCTTATTTCAGTAGGAATTTTATCGGTACTACTTGGTTACTCTGTCGACCCAAAAATTATCGTCAAATTTTAAGATGAATGGATAATTGTGAATGTCATTTTCAATGACATTAAACACGATACACATGTTTAAAACGTTATCAATCATGGTTTTTAATTCCCCTTTTTATTTGTGTTTTTATTATTATTTTACTAATTTATTGGTTCTTTCGTTATTTAAAATAATAATTACGTCAACATGTATAACTTGGCTATTAATTGGGCGATTTATGTAATTTGGCGAAAGTGGTCGACGGGATAACCAAGTAGTACCATTTTATCGATCGGGAGGAAAAAATTGCGAATAGGGTCGATCTGATGGACACAAGTGAACAATAAAAGCTGCGATTAGGTACGAATACGGAGATACCCTAACAAGATACGAAAAAAAAAAAAAAATCTAAAACTGAAATTGGAAAAGGGCGCACTCGACCCAAAACACGAAGCTGAAAGGGAAAATATCTTGAATTGGAAGAAGAGGCCTGCTCATGGAAATAAATAAATAATTTTTTTTGAAGAATCAGTCAAAACAATAAAATCTAAATACTAATTATTATTTATCATTAATAATAAAGCAACATTCTATAAACACGTAAAAATAATTTTAACCTTGTTATGGGATATTATTGCTCAAATATAATACTTTTTTTTTTTTTTTTTTTTTTTTTTTTTTTAGTTGAAGCTCACTTGTAGTTAAAAATACCCAAAGAGTACAATATAAATAATTAAATATATTTAAAGAACAAGGAAATGTTGTAAGCTGACTAACAAATATGTAAACAACCTATTTATCCTTAGAATCCTTTTATATCCCAGAACGTATACAAATGATAACATGCATCCTAATAAAGTTCCATAACCTTGTTTTGGCGACTTTTATAGCGATTCTCGGCATCTGACATTCGTAAAAGGAACTCTGTTTAAAACATTCATCATCATTTAGTTTATTTTACCATTTACAATTTTCAGCGCGATTTGTTGTGTTTTTTCATGTTTCTTGTCCATTTTTTGACATTCACGAACGAATACCGGTTAATTGTAAAAATTGAATGTAAATGTAATTAATTGTAAATGTTAATTGTAATAAAATCTACCTTTTGCAATTTTTTTTCCGTGGTTTTTTTTTTTTTTTTTTTTTTTTTTCTGTAATTAGTGGCGCTGTTTTCATAATAATGGATTTACAAGAATATAAATCAACCCTTCATCTCCACATTTGAATAAAAGTACAAAATTCTTGTTTAATTGACATTATTTTGTTTAATGATACAACTAAATGCCAATGGAGCAGCAGAAATTGAAATCGTATTTTGCTTTATTACTTCAGTGTTTCTCTTTCAAACAATCTGGTTTTAACAATTTGGTACTCTGTTTAAAAATTTAGTCCAATAGAGTAAACCCAATCCTCGTATCTATAAAGTTTATTCGTTAAAAATAAATCTGTGAATTCACGGTGAAACTACCCGCAGCAAAGTAACCGAACTTTTACCGTTCCGTTAGTAGATTTTCCGTCGTAAGAAATACAAGAAGATAAAACTCCGTTTGAAGAATCAGTAACTTTCCGTTACAAAGTTTGATTTTTAACAATAATAATTTAATATAATTTTTAAAAACAGTGAATCGATTAATCGTCAAAGAACTCGAAATTACCGACTGATTTTAAGCTACTATGTTATTTTACTTAATTATTATTTTGTATAAGTTAGTTCCTGCCGTCCTGAGGATCGAACTCGGGACCTTTAGATTGTGGAACAAATCCTTACGAACTGAGCCAAAGCTGCTGATGCTGGGTTGTACAAAATATGTCTTTTATGAGTTAGTAGGAAAATCTGTTGTGCTTTTTAAAGATTTTCTTTCATATATATATATAGAGAGAGAGAGAGAGACAATTTTTTGAAATTTTCGTACACTATTTATTTATTTTTTGGCTAATAAATTAAAAGATTTTATAATAAGAAATAAGAGAAAAATAAATAGAAAAAAAGTAATTTAAAAGGGTTTTTTTATGTTTTCATTATTCCATGGCGCCAGTGGGACTCGAACCCATGATCTGCGCTCACAGACGATTAGCGGTGTGGTGCCTTGACCGGCCATGGAGTGTCGGCAAAGCGGAGTGTCTCCGTTTTTTGTTTTTATTTCCATCCGTTTCGTTATTTTTAGGAAATATGGTGGAATTTTGTGATTTGTAACGGAAAATGCCCTTTTGTTGTGAAAAGGGACCTTTTCTGTGAAATTCAGGAAAAAAATATTCGTGAATTTCAAAATTTTTTTAACAGTGTATTTCGAAAAGCAATTATTAAAATTTGTGAGATTTTTTTTACATTTTAAGAGTTTTTTCTTTCGTTTTTCAGAGATTTCTCGACAAACATAAATGAAATCCTGTTTTAATATTTTAGCCCAAAATAGTAATTTTCGCGCTTTGCTATGTTTGATATTTCAGTGGTTTTTTGCGATTCTCTGCGATTTTTTCACATTAGTAAAAAGAATCTAGATTTAATATTCTAGTTAAATCTAACATACATATATTTTCTCTTCTCTATTCAAATTTTGTGCAGTGATTTTTAAACTTTTCGCGATATTTTATTACATTTTTCGAGTTTTTTTTTTAACGTTTTATTTTTTTAGCAGTTGGCAACCGCAGGCGGGTAAGCTAATTTTTTATTTTGTTCTAATTACTGTAAATGTGCTAAATAATTCTTCTAATACTGATTTGTAAAATTTAGATTTTTGGCTTCTTTTTTTTCATGTAGTATACAAACTTATAACACTTTTTTTTTTCTTTTCTTTTTTTAATTATATATTTATAATCTTCAGTGTTTTTTCTGATTATGTTAAAATAAAATTATTATTGCTTTCTGCTGAAAAAAAAGAAAAAAAAAATGTTACGCTGCAGAAATTTTTGTCTGTTAATGGGACGTGTCGTAGAAATCTAGAATCATTCTGCCACAAGGATTTTATCTAATAAAAGAACACATCGCTTTGTCTGTTGGTGTGCGAAGACTAGCGAAATCTACCGCACGTAGAAGTCTGAAAATGTAGGTGAGGATTGTCCAAGACAGGTCCTGATGCACCTGAAGCTCATATTTTTAATTTTTTAAGACTCGAGACCCCTTGGATTTTTTTTTCTTTTTTATGCACTAAATAGTTAATAATTTGCCCTCTTTTTATCTAATCTTCTTCGTTTTAGGGGACCTTTCTCCATTAAATTATTCTTGCCTGGAAGAACTGGAAAGTAAAAATAGCTCAATGAATATAAAAAATAGCTCATTGAAAATATGAGCTATTTTCAATGAATATGACTTTAACGAGAAGTATAAATGTGCGTCACGTGTCGATATACTAGTTTGACAACGTCAGTACTAAAATGCAACTTGTACAGTGGCATTGGACAGCTACATTATCCTGCTCTGCCTTTTTTCTTCATTTTTGTTCTCAAAAGCACCCAATTTTCCAGTTTTCTTATTTAGAAACGGCACAAGGTGCCGTGATGGTCGATTTTTTGATAAAAGTAGAAATATTGCAAAAAAATGCTGGCTAAAACGGCGTTTTGGACCCAGTTTTCCAAAGCGGGAGATTTGCGAACGAAAAAAAAGGGTCACGCTGAGAAGATAGTCGTTTATAAATCAAACTAGCTGGGGTGACCGAGCTCAGCTCGGTCAAAATTATCTTTGTGTTCAACTCGATATAGTATTTTCACTGTATCATTCACTCTGCATTATTACTGTAAAACATGTTATTAATAATAGTATTATTTACAAAAACAATCAATAAGAAAACTATGTTTGTATGCACATGTTCATAAATTTTACAACGAAAGGACATCAATCCAAATCACTTTTTTAGCTCGACTCTGATTAGTTTAACTATGCATCTTTAGTGCTATTCTGAATGTATAAGAAATTTAATTTCTTCACATTCTGAAAGACAATATTTTTTGCCAGATATAGCCAAACTTGGAGACATTCTTTCATTTGGTGCCAAATACGTGTTTTGGTTTCGTAAGCTTAATAGTTGATTTTTCGGCCAAATTTCGCCAGTATTTTGTCAAATCTCGCCAACTTATTGGCTTTTGCCATATTCTCGTGATCTTGACCCTTATTACCGAAATGATCCACTAATCAAATGTGATTAAACATGTGACTTAGCTCAATGGTCTTCAGGTAATCAAAAACAGTAGAGTATAAAATGAATCAAAATCGTGTAAGCCATTTTTTAAGTAAAATTATTTTGACAGAATTCAGCAATGAAGCGATATGACCCACGAATATAATTTTGTTTAATATGCAACTCAGCCCAATAGTCTTCTCGTGACAAAAGACGTTTCGTTGCAAAATTTAGATAAAATTGATTGAATCGTTGATATATATAATTAAAATAACCCGAACCCATTAACCCCTTGAGGGGCGGTGGTTTCATAGATATACCACTTAATTTTAATTCCCAAACGCCACATTCGCACCGGAATTTTGTTATAGAAATTACGGTTTATTGAATGAGTGAAGTATAGCGTTTTATTTAAAAATAAAGTTGTTTTCAAATTCCGGTGTCAGTCATTAATTTCAATACTTAAGCAATGAATTTGCCCTGCCCCGCAAAGGGTTAAGACCTAAAACGACCCACTAATTGAATTTTTACGAGCATGTGTCCTAGCTCAATGGTTTTCTCTTGCCCGAAAACGATATAATTGTCTGAGCGAAGCGAAGTCTTTATACTCAGAGATACGTAACGATATTAAAATTCAAAAAAATTCTTTCGTCAAGCAAATCTCAAAAAGTACTTGTCGGATTTTGATTCTGTTTGTACCAATAGGTACCTATGAAGGTAATCTGGTGAATGCACCTACTTTTAAAAATTAATTCCAAATAGTTCAAAAGTTATATTAAAAAAACTGATAAAAAAGCACAATTTATTTGCATACGTCACAGAAATTTGGTGAGCGTGATTTTCACCGGCTGGACATTTTCGTAGATAACCGAATCAGTACATGGAGTAAATAGTAATCATTTTCGCACTCAGAAATATTGAATGCAATAAAAAATTTTAAAATTTAATCATGCAGGAAAATAAAACTTATTTTTTTATATTAAAAAAATGTCATAAAAACTTTGATTTTGAGATTTTGTGATAATCTCTTAACAGCACTTTTTGATCGCTAAAAGAATGTTTTACATATTTCGCGTGTGAAAATTAGAAACAATTACGTTTTTAAATAAAAAGTTTCTTTTTATGACATCATTTTCCCTTTATATTTATTTTCATTGCATGTTTTCTTTTAACTTATATTTTGTTTGTGTATGGAAGTCAATTCTGGTCACTAATTTTTCGGCACGGATACTACAAGCGCATCAGATTTGGCGCAATTTTTTTCAAAGCCCATTTGGCGAAAACTCCCTTTTCAAATAACGCTTACATACACATTTTAAATTATTTTCTATTTTCAAAAAGAACTTACAGTAAATAAAATAATAATAATAATTAATAACTATAAAATAAATATTTTGTATAATTAAAAGAAGGAAGTGAAAATAAATAAACATTTTATGAGTAAATAAACAAATAATAAATAAATAAAGCCGGGTTACCATCTCAGGTAAAATAATGTCATTTTGACGCCAATTATGTACTCTGGTGCATATGTGACATCTTTTTCCATTTTTCATCCGTTTCCTGTTGGCATACAACTTTGAAATATGGAGTATGTATGCATACCTGGGAGCAATACTGGAATTAGACATCGAATTTTTTTTGTTTTTATTCGATCCAAAAAGGGGCAACGGGTCTATTTTTTAAAGTTCTATACAATTTATACTGCATAAAGGAGCCACTTACCTATTTCTATATACCAGAAGTAGTAAGTGGTATGTAAAAACAATTATAGTATACATAAATAAAATACTTGAGATAATATACTAGAGATATAAGCACCGGGTTTGGCGAGATTTTGTATGCCAATTAGGCGAAAACATCGTTTTGATTACCAGATGCATATAGCATGCTATAACAATACGTTATTTTTAGGTGCGTTCGTAATTATATAATACGTAGCACCTATAGTGGTCGTTCAGTCCGTCCGTCTGTCCGTCCGTCTGTCCGTCCGTCCGTCTGTCCGTCCGTCCGTCTGTCCGCATATAACAACGCAAAAACTACCCAACCGAATCGTTTGAAATTTAAAATACATAATTATTACATAATTTTGTCGAGTCATTTCAAATTTTATGAAACTCGGATGCATAGATCAATTACAGGGGCAATCAAAAGTATTCCATTACATTACGGTCAATGGGGGAAAAAGTTTCAAATGCATTTTAATCGTTTGAAATTTAAAATACGCAATTATTACATAATTCTGTCGAGTTATTTCAAATATTTTGATAATCGTGTGCATAGATCAATTACAGGGGCAATCAAAAGTATTCAATTACATTATGGTCAATTAGGAAAAAGTTTCAAATATATTCTATACGTTTGAAATTTGAAATACATAATTATTACATAATTTTGTCGAGTTATTTCAAATTTTATGAAAATCGGATGCATAGATCAATTACAGGGGCAATCAAAAGTATTCTATTACATTACGGTCAATGGGGAAAAAAGTTTCAAATGCATTTAAATCGTTTGAAATTTAAAATACACAATTATTACATAATTCTGTCGAGTTATTTCAAATATTTTGATAATCGTGTGCATAGATCAATTACAGGGGCAATCAAAAGTATTCAATTACATTATGGTCAATTAGGAAAAAGTTTCAAATATATTCTATACGTTTGAAATTTAAAATACATAATTATTACATAATTTTGTCGAGTTATTTCAAATTTTATGAAAATCGAATGCATAGATCAATTACAGGGACAATCAAAAGTATTCCGTTACATTACGGTCAATGGGAAAAAATGTTTCAAATGCATTTTAATCGTGTTACACTCATGCGAACTTAATAAAATTTGTATGCAACTATAAAGTACATATTATAATATACATCATACATAATTTGTGGTGCAAAGAACATTTGTTATTAATTTACAAGTCCACACAAAAGTATTCTATTACATAATGGTATAGGGAGCACATTGTTTGATGAGCGTTTTAATTGTAATTCACTATTTACAATTTTATGAGATTGATATATGAAAGTAATATTTTTAAAACTTCGTTATCGTACGAACGCACCTAATTTGCTACGCTTCACGTGCAATTTCCAACTTGTTTTATTTCAAAATGAAAAAAGAAAGGAATAAACGAAACATTTTCTGTTATTAAAAAAGATATAACAATCAATAAATGATAATATTTTTAGAACAAACAATTTATTATAACATTTATATGATAACCAGCATGTTAGGCAACTAAACGCCATTTTGGCACCAATTAGGTACCTCGGTTTATATAGGCATATATGTGCCATATTTATTTGTAAAACTGAGTATGAACGTTTACCAGGTGTGTTTTCATAGGTGCTTATATCTTTTTGCAACATAGCGCACCTTTTGAAGCCAAAACTGCACAAAAGAAAAAATCATCAATATTTGCAGCATTTTTTTTATGTAATGCACATTTTGTAATCAGTAGGCTCGATAATCAGACCTCGTTTTTTTGCTTTAAAAGATGATATTTCATACGACGTCTTTTTGGGATTCGTCGTTTTTCCATATTTGATAGTATTTGCCTACTCGTTTTGTACCCTTTTTTGTAACTTTCTTCTTTATTAACAGCGACATCTGGATTCCCTATTTAAATAAAAATTCTTCTAAATACAAAGAATTTCGTTAAAATAAATAAATAAAGGAAATGCGGACATCTATTGCTCAAAACACAAAATTTTTCCTATTGAGTTAATAAAAAACAGTAAAAACATAATTTTTATGATAATAAAAAGGTGACTTATGTAATAACAGTCATATATTATGTACGTTATGGATTAAGTATGAATATTTCTCCACCATTTATAAATAATAATAATAATAAAATAAAATGTGGACAGACCAAAGTCTATATTTGACTGAAAACAACAACCACTTTCTAAATGCTTAAAAAAAATGGCCAATGAAAAGTGATATTTCAAAAGTATTATGAAATTACTTAAAAACCATTTATTTTAAACTAAGTGAATAAAAGATTTATATTTTAAATGGGATTTGAAAAATTATTGGAAATTTATCACCATAGATGTATCAATATTACTATCAGTACCTTGTATGCAAAATGAAACAATTAGCAATACTTTTTGTACCCGAAAAATGGTCGTTGCTTTTTTTAAGGTTAAAAAATAGGTTTCGAAATATTCCTATACAGAGATGCCAAACCCTCGCTTATTGCATAGCAGAATTTTCTTATAGGAAAAGTTATTTTTTAAATACGCAGAATGTTCCAATTTAATAAAACATTTTCTGTATTAAAATACCGGTACCCAAAATGCCGGAGACTTGGCAGCTCTGCCTATAACATTTTAATTAATCACGGTACATTTTTTAATCGGATTCAAATTTAGTGAAGACAACGTTTTTTGGCCAAAAGCAGCTTTTTTCCACATATGTAACTACAATTCCTTGATGTTGACTTATGAATGTTTTGACTTATGCTATTATTGCTTCCTCTCATTTATTTATTTGAATTTTAAATAAGATGACTCAAAATAGTGTTTTTTAAATATACGAAAAAAAAAAAAAAAAAACGCATTTCGAGAGAGGGCGAAAAGGACAATATTTGGCGATTTATTACCTGCGTTTGGCTAAGTGTCTTACTACCTTGTATTTAATACTCTTCACAATACTTCGCTGTTATATGGACTTAGGCGCTTTTATAAAAAGTTTGACGTAATTCGGGCTTAAGAAAGTGAGTTTTTTACTGAATAATACAAATAAATGAAAAATGAATACTAAGAAATACTAATAAAAGAAAAATGAAGCATTATATTGATCTATGTATATTTAAAAATTCATCTGCTAGCACTAATTAGATAATTTATGTGCAGGGGTGGGGAAATTTTCCAAATTCTTACTAGCCAAGGATTTATTTCGCCAGCCCGCAAGATGCAACACACGCAGTTGAAAATAGTTATGACAAAATCGCACGCGATTACAGACAAAACTACTATTACTACAATGCATTTTCATAATTCTTTTTTGTTTAATATTAAGAAATATATATAACAAAGGTAAGATTAATATTAGATAGAACTTAGTACCATACTTACACTGTAATAATTTGGAAAGTTAAAATATCTAGATTAAAAAAGTGTTTCTGATAATGTGTCTATTGCCAACAGTTTTTCAAAAACTAAAAATGCACTCGCCACTGGTGAGCAAAATGATGTATTTCCCCACCCCTGTTTATGTGTATATAATAGGAGATAAATAGCTTTTGATTCTGTATTTCTATGCTATAAAGCATTAACATTTGTGTGTTTTTCGTTGGCATTGGGAGTACCTAGCCGATTTAAAAAATAATGTGGGCAAAAAATGTTGGTAACCATCTTTGCTGCAAAATATACTATATTTTGCGTAGGAACAATAATCACCATCAATGCACGAGCAAAAAAGTTCTAAAATTGAGAATTCTTTGATGTTCATATGACTAAAAATTTAAAATCTTTTTCTTTGGTGGCAACTTTTAAGATATAATATTCTCTTTATGAACGATTTCTAAAACATTCGACAATTTAATTTCACAAATTAAACATTTTTTTCCTAGAAAAAGTTTTAAACCCAATTTATTGTGAATATTGCAATTTCTAGGATACTGTTGGGGTCAGAAACTATAACTTTGGCATCACAATAACTTATACGATGTAAGTGCTCGTCTAGGATAAATTTTTAAAAAAGGATTCCTCAACTCTTATCGACAACCTCATTGCATCCGTGGAAAACAGATATTCAACATTATAAACTATTCGGATTTCACACCATATAAAATACACTCCATTTCTCTTGAAACATAATAGTTTATGTTATTTATAGTTTCTCAAATCGGTGCGAAGCTTCTGTTTATGCTCATGACATCATTTCAAAGAGCTATCTTTCCAATATAGGTAAATTTGGTGTTTTATTTTCTGTATTACTTTTAACATTTTGTATATTTTCAATTTTATATCCATGCATGGTTTGCTTTTCTTTTATAAAAATAGTATATGCAACAAGATTTTGTAGTTCTACGATTCGATATGCTTATTTTCATCATTATATTTTATCACAATGAATGACCAATTAAAGGTAACATCTCATTTTCTTTACTTATCGCAAGTTATTAAATGTGTATTCTCAGCAATATCGCTCAGACTAATCCCTCTGAGGGAAGTCCTAGTAGAAAGTATACTCAAAATGGTGAAAACGATTTTCTCGATAAAATTAGCATGACCCACAAATGACCCTTATATCGAAATCTCTCGAACATGTGACCTAGCTCCCTAATTTTTGTGTGCCGAGAAACGTTAGATACAAAATTTAGATAAAATCGATTGAGCCAATTTTTAGGTATAAATAGTTTGAACTTGACCAATTATGACCCAAAATGACTCATTAATCAAATTTTCTCAAACATATGACCTAACCCAATGATTTTCTTGTGTCCGAAAACGATAGAATATAAAATTTAGTCAAAATTGCGCGAGATTGTCAAGATAAAATTAGAATAACCCAAAAGTGACCCACTGATCGAAATTTCTCGAACATGTGACCTAGCCCAATGATTTTCTCGTGCCAAAAATATGCTGTATACAAAATTTCGTTAAAATCGATTCACACGTTCTTTAGATATAGCTTGAACATGACCCATTATGATACACAAATGAACCTTATAATCGAAATCTCTCGAAAATGTGACTTAGCCCATTAGTTTTCTCGTGTATAAATATTGTTACACACAAAATTTTGTTAAAATCGATCCTGCCGTTGTTTAAGTATAAATAGCTTGACCCAGACCCTTTATGACCCATTAATCAAAATTTCTCGATCATGTGACCCAGCCCAATGATTTTCTCGTGCCAAAAAACGTTGTATACAAAATTTCGTTAAAATTGATCCACATGTTCTTTAGATATAGCTTGACATGGCCCATTATGACTCATCATGACCCGTAAATGACTCTTATAATCGAAATATCCCAAACATGTGAGATAGCCCATTAGTTTTCTCGTGTCAAAAAACTGTTACATACAAAATTTCATTAAATTTGATACTGTCGTACTTTAAATATAAAAAGCTTGACTCAGACCTTTTATGACCCCAAATGACCCATTAATCGAAATTTCTTGAACTGAGACCTAGCCCAATAATTTTCTCGTGCCAAAAAAATGTTGTATACAAAATTTTGTTAAAATCGATCCACCTGTTCTTTAGATATAGCTTGACCATGACCCATTATGACCCATCATGACCCACAAATGACTCTTATAATCGAAATCTCTCGATCGTGTGACTTAGCCCATTAGCTTTCTCGTGTCAAAAAACTGTTATAGGCAAAATTTTGATGAAATTGATTCTGCCGTTCTTTAAATATAAATAGCTTGACCCAGACTCTTAATGACCCAATATGACCCATTAAATTTTTTTCTCAAATATGTAACCTAGCCCAATGTTTTTCCCGTGCCCGAAAACCATACAATGCAATTTTTAGTCAAAATTGCGCGGGAAAATCTCTAGATAAAAAAAAACATGACCCACAATGACCCCAAAAATGATTCACTAACCGAATTTTCTCGAACATGTTACCTAACCCAATGGTCTTCTTGTAATCCAAAACGATACAATATAAAATTTGGTCAAAATCGTTAGAGCCGTTTTTTAGATAAAAATGGCTTGACCCATAATGACCCAAAAATGACCCACTAATCGAAATTTTTCGAACATGTGACCCAGCCCAATAGTTTTCTCGTGCCAAAAAACGATTGGATGCAAAATTGCCTTAAAATCCATCCAGCCGTTCTCTAGATATAAATAGCTTGATCCTGACCCATTGTGACCCGAAATGACCCAATAATCGAATTTTCTCGAACATGTGACCTAGCCCAATGGTCTTCTCGTGCCCGAAAATGGTAAAATCCAAATTTTTGCGAAAATCGTTAGAGCCGTTTTTGAAATAAAATTTTACACACACACACACAATTTTTGCTCGCATTATAGTACAAGATTCTAATGGATTGAGAGAAGAATGAAATCACACGGCACCTTCTGCGTCTCTTTCAAAATCACCCCTCAGCCAGTTTCGTGTCTTTAACTTTAAAAATGAGTCGGAAAATTTCGAGCTGTTGAAGGTGGAAAAGCGTTTTTTCGAATACACCCTTAGAATTTTTTTAGCAGACACCTTCCGGGCCGAGATCAGTCTGGCGTTGTTTTTCTGCATATATAGTGGAGCGGGATTTGAACTAAACCTAATTGTTCTCAAGATGTGTAAGGGCAGCCAATATGATTTCTATTAGCGATAAAGAACTTATGTTAGCGTAATCTTTGGATATGAACTTCTTGATGGCTCTTAAATTCACTTCTCAGCAACGCGAAAGTTTGACGCATCTTCAACTGTAAAAGTATATAATTGACAAGCCTGACTAGTGAAGGGAGTTGGAATCAAATAGTGTTTTCCATTTTTGGTAAATAAGATATTCGTAGATTACTTGTTGATTATGTAAGAGATTCTTATTACGTGGTTGCAGATTTTTCTTACTTCCCATGAAATTCGATTCAAAACGCTATCTGTCACTCTATCTTCTTAAATTCCTTGTATATATATATATATATATAAAACAAAATGGATAAAGCCATTCAATTACATAGTTTCTGAATAAGAACACCTGCTAACCTTATGCGATTCGAAATGAAATAAATTCAGAAATGTATCAGAAAGTATCTCCTTAGGATTCGAGAAAATATTTAATAAAATGATACAGAAATATTTTCATAAATCTACTTTTTACTATACAGCTTCAAAAGTTACGATGTTTTTAACTTTCTTTTATTCCAAATGATATTAAATTTTTTTAATGAATCTTTATTTGAATGTTGAAAGTCTAAGTAATCACTGATATTGTGTATTTCCTGTAAAATATGCTCTGAAATCTCCCATAAATATACATGTAGTATTCTTTAAATGAATCTTAACCCCTTAAGTGGTTTAACCCGAACGGCGTTCGGGCAAGACGAATTTGCTTAATTCATCATTTAAAGCTGTTTGACACCACTACTATTTTAAAGCCCGGGAGCAGAATCGGTGCAACGCTACGACGCATGTCGCAGAACTGTTGAAATGGTCTGCAGATTATTTTTCAACTGTTAAAAATTTAGCAAAAATTAAAAAATTTCGGTCCTAAATCCAAGAATTCGGACATAAAATGTATCGCAAATTTCTACAAATAGTCTTCGAAAAGAAATAAGTTTCGTCATAGCTCGCGAAAAACACGCGAATTTCGCCCAAAAATCTCGAAAAAAACCGGCAAATTTCGCAAAAAATCACGAAATAAACGACAAATTTCTTCAAAAGATCGCGAAAAAAACGGCAGTTTTTGTCAAAAAAAAAAAGTCACAGAAAACGGTAAATTTTCTCGATAAATTGCGAAAAAATGGCAAATTTCATCAAAAATCACGAAAGAACGACAAGTTTCTTCAAAAAATAACAAAAAAAGGCAAATTTCTACAAAAAAGAGGAAAATTTCTTCAAAAGATCACGAAAAAGGGCAGTTTTCGTCAAAAAATCGGCAAATTTCTTCAAAAGATTGTGAAAAAATAGCAAATTTCTTCAAGAAAACGGTGACAAAACAGCAGTTTTTTTTTTTTCAAAAGATCGCTAAAAAACGGCAGCTTTCGTCAAAAGATCACGATAAATCGGCAAATTTTTTCAAAAGATAAAAAAAAGTCAAATCTTGTCAAAAAAGCGCGAAAAAAATACAAAATTCGTCAAAAGATTGCAAAAAATGACATCTCGTCAAAAAATCGTGAAAAACCTGCAAATTCTGTCAAAGGGTGCCCCCCCCCCCTCTTTCGGACAATATGTGAGGAGTTAAAAATTCTGAGAACAACTTCTTTTTTAAAGTATACGTTTCTTTTGTGTCTATCACAAATACTTGGGATGTTTGAGTGCATATAATGTAATGCAAGGGATTGGTCTGCAGACTGTTTTTTAAGTTTTTACTTGTGTTGCAGACTGCAGAACAAAATTCTGCTGCTGGGTTTTAAAAGAAAATTTTCATACTACTAAAAGGCGGAAATGTGTAGACTAACTTTTACGAATATTTTATTTAAATAATAGTGGTGCGAGTCCGCTGTTTTCAATTTATTGAACGGAAAAGAATTAATCCTTTAAGGGGTTAATTACGTGATAAAAATTTGAATTTCCCGGAACACTAGAAATTGTGTCGGACCATATCGGGCAGGGTCGGGCATAGAAATGCAAAAATATGAATGGGCCGGGGCGGATCCGGAATGAGGTTTTGAGTTTTACGCCGGGTTGGGTCAAAATAATTTTCCTTCGAACCGGGCCTGTAAATTCCGGCCTGTGCAGACTTGAACTCTGGAGCCCCACAGGGCCCCTAGAACTTTTTGTGAGCCGAATTTTTTCAACCCCTAATTTTTTTACATTTGGAACCGAATTTTCTGAAAGCTACAAGCAGTGGTGTAGTGGTAAAAACAATAGACAGTATAAGCGCAAACCTGAGGGTATACCCTATAGTGTACATACTACAGCTTTCTTGAGAAACAAATTATATAGGGTGCTCTTTTAAAAAATCCAGAAGGTACGCGTATACTTTCTGTTGCACCCCTGACTGTGACTACTAACCCGATAAGGCCTTTCGATTCCGTAATTTTTGTAAAACAGCTACCTGCCCATTCATGAATTAAAAAACTGAATTAAACAGAGTTTTGTTGTATTTGTGTCGGAATGCACGAAAAGCAATAAAGCGAATCATGTGGAAATAAGGAACGCTTTTTATTTCTGCGAAAAGAAGTGAAACAGGTATGTGTAGAGGTAAGGTAGCGGTGGTGTGTGCAGGTAGACCTTGGCTCGTGACGTCACGTCCGACCTCCCCGTTCGGCCTTCGCACGGCATTGAGTGCGGCATTCCGTGTGGTCAGGGCCTTGCAATCACATACCTTTTGCTTTTTATTTAAATTTTCCAAATTCATTAATTAAAAGCTTTTTTCCTCTTTTTGATTTTCACATAAAGATATTTTTATGGCTAAAAAGGAAATATTTTTTATTTCCGAATATTTTTTCTCTATTTACGGCACTTCATGCATTTAATGAATTTGTTTTTTAAAATATTTTCTTTCTCTTTTAATATTCTCATGTAAGTGTGGTTTTATGACGTAATTATCAATATTTCCCGAGAATTTTTCAAATTCTCATTTGAAAGTTTTTTTTTCTTTGTTTGTGATAGTCGCATGTAAATATATATATTAATTAGAAGAAAATATTATCCTTTGATCATTTGGCAACAGTTTAAAATAATAGCTTTTCCTAAAATATGTAAAAAAAAAAAAAAAAAAAAAAAAAAAAAATGTCTCTCAAAATGCTGAAAATCTGAATTTTATGGAAATAAATTCTTGAAAAATGAGTAAAAAAAAAAAAAATAAATAAAAAATAAATAAATGCACTCTGCACACCGGGAACTTCCAATGTATAAAAAGATATAAAAATGTTTAAATTCCTATGTTTAGTTTTTGCTTATATAAAACTTTTTTAATGGAACGATTTTGGCCCACTTTAACATTAAATATCTCGTAAAATAATTCTTGAGTTTGAAAACTACATGCATCACTATATTTATCAAACATTTCTCTATAATACTCCCAAGTTTCATATTTTCGTAGTTTTCATAATATTAATGAAGAAATGCTCTAGATCACAAAGAATTCATTGTCAGCGGCGTTATTTACTTTTTAGCACTTTTCAAGAAAGTTGAAAAGTACTTATGCATTCGGTTTGTCTGTCCGTCTTCTAACGCTCAAACTCCTGTTATTATACTCGGATTTCCGTGAAATTGATAAAGCTTATTTAGAGTCACCAAAGCATGTTTGGTATTGCATATATGAAAAATGTACGATTAAGGGTTCATTTACAAGGACTCTCAAAAGAATGCGATAACATTATGGTATAGGGTGAAAAAATGTTTACAGAGTATTTTAATGATATTACGCCTTTTCAAATGTATTTAAACCGATATAAATCACTGAATTTCACTACGATCACGTTAAAACAGAGCATTTATAGAAATTTTTTTGTATTAATTTACAGCAACACACAAAAGGAATTGGTTACATTTGCATAATAATTGCTGGAGGGTACGTTTTAAAATTCGGTATGCGCTTTTAAATTGAATTAGTTTTTTGCATATTACTCTTTTTATATAAATTCAATACCTCTTATACAGGGCTATACAAAAGTATTCGCATACTATTCTTCTTATTAAAGGAAATCGCTGAAGGTGGATTTTCAAAGGAAATATACGTATGTCTTAAATAAATTAAATTTTGGAATACACGTTACTAACGGATACAAATCTCTATATCCTATACAGGGCTGCTAAAAAAATTGGTTAAGTTTTCGATTGTAAGTTGAAACAGCTGAAATTCCGTTTTCGGCATGCATTATACATTTCCACAGGGTGAAACGGGACGTAATATTTAAATTTTTTTAATCGGTGCAGTTTTGTTGCATTATTATGAATGTGTTGGAAAGTGCTACATAATCTATGCTTGACGCAGCATGATTTTTTTCCCTTTCTTCTTTTTAGAATGGAGGTATTATCCTTTTTGTATTAAATGAGAACTCATTATAAAATATTTTATTTATTTTATTTTATTAAGGGTGTATTAGAAAAAACGCTTTTTCACCTTCAACAGCTCGAAATTTTCCGATACAATTTCAGACACATTTTTAAAAGTACAAACATGAAACTTGCTGAGGGGATTCTTGAAGAGGCGTATGAGGTGCCCTGGGATGTTTTTTTACGCCCAATTCATTAGAATTTGATTTATAAACATTTACCTTCCCTGCGTGACCCTTTTTTTTTCGTTCTCATATCTCTCGCTTCGGGAAAATCGGTTCAAAATGCCGTTTTTGATCGCTTTTTTCTACAACGTTTTTTACATTTATCAAAGAATTGACAATCACGGCACCTCGTGCACTTTCTAAATAAGAGAATCTGCAAGTTGGATGCGTTTGAGAGCAAAAGTGCATTCAAAAATAAATCGGAAAAGAAGCAGTTTGAATCGAAATACACCCTTAAGGCAGAATTCCAGTAGAGACAGGTTTCTTTTTCATCGGAACGGCTGTACTTTTGGGTCCTGATTTTTATGATTGGGGCAACAAGCGTGCAGAAGGACGGACTCTACCACTCGCTAAGGGTGTATTTCGATTCAAACTGCTTATTTTCCAATTTATTTTTGAATTCATTTTCACTCTCAAACGCACCCAACTGACCAGTTGTCTTATTTAGGATGTACACCAGGTGCCGTGAGGGTCGATTCTTGGATCAATCCAGAAATTATTACAAAACTAGTTGGATGTGTCAGTCCCAAAACTTTCTTCTATCTGATAAGTACATTTTAATATTTAAAAAAAAAAAAAAACGTGGTGACCCCAAAGTTACCCACTATCGAATTTCCCCGAAGATTTGACCTAGCCTAATGAGATTCTGGTATCCGAAAAGCCTAAAACGCAAAATTTAATTAATATTCTGAGAAAATGAGCTTAGTAGTGCCTCATGTTGGGTAATTTATACTAAAACCTAATAAGCATCTATTTATCTCAAGACCTAACAGAATCTGAAATTTGATGGAATTGCGTCCATTAGTTCTTGAGATATAGTTATAACAAAATATTTGCAAAACGTAGCACAGCAACACCATATCTTGGACAATTTATGCCAAAACGTAAAAAAGCGTCTAATTATGTTATGGTGTAAAAGAATCTGAAGTTTGATGAAATTCTGTGCATTAGTTCTTGTGATATAGCTAGTTTTAAAAAAAACCGTGTAAAATATAGCACAGCAGCACCATCAGTTGAAGGATTTATAACAAAACGTAATCATCGTGTAATTATGTTATATGTCATTTTATAACAAATCTGAAGTTTGATGAAATTCTGTGCGTTGGTTGTTGAGATATAGCTATCGGAAAAATCGTGCAAAATGCAGCATAGCTGAACCACCTGTTGCGAGGTTAATACCAAAATGTAATCAACGTCTAATTATGTTATATATTCTAGTGTAACAGAATCTAAAATTTGATGAAGTTCTCTGCATTAGTTCTTGAGATATAGCTATCGCAAAAATCGTGCAAAATGTAGCATAGCAGCGCCACTTATAGGGCAGTTCACACCAAAACCTTATCAGCGGCTATGTATCTCAAGGTATCGCGGAATCTGAAGTTTGGTGAAATTCTGTGCATTAGTTCTTGAGATATAGCTATCATGAAAATCACGAAAAACGTGGTATAGCAGCGCCACCTGCTGGCCAATTTACACCAAAACTTAATCAGCGTCTATGTATATCAAGGGGTCACAGAATCTGAAGTTTGGTGAAATTCTTTGCATTAGTTCTTGAGATATAGCAATCTTGAAAATCATGAAAAACGTAGTATAGCAGCGCCACCTGCAGGCCAATTTTCACCAAAAACCAATAGGCACTAATTCATATCAAGGTCTAACTGAATATAAAATTTTATTAAATTTCGAGCATTAGTTCTTGAGATGGAGCACCCACAAATTTTTGTCACATATAGACAAACTCACAGACAGACAGACATTTTCTAAAAATAGTGAAAACGTGTTCAGGACCTTCAAAAATCTGTCGAAAACCGGAAGTCGAAAATTTTCATGAATCCAATACTTTCTTCTTGTAAAGATAGAAGAAAGTAAAAAGCATTTAAAAACGGTATTTCGAACCGATTTTTTCGAAGCTGGAGATCTGGGAACGAAAAGAAGGTCCTACTGAGAAGGTAATTGTTTATAAATCTAATTCCAATGAATGGAACGCGAAATGACATCACACGGCACCTTCTAATGCGTCTCTTCCAAAATCCCCTCAAAAAGTTTCGTGTCTTTACTTTTAAAAATGAGTCAGAAAATTGTATCGGAAAGTTTCGAGCTGTTGAAGATGGAAAAGCGTTATTTCGAATACACCCCTAAGACGGAAATCTGTTTCGAGCGGTTATGTTCGTCCACGTCTCCCTTTCCAACAGGTTTTTGCCGAAGCGTTGCTCAGCTGTCCGTGTTTGCGCGTTGCGCAATGTGTACGCAGCCGGCGCCCTTGCCTAAGACGAATCATTTGAGTCGAATTTATTCAATCATTCCAAAATGTAAACGTTGATCTGCAGCACAAAAATTTCAGCTCATTAGCATCGCATTCATTTCGAAACATACAGGCACAAATGGGGTAGCCACAGCCGTAATTAAGGGGGGGTGTTAGGGGGACTCAGCCCCTTCTCCTAAAATATTTTGAGCCTCCCTGGAAAAAGATTTTAAGGTCACTCAATGAATTTATGTTGCTAAAGTCCAAAATGAAATTCTGTTCAAAAATCGAATTGAGTTTCTGTTCAAAAATCGAATTGAGTTTGGACGAACTTTCTCAGTTTTGCAGAAACACTCAATTGCCACTAAAATAAGTATTTCAGCACTCGCACATCCTATTTCAATGTATGTAGCTAACAGGAATTTTTAATTTTGCACTCGTTATGCACTCTAATACTCTAATTTTCCATAATTCTATTTTTTTTCTTAGCATAAAATGAAGTTATTACAACAGTTTAATGAGAAACAGAGTAACTACAGTGTGAATTGGCACTCATTCATCTTTCTGCGTCAGAGATAGAGGAAGAAAGATTATGAGCGCTCCCCTCCCTATTGTTCACTTCTAGCTACAGCCCTGATGAAGGATGCGATTTGGAATCGAAAGACGTTTCCCATTTTTCGGTAAATACACGAGGAATCGAGGCATAAGCAATGGGGGCAGGGCCTGTTGACCACACAATCCAACTAGGCCGTGGCCTGGGGCCTATTGCTGCTGGGGGCCCAAAATTGAGTAAAATTATTTAGGAAAAAAGTCTTAAAATTGCAGTTTTTGCAATTATTTTCTCAAAAACCAAAACATATTTTGGTTAGCATTGCAACTGTATCGTAATATTTAATAATATCCACCGGCCCTATGCCCCCTTAAAAAAAAAAAGCGAAGGGCCCTCGAAAAGGTACTTGTGCTAGGCCTTGAGCCCTGCACAACCTTAATCGGGCTCTGAATGGAGGTTACGTGAGACATGTTTTTTTTCCTTAAAGCATGATCGCATCTATAAATTGGATTTTGAACGCCGCCCATGGATAGTATTTTCCTAGAAATCTTCTGCCGTTACCCATCCCCTCCAATAAAAAAAAAATGTTTTTTGGTTTCAGAATTTCTGATGCGCTTTCCCATGTTTTCGAACCATAATGAATTTCAAAATGTGTTAGAAAAGAGCTCATTTGGTTCAAGAGGAACAGCATGGGGATCCATCTGAAGTCAGCATGGAGAAGTTTCTATGACGAAATAAAGTAATTCAAGAATCGAATGTTCCTACCTGTTATTGAAAAATTCGATTACAACACATCAAGGGCGGCGCCAGAATTTGCCCGACGGGGGGGGGGGGGGGGGGCACTGTATCCCCGATAGGGGGGCCAAGTTCATAATATATATTAAAGATCAACGCGCTGGACTGGGGCCTAAAAAACTGCGTGGACAAAAATTCCAGGGCCGAGCCCGACCCAGTTCGTGCAAAATAAATTAATGGTTCGATCGGCGAGAAAATTTAAAAAATCGACCTGATTATACGGTCTAGCAAGTACAATATATATACACATATATATTAGGCCGGCCAAAAATAAATAAATAAAAGTTAAAATCTTGGCCCGACCCGACTCTATATTTCTACAAAACATGAAATTTTAATTCGATATAGTTATAAACTGTTTTGCACGGGGAGTTCTAATAAAAAAAACCCTCATTTTTTAGAAGTGCTCTAGTCTGCAATATTTATTTATTTTTTAATGAATATCTATTTGCATGTAAATGGTTTAGTTATTGTTAATCCTTATTTCATGTATTGGAGACTTTAAAATCAGAAAAGAATGCCACACATTAAATCTTCTAAGACAGAATTCCATAGGAACGAAAAAAAAAATGCGTTATAGTTTATTAAAAAAAAGATACTTTAACTTTCGGAACCGGCTTTAAAACTGAAAGTGCTTTTTATATTACTACTAGCTTTCCGCCCGCGTGGAATTCGGTTATATTGCGGTATAAAGCACAACTATAAGAAAACTTCTCATTTTCACGGAAAAATGTAAGAAGCGCGATGTAACGTTGGATACGATTAGTTGTTAAACCAAAACTGAATGGTACACTATATTATATGTTTTCCCTTGTGGAGCAAAAACATGCAGATTTTGGGCACTGGAAACCCGGGAACACGCTACATAGAGCTGACCATGATGACGTTGAGCCTGTTACGATAAACGGACTTGAGTACGAATATCATTCTCAGAAGCCCTCAAAGAAGCTTGGCGAGTGGCTTGCTCCTCAAGTCTCTGCTGGCGCTGAGATGGTAGCTCAGCAGCTCTCGAAGCAGCCTGACGCTCTGCTTGTTCGCGCCTTCTTAATTCAGCATGGAGAGGCGATTCTTGAAATCGGGCAATTTTCATTGCCCGGGCTTTAGATGAGGTGCTCGACAAATTAGATTTACGTTTGCGAGGCATTGTGAAAATATGAGTAAACTATAAACCTAAACTAAACTAAAATCCCAAACTAAACTATAACAATCTAAACGACGAACAAAGCGACGTAATTACCTATCGAAAAAACAATAACTACTTTAGATATCTACATAGAAAAAAAGCACTAAACTAACCAAACCTAACTATTATACAGCTACTGCACATCGTTACCACGTTTTAAAAACACCCAGCGCCATCTATCGCATACCTCAAGAACTAAATAACGTAACTAATACTTATACCAATTAGTAATCCGTTGACTTCAGGATAAGTAGATGTAAAAAAAACATTTTAGACGATAAAACAAATAGTACGTCATCCCTCGGGAATTCCTCATTTTCGAGGATTCATTATCGTATCATTTAGCTTCTAAATTTACATGTTCATATTCGTTTGCAATATATAAGTAGATATAAAAAAACAGTTTAGACGATAAAACAAATTGCACGTCATCCCTCGGGAATTCCTCATTTTCGGGGATTCATTATCGTATCATTTAGCTTCTAAATTTACATGTTTATATTCGTTTGCAATATTTTATTTTTATCTTATTTTAAACGACACACAGCGCCATCTCCAATTCATCCATCAAGCAAACTATATTTTTGTTTTCCCTCGGGAATATCAGTTTTTTCCGGGATAAAAAAATACCCTATTATTTAATCCGAACTTCTAACTTTACGTCTGCAAAATTTCAAAGCAATCGGTTCAGTAGTTACGGCGTGAAAGCGGAACAAACAAACAAACAAACAAACTCACTTTCCGATTTATAATATTAGTAAGGATATTCTACTCTTTAATATTTGCAACCAAAATCGAAAAAGTTAAAAAATAGTCATATTGAAGATTGAGCTCAATTATCCCATTCAAAAAACGTTTGAAAATATTAAAATAAAATGAGAAATTCGAAAACAACCTGCTTATTGGTTTAACATTATGGAGCGAGCGGGTGTTTTGAAGTGAGTGAAGAGTCCCCCTAAGACAGCAATGCGTCATAGGAAGGTTCTATTTCACAGATTTTTCTGTATTTAAATTTTATTCTAAAAATCTACTATTCTGTATAAATAATACATTTTAAATTTTAATTGTAGAATAATGGTGAGTTAAACTTACAAAAATATATACATTTTTCCTAAAAATATTTGGGACGGGTCAAATTTTACTGACTTTTACTCGGACCAGGTCGTTCCGAGAAAGTGATTTTCATACGGATCGAAACCGGGACTGAAAATTTCTTCCCGCGTAGTTCCAGCTCAATATCGAAAAAATTAGTTAAGCCATGAAAAGAGTGAAAACCAGGCATGGAATTGCCCGAGTACCGTAAAAGAAAACAGGCCCGAGCCTGGCCAATGCAAACATCTATCGCGGCTTATCCAGAAGAAGGAGCTCGGTGAAATTTTCTTTCCTTTAACTCGAATCGAGCTTAATTTTATCTGAAGACTCGGACTAAATTTTATTTTTTGAAAGTTCTGCCCAGTGTTGCCAGTGGGCTACTTTTTAAAAATTCAGATTTCGTGATTCGCACCACTTTTTTTAAACGGCAAAATTCCGTTTATTTTCGCCTTTATTAATATGTCATTAAATAAGGCACATTTTACTATTTCAAAAAAGTGGTGCCAGTCAAGAATCGGAATTTAAAATAAGTAGCCTATCTGGCAAAACTGGTTCTGCCGGCCCTGAAATTTATTATTCTTAAAACAGGTATTATAGCACATTTTTCTATAACTTTTGGCTGAACCAGACTTTGTTTCCCTTTTTTCTTTCACTTTTTCCGTTTTCTAATAAAGAGTGAAATATGCTTGGAAAGAACTTTTTGACAGACGTCTGTGAATAACAGTATTTCCAGATCTAATACAGTACAAAAAGAGGAAGAGAGAGAAAAAGCATAACACTGGTAAACAATTATTCTTAAGTCTTTTTGCGGCAAGTATACGTGTCGCTCGTCTCCAAGGGGTATAATAAGACTTCCCAGCTACACAAGATTTTTTAGGTCTGATTTGGGAATACTAATTTTCGATTGCAGTGCTTTTTGAAGTAATGAATATGAAATTTAAAGTACAGCAGAGATTCTCTGGACTCCGATTAAGCGTATTGTCCAATTAACCAGATCAATCAAAGACCATACGTTTTTTTTTTTTTTTTTTTTTTTTTTTTTTTTGCCATTTTTTTTCAAAAGTTTTAAAGTCAAACTTCTTCAAGCAGGGCAAGGTAAATCTGACAAGAAGGCATGGAATTTAACTGTTAAATAACTAATTTCTAATCCTGCAATAATAAAATCACTAACAAATACAAAGATAGCAATGCATAAAACTATTTTTTGGTTCACCTCTGTGAACCAGAAGACTATCAAGAATTTCTTTTCCTATCACGAGGATTTTTTAAAGTATATATACTGTACAGTGTATGTATATAATTTCTATGTACAACTTTGTACCAATTTTGCAGAAAATAAAATTTTAATTTAAAAAAAATACTTCTAAACACGCTATTTTCAATATGCTAAAATGTGCATTATTACAATTGCCAGTTCAAAACCTGGAAAAAATGTGAAAGGAAGTTGTCTAAAAACATTGCCCTATGCGTTTATAAAGTTTCCCAATTATCCGGATTTTTCATTAACTGGATTATCCTCGATACCGACCGGTCCGGATAATCGGCGTTATACTATGTGTATTACTGAATGGAAAAATACAAATGAAAAACTTACATAATTAAGACAAATTAAATTATTATTATCAACAAAAGTGCGAATTCTGCGTATAAAGCAGTTTTAAAATTAAAACACTCGGGTAAAAATATCAAATCACATAAACACAAAGAAATAAGAAATCATTTGGACTTACTCGTATTAAAGTCTTGAAACTTTTTATATACAGTAGAAAAATATTAAAGTTCGTACTTTCGTAAAAAGAAGGAACTCATAAAATATTTATAATTAGTAGAAATAATAACTTTAATGCAAAATTTGCAAAGTCGTAAACTCTATTTTTTCATTGCCAAAGCTTTTCTTTAAAAGTTCAATTGTAGCATTGTTTTTACGGTTTCTGATTAATTATAAAATTTCGTAAAAAAAAAAAAAAAAAAAAAGCAATAAACAGAAGAATTAAAAAAAACTTTTTTCCATATTTTAAAATAAAAATACTAAATCAGGAAAATAATTAACTCCTATTATCTGTGGTCAATGGACAATTGTCGATAATGGAGTACTGCGTCTAGGTAACTCTGAAACATCCTTCCAGCCTATCACAACAGGCGTTTTTCTTCTAATTCCCATAGCAACAATAAAAAATATAAATATTATTTTTACAACCAATCAGCAGGAATACGTTTGCTGATGCTAAACAATGTACTCATCAACCTCTTTATCATTTCATTACTCGAAAAGTTTGTTTTATATTAAGTTGTAGAACAGAATTTGAAAACTAGTCAAAACAGACAGACGTGCATTTCCTTTTACTGAATCGCAGCTGTTCTCTGCGGCTTAAACATGGTAAATTCAAATCTAAATAAGAATAAATGTATAAAGAAACAGCATACTTCAATACCCTTTTCCATTCTATCTGAACACGTTACTGTATTAAGTATTAATTTATTTATTTGAATTCAATGTATTTGCATGGTGTGAAATTAATTAGTTGAACTACAGTTTTTGAAATGCGTAACTTATGACTTTATAAATATCACGTTTTATTTTTTTTCATAATTTTAATCAAAGCAGATTTTTTTAGATATAGCTGTAACAATAAAAACAATGGGAAAAACATCTTCAATTTCCATTTTGTTTTAGAATGTATATCGATCGAAACTAAGAGCTTAAATACAATATTCCGAAGAGAAATATAAATGAAGTGAAAACTTGTGAAATAGTTGGGAATCTTAAAATGCATTATTTTAATAACAGCGAAAAGCGACCTGCAATTAAAAATATATCGCTGATCAGAACCGCGAGTTATGCAGGAGGTCTAGCTGTGGTCAGCGTGGGCCAAAATTTCTCGCCGAGTTCGTCTCGACAATGCTGAAATATCCCTGTGATTTGAAGAGGTTTTCTATTATTTTAAGAAATTTCTTTCTTCTGACTGGAGATTTTTTGAAAATTTTGATCCTCGGTTTCTGATTTTTGCGTATTTTTAGATAAAATGAATTTATAAATTACTTTTCTAAATACCAAAAAGTACTAAGCAGCACAGCTGCCAGAACATGCGTGTAATTTGGTGAACATTCTGTTTTAGGTGTGAGTATTTTAGGTAATTGGTGTTTTTTACTGTATTTCTTAAAGGGGGGGGGGGGGAGTAGAAATGGAAAAGTTAAAGTGCAAATTTTTTTGTTGTTGTTTTTACGGATTATAATCAAGGGAAAAAGAAGTTGAATCCACGAATTATTTTTCGAGCATAGAGTCCTCCACAGATTGGGTTATACCCGACTTAAACTAGTTAACTCTATATCCATTTCAATCTGAACTAGTTTTTAAAAATTAGATGACCTGAACTTAACAAACTCCGACCTAAAACCAACAGTGTTCTATCCGAACCCAATCCCAACTCGAAATGAAAAACAAACTTCCATCTTGTAAAGCAATAATAGAAAAGTAGCCTACAATAATACCACTAGTATAAATTATATTTTTTATGTAGAAAAATCAATATATCTGCATATGCACTCATTGACACCCGGATAACATAATTTTTCATTTAAAAATATGTTTCGGGGATACTTTTGAGAAATCAGGTAGAATCGAACCTATGTGCTAAAACAGTTAAAATCAATCCGGCTCGAAAAATAGAAATCAATCCGAAAAAATATTAACTTTAGTCAGATCCGACTCAAACTGCCTGTCGAGTTGGGTTTAGTTTCCCGAGGTGAATGCAGAACTCTACCAGAAACTCGAACCCGACATCATCACATTTTGACCTGAACGCCTGAACCCAAAGTATTTCAACATCAACCAGACCCCAACCGTAACTGACGAAAAAATATTTCCATATTGTAATGCAGTTATGTAAAAAATTGTATCTTCAGTATCAGTTTTATCTTTTAAGTTAAAAATCAGTATAGATAAACTCATTAACATTCATATGTATTGTTTTTCATCGTAAAATAAATTTTGTAAATTCTTAAGAGAGTTGGATTCATCTCGAATCAAGAACCATTAAGTGCCAACATCCAACCTGAACCTGAAACTATTAAAGTTAACCAAACTGGAATCCGATTCAGAACGACAAAAGATTGGGCTCAACCCGATCCGGTCCAGACTACGAGTGGGGTCAGATTCAGTTTGCCCGACCCGATGCAGTATTCTACTTGTCATCCAAGACAACCCCGACAACATAATTTTCATTTGCGTTCTCTTAACCGAACCAAAAATTCTTCATGTCAAACCGACCGTAAATCCACAAGCAGCGGAAATTCATCCACAATTTAATGTAGTTAAAAAATAATAATACATGATTATAACTATAGTATAAATCTTATCTTTTTTTGTTGAAATATAAGCATTTACAGAGTCATTCGTGTATCATCCTGTGTAGTAATCCATGTAATTTTCAATTAAAAAAATTATGATAAAAAAAAAGGGTTTATCTGAACTCAAATTTCAGTCAGAAACCGACTCATATCCAAAAGAATTAGTTTAGTCAATCCAACTTTGGAAGAAGAAAAAAAAATGCTCCATATTTCGATTTAACCCGACCGGGCTGAAATTCAAACGTCAAAATATTTTCCAATATTTTTGGCCCCGACGGGGAGGCATATGCCCCCCCGCCCCCCCCCCTCCCCAAAAAAATCGTAACGGTTTTGTTTATGATAAATTTCTCACGGTTAATGAAAAAGAAAAAAACAATTGAGCCGTTTTCCGGAACTTTTTTGAAGCGTTGTCTTGGTAAAAATTTTCTTCAAAAACACTTATTTAAAAAAAATATTAAATAAAATAAAATAAAAACTCGAAAAGCAAACGTCAACTATCCAAAAACTGAGGTTTTCCAAAACCATGAAAAATGGCATAAAATGGGCAGGTCCCTGTGTACATGGAGCATCCCATGGAAGAGTTTAGTGCTACCTTTTTTTTCAGTGGAATGAAGGGAAGGGTCGGCTTTTTCGTCTAGTGCTGTAAAAGTAACGACGACAAAATGAATATCCGTATGATATCGTTGCTTTCGAACTCGCTACCCGCTAGAAAGAATTCGTTACTCGTTACTTTCGTTACTGTTCAGAAACTGGTCATTAACAATCGTCCCATGTACTCGAAAACTGCAACAAATCGATACAGAACGAGTCTGTGGAGGATTTCGATATGTGCTGTCTGCCCTCTGTATGTAAATCTGTATGTAAAATTTATTTAAATTAAGTTTCTGAATTTTAAAGTTGTTCTCAACTGCTTCTCTTAACACGAGCAAGTTTTTACATGTGTCAAAAACATTTTGACACATTGACAAATTCTTTTTGTAACGGACAAGATATCAAATTGGAAAGCCTGACTATGGAAGCGATGTCGAATCGAACCCAGTTTTCCATTTTAGGATCATTCAACGACCTATCGGGTTCTGAGCTATTTCGATCAAGTGATCACACGTGTTTCTCCTGCTTTTCGATCGGTTTCTCTGCTTTCGTCCGGGAATGTGTTCAAAAACGTCCAGTTTGAAGGCTTGTTATGAAAGATTTATTGCGTTTGTAAGAAGGAGAAAAAAACCAGGAAAATGAGTGCAATTAGACAGTTTCTGAATAACAACACCTGCTAGTCTCATGCATTTCCGAAGAAAAATAAATTAAAGCTTATGTCACAAAGTTGACCCTTTTGATTTAAGAACACCCTTAAGGATAAAATGGAACCAAATTACAATGCGATGCATATTTGTATGTAATATGTCTAAATTGTAGAATTTATTACTTATGAAATCCTTATATATATTATAAATGAGAAAGTGTGTCCGAAAATTGGAATGAACTTGGCTTCAAAACTGATGGATTAATGTCTTTGAATCTTTGCATATAGATAGATTATAGGAGTAGAATGAACATAGGCTAATTTTTATTTATTTTATTCAAATATTTTCCTTAATAATTCAAAATTTAATTATTTTTCATACAAAATAAATAGGCATTTTTCAGATAAAATTTAACCATTTTCCTTTCCTGTTGCCAAGAAAATAAAAAATTGGAATAATAATTTTTCAGCGGCAATGAATTTTTAATAAAAAACTTCCACGCGAAAAATTATAATAAAACAATTTAAAAGAAAACAAATATGACGTCATGTTTGAAATAAAAATAAAAGATGCATTTTTTATAATATATTTAACAAGGATATTTGTTTAGTTAATTGGAATTTTTGTGTAAAATATGGCGACATAAATTAAAAGTAAAAAGAATGAAAAAGAATTATATTTTTAATAAAATGGTTCACTTATGAAAATGTGACGTCATAGTTGAAATAAAACAGCTACTTTATAGCAGTCGTTAAAAATACAAGGGGTACGAATAACAGTAGCTAATGGAGCGAGATAAATAATGACGTCATATTTAAAATGAATCAGAAATATTTTTCACTTATACTAATTAATAAGTTATAAGTTACATACAAATGAATATTTTTATTCAAAACTCATAATTATCAATGGAAGACATTTTTTGTGGGGAAAAGACGGAAAATAAAACTACTGATTAATATATTTTAGGCTGGATTTTTTAACACTTTCGAACAAAGTTGAAAAGTTATTATGCTTTCGGTTTGTCTGTCTGTCTGGTAGCTTTCTAACTTTCGTAAATATACTCCGATTTTCATGAAATTTTTGGACGTTATTAACGTTTACCTAGCACGAATACCTATTGAAAATAAAGTTTCTACCATGAGTAGTTTATTTACAGGGATAGTCAAAAAGTTTC
This sequence comes from Maratus speculifer, assembly GCA_964019185.1. Taxonomy (NCBI): domain Eukaryota; kingdom Metazoa; phylum Arthropoda; class Arachnida; order Araneae; family Salticidae; genus Maratus; species Maratus speculifer. The sequence continues at coordinate 427,929,618 of OZ025294.1, read as the reverse complement.
CTTACATAACGGCATTATGGGGAAAAATCGTTTTAATTAAATTTAACGATGTTACACCCTGTGAAACATATTCAAATTTATATGCATTTACAAAGTGCACTAAAATATGCATTTTGTAAAGTATGTAGTGAAAAGGACACTTATTATTCATTTACAGGGTTACACAGAAGAATTCCGTTGCATAAGAATAAACGGAGGAACAGTTTCCGACATATTTTAATTATGGTAAACGATTTCATGTATAATCAAATTGATATACGTTACTGAGGCTTAATGTGAGTTATTTGATGCATAATACGAAGTGCATAGCATTTACAGGGACACAAAAGATTTCAAATATTATATATTCTATCCGAAGTACTGTATATGATGGATGATGATTGTTGTATGATGAAATGCATTTTGAATTAAGATATGTGCTTTTAAGTTTCGCTAAATGTATGCATATGAAATGGAGAGTATAAATGGTAATACTATAAATAGTTAAATTTAGATATACAGGATTACACAAAAGATCTCAGAAAGGTTACTGAATATGAGCGTAATTTACTTAAAGGTGGTTTTAAAATAAAATATGCATTTTTATTTTGAACTAAGTAAACTAAGTTTAGTAAACTAAGAAATGTTTGTAGTATATATATAAAATGATATACAGAGTCCCGCAAAGAACTGGATACAAAGTTGTCTTCGGATGATAATTTCTGAAAATGTAATTTAGGTAGTAATAAGAAATACTTTTGTTTGAACTAAATTTTAGAAAGATATTTTCGTGTATTAAAGGCACTTGGAAAACTACAGGGCTGAACAAAAGTATTCAAGAATGTTTCTATTTATTAGTATTAATCGCTGAAAGAAAAATTTTAACCAGCAAAAAAATTAGCAAATAGGGATTATCAGAAGTTTTTTACCATAAATTCGCGATAAAAAGTTAATTTCATCATCGAAATTTTTTGCTTGATTGATCCATTATTTCTTCTTTAAATGTTATGTGAACGAAGTCACGGGTAACTGCTAGTAAAGAATAATCGGAGAAAGCAATTAGGTAGAAGAATAAAGGTTTGCCAATTTTTTACAATAAAACTATGAAATATAATTATACAAACAAAATATTTTCACAACCAAATTTGCTTACCAATTTTACATGGAATGCAATTATGTATCATAAAAATTTAATTTCCCAAATAACTTTTGAATATTTTTTAAAAATATGTTAATTTCCTACCCTGACCCTCCCATCAAATAATGCTGTACTTCAATCACATTATTATTTTTGAAATTTTTGATTTATATTTAAAAATATTTTTACAAGCAACAATAAAAAATAAATAAATAATCTTTATCATAAAATCATTTTTACAAGCAACCCAAAAATTCGTCTTTATCATTTTTTTTTTCAAATGTAAAACATAAATACACGGGCAAAGATACTTTTATAGGAAAAACTAATGCACTGAAAACAAACCTGTAACTATTTAATTGCTCGAAAATTTTCAGAACCTTTAAAAGAAATTTGTTTCGTTTTAGACTTTTAACTGATTTATTTTAAAATTTAAAATAAGTAATCCTAAAATACATAATACTGCACTACACTGTGAAAAAAAAAATTTTTTTAATGCGGATATTGTACTGGTAATCTTGACGCCAGTACTATTTCCATATTTTAACATAAAACTTTTTCCGTAAATTTCAGAAAACATTCCGTTTTTTCACAAAATATTTCAGTATTTTTTTCAAATTTTCATATTTAAAATTTTTGTTTCAAAGGGGAAAAAATAAATAAAATAACCACATTACTTTGCAACGCGAAACATACCAACCTTATGAATTTCAACATCTATTTAATTTAAACAACAGTAATGAAACAACATTTACCTCAGGCAGGGTTCGAATCATGGAATTCTCCTCTCCCAGATTAGCGCCCTTATCCCGGGAACACGGCCAACGTAGTCAAATATTGTTACTTATTCCACATGCTTTTTATGAAGTAAGGCCAAGATGATGAAAAGGGAATGCGTTTTCATAGATATAGTATTTCTCAATTGAGTATACAATTCTCAAATTTCCATATTTTTGAATATTTAGCTTTTTATTTTCATGATTATAAATACAAGAAAAAATTTAGTCTTTAAAAATATTACATGCATGAAAAAATATATCATAATAATTGCTTCTTTATAGCAAATTTTTTTATAATTCTCGCGTAACATTATTTTTTTATACATTCATTTATTTTTCCAAGAATACCAACATTTTTTTTTTTTTTTTTTTTTTTGGCACACATCTAGCGATGGGCGATAACGAGACGTTTTTTTTTTAAATCTATTTTCTCGAATGTATGGATATCTCGATAACTTTCGATTGTGTAAAAATTTTCTCGATGACTCCAATTGACAATTGCTTATATAGCACCCCAATATTTTCGCATCAAGAGAAAACTGTGTCCGGGGCAAAGTTTTAGTTTGGCGTCTCCGCTCCCCCCCCCCCAACTTTTCCTTGTGACAGGTCAAAAAATGACACTAGTTGTATAAATTTCGCGCCCCTAAATTTCTGCGCCTAGAGCGATCGCCTCCTTTCGCCCAGCGCGCTGCGTAAGCGATTCGATTTTATCAAGTGTCATCTGCAGGTGAGTTGGGATGAGTTGGCGTTAATAAAGACACGTTAGTGGACCCTTCTTTTCATCGGGCTTTCTAATTTACACGCAAACTTGTAATATGAAATCTCCAACTGGGTCCCCGTTGTACACGGCATCGTATAGCAAACGCGGTGTGCATACACATTATCTTTATCTTGCAAACCAAAAAAAAAACTCGAGCCGAACGAACCTCTTGGGGGGGGGGGGGGGTAAAGGTGGGAAAAGGGACATAGGAATTGTATAATATGAATAAGTGAGCTTAGGACTTTCCAAAGATATATCATACGAGAAGTATTGGCACAATTTAGAAAAGTGGGGAGAAGTTCGCTGAATGTACTTGTACATAACATCAATGTGATCATAAGCTTTTCCAAGCATATGCCACCTGAGCCTGAGGGTATCTATTTGACTTTTAAAAAATGCCCTCTCTTAGGGCGCAAAAAGAGGGAGGGACGAGGGGGATGCATCACATGAGTAAGTGGTCACATGCCTTTCCAACAAAATGTCAGATGAGGGCTCTATGCTAAGTTTAAGAAAGTGTCCCCCGTGAGGGTAAAGTAGGGGAAGGGCCACCGAACCGAAGGGGCATAACATCAACAGGTGGTCATAGAACTTTCCAACTATATGTCACATGAGGCATCTCGATCTAAATTTATAAAAATGCCTTCCTCGTGAGGGAGGGGGGCAAAAAGAGGGAGACAGGGAGGGAGCTTGCTAATAAAGGTGGGGAGCTGCATAATATTCCAACAATTTGCAGGTCGGTGGACTGTGAATGAAACCTTGAAAAGAACCCTAGCGGATGAGGGGTGTGACCATATTGCAGACAGTGATCGACACGGGTAAGAGGCCTCAAGATAAGATAATTCAAGGGACTTTACCACGATTCGCGACAGCCTCTGTCGGCATATATCCTCCAAAAAAGACTGTTTATTGGATAAAGGGGAAGCAGCGTTTAAAACATTCTGCACGCATATGGGTGTTTTCCTTTTTATATACCTACTCTGACGTCACACGGGTAAAGTCCATTCAACAAGACGCTGGACCTATCTTGAAACAAGTTTTCCACGGAACTTTGTGTCCAAAAAGGAACTCTAAACTTCTGAGACAGAACGGCGAACCCTTAGACGTCAGACCTACTATTTGAATTTGTAACCATAAAATACTTACACTGTAAAAAATTGCTTCAATAATTTTACTGCAGCAGAGATACCAGACAATGTCCGTAAAAAAAATGGACTTTATTCCTACATCGATGGACTTTGCCATTACATTAACCGGTTTTGCCCTTAAAACACAAAAAATAACAAAAGTTCACCGTTTATGTGAAAAAAGTAACATTTTCCAAAAATTTACTGGATAATTCACGGTAAAGTACCGTAAATTTACATTTTTTTTTTTTTTTTTTTTTTACAGTGTAACGTAGAATAAAATTTTGGTGACTCTGTTAAATGGAGGATTTTTTAAGTTCAAGGCTACCCCGTTTCTTGAATTCGGATTTGAAATCCTCCTGGCACGAAAGCTTCATTCCACATTTTTGCGGTCGATGTTTCGAAACGCGTGACGTCTGCGCCCCTGCTTCTGTGGATTCAGGCGACATGGCACGTCTCTCACACGCAGGGACCTCGTGCACGCCGGCCGCTGTGTCCACACGTTGCACGAATGTCATTCATCGGATTTCGTCACTCGCATCTCATTAATTTTATTCCCATTGAGAGAAAGTGCCAGGAACGAAACTTCCAGCCTGGACGATGAGACACTTTCCAACGGATTCAGATAAAATTTTCCCGTTCCATAAAGATGAACGAAGTCATATGGAAACAGAGCCGTCCTTAGGGGTGTGCTACAAGTGCGGCCGCACAGGGCCTCGCGCCTAGAGAAGCCTAGTACTTACAAGGAAGGTCTCCATACGGGCATACTCAGAAAAATCTGAAAAAATTACAGAATGTTCTTCTCATATAGTTATATATGTTTATAAAAAAAATTTCGGCGGAACCTCCTTATAACGTCCGTAAAAAAATAATAAAAATTTGGCGATTTATCTCCGGTTGGCGAAAAAACGATATTTTGAAAAATACGCTTTTACGCTTCGAATACTTTTTAAAGAAAAAACTTTCTATGTTCAATTTATTTAAATAAGTTTAGTTTAAGTAATTTTAGTTTTGCATTTTTACTTTACTTTAAGTGTAATTTTGTCATATACGTTTATATGTACTTATAACAAAATGAAATTAATATATTTTATCATTTAAAACACAATTTAAATTGATTAAAATTGTTCCAAATTGAAAAATACACTGTTAAAAATCTGCTGCATTTTGTTGCAACGCATTCCCTTGCTTGTATAGAAAACGGTTACTTGGCCGTGAAATGGAGCTTTCTCATTGGTTGGAATAGAGATATTATATACAAGCGGTGGAGTGCGTTGCAGCAAAATGCAGCAGATTTTTAACAGTGTTGCACAAGCTACAACACCGCTAAAAATCTGAACCATTTTCTGCAGCGTCACTCCACCGCTTTTATAGAAAACGGTCAATTCACCGTGCTATGGATCATTCTCATTGGTCAGAAGAGAGATATTCTATAAAAGTAGTGGAGTGACGTTGCAGTAAATGCTGCAGATTTTTAACAGTGAAGTCAATTAAAATCAATTTTCAGATTCGTTAAAATCGTCTGCTTTTGGCGAGGAAAGGCACTGCTCGCCAAATCCCGCGTCGCTTTCAGCTTTTCACGCCAATTATTCCAAACTATTTTATTTCTTTTACATATGTAATGATGTAATTCCGCCGCTAATTTTCACTGATCCTTTATTACCTACATGAGTAGTTTAATTCGTATTTTTTTCAAAAAATTCTGAGTATGCCCCCAATGGAGACCTTCCTTGTCACACATAAAATAGTTTTTCTTTAATAAAAAGAAGAAGGTATAATACAAATCCTTTAATATAAATTTCTGATTTTGTGGTTTCGACATAAAATATAGTCTTTGTTAGACTTTCACCATCCATTTGCCACTGTTATTTTTGAAAATGGTCCTACAAACACACAAACAAATGCTACTCCTTTATGATCTCCGGGTCACAGTATGTAGGTGAAAACCATTTTTTTTTATTGATAGTATAGTAGATAAGATTATAAAGATTAGGTAAGATAATTAAGAAGGAAACGTCCAGCATGGACAATGAGACACTTTCCAACGCAAAAATTTCAAGTTCAATAGAGATGAATGAAGCCATCTGGCAAAACTTCATTAAGGAGGAGGATCTCTATCCTCAATACGCGAAAGGGGAGAGACCTAAATGTATAAAACCGATCCTTTTGGCGCTGCCCAGTATCCTGACAGTACCGAGACCTATCCAAAATATGAGTTTGACCGTACCCACCGTGGAACCGAATTCTATTTTTAAATTGAACGATGAAGTATCCATGCCGGTACTTCATTATTCAATACCAAACACAGCCTCTTAGACACCGGGAGGCTGTCTGTAGAGTCCGACAGCACAAAGGTATCGAGCACCAGAAAAAAAAAAAAACCCTTTATTTTTTGGAAGAGTCAAGCCAAAAATCAATACCACTGACTTTTGACTCTTGTAGGTCTATCATTTTGTTTGGCGCACAATCAAAGGTTTGAAATGATTGTACGGCATTCACAATGTTAAACCTACGAGACAATTCGCTAGTGGTATTCATTTTGGGTTTATGCACCCTTTCACTTCATTCGATTCCCCTATGACTTGCTCTTCCAAAAAATAAAGTTTTTTTTTTTTTTCCCCGGTGCTCGATACCTTTGGGTTTTGTGCTGTCGGCTCTCGGACTATTAGATTTTAGAGAAAAACTCAAATGGGATTCGAAACTATTTAATCCTGTCGACCCGACGCGTAGTTGTAATGTCCACGCATACCTTTTGTTGCGCTAGTAGATAACATAGATGCGCGACAGAGTGACGCCCACCTTCTGTAAGTGATGTAGCAATCACCACAGCTTAAGCAATCACCTTATCGAGATCACGGATGAAAATCTAGAATCAATAGATCAGTTAAATCCCGATTCGCCTATTAAAACGCAGCCGGTCTGCTGGGCGGAAAGCGCATAAAAACTCGATTTTAGCGGTTTACCATCATGTTTTCCTGCTCCCAATCCTCCATGTTTCCATACTTTTGGGTGCAGGAAAGCACCATGATAAATTTACGAGTCGGACTCTTTACTAGATGCTCATGAACTCTGTCCGCACGAGCTACCGGACCCGCTCCGATGGGAAGCCCATGGAGCCAGTTTTTTACCCGGTGGGGTACGGTAGAAAGGCGGAATCTCGACACCACCAGCAGCGTTTCGTCTGCCTTGCATTTCGGCCTGAAATTATTCCGTTCTTCGGTTAGTACGGTTCCCAGTACTTAGCATTTCGGCCAACTTAGCTGGTTATGTTTTTCTTTTTAATTTCCCCTCAAAATTGCCCTTTGTGTTCTGCTAAGTCAGTGCCACCGTTTTGGCACCAAAATAGTTCCAGCCCCATTCCACCAAGCGTGACGAGTGAGTGTGGTGTGTGCGGCGTCAAAACACAGTTACTTACCACAGGCAATAAACAACTCAGATCAGCAGCCGTTAGCCATAGAAGCCGACCCGGGCGCTTGTCACAGTAGATTGCCCCTTTCGGCCGATCGGGCGAATTTCGCCCCGCTATCCAGGCAACTCAAATCCCTTGAACTGAGTCGAATCCCAGTAGGTAGAGGGCCTGGTCAGTGGTCTACGAGTCAACCGCTAAAATCGGATTTTTAAGTGTTTTCCACCAAGATAGGACTTGGCAGACCGACTGCGTTTTAACATGCTAATCGAGATTTAACTCATCCTAGGTTTTCATCCCTATGTGCTCTCTGAGATGATTATCTATGCGATTTCTTTTCTTTTCTTTTTTTTTTTTTTGAGTAAATCGTTGTGGTTGTTTGGATACTTCAGTTGAACTATGAATCATTTTCCATTCTTTTAATAAAATAACATTCGTTCATTAAGATTTTTTCAAAATTTTATGATTTGGCAAAGTCTGTGAAGTATTGAGCTCTATGTCAAAAAAGAATTCAAGACTGGAACTTAAGGGTGTTCTTAAATCAAAAAGGGCAACTTTGTGACACATGCATTCATTTATTTTTGTTCGGAAAGGCATGAAAGTAGCAGGTGTTGTTAGTCAGAAACTGTCTCATGGCACTCATTCTTTTGTTTTTTAAAAAACCCAATAGATTTTTCATAACGAGCCTTCAAAGTGGACACTTTTGAGCCTATTTCCCGACGAAAGCAGAAAAACCGGTCGAAAAGGAGGAGAAAAACGGGTGATTGCGTCATCGAAATAGCTTATAAGTCGATAAGTAATTTAATGATCCTAAAATGGAAAAATAAGTTCTATTCGAAATCTCTCCCATAGTCAGGCATTTTATAACTTTCTGTTAAAAAAATATGTCAAAATGTAAATGTGTCAAAACGTTTTTCGCTTGTTGAGCGGATCAGTTAAAAACACCCTTAAATAGTTTCCGAGTACCTTCCTATGAGACGGACGGACAGACAAAAGAGCGAGAATGTAATTCGATATGTATTCGAGAATATAATTCAAGATTTCGTGAGATGATCGAAACACGAAACCCTGAAAGAATTTTTCGCGTTCGGTGCGATCAATTATGGAAGAGAATTTTTTAGAGAAAAACATTAAATGATTCGGAATGTTCTAGATCCCCCCCCCCTCCCCCCCGCCTGTGAATGCTTATAAAAGAATTTTTTCTTATTATTAAAAAAAAAAGTAGCTATTTTTTCTTTTATGTATATCTTTAGAAATGAAGCTGCTTTGAGGGTGTTCTTAAATCAAAAAGGACAACTTTGTGACATAAATTTAAATTTATTTTTGTTCAGAAATGCTTGAAATGAACAGGTGCTGTTATTCAGAAACTATCGAACTGCACTCATTTTTTTTATTTTTTCATAAATGGAATAGATATTTCAGAACAAGCCGTCCAAAATGATGTCTTGAACCTCATTTTCCGACGAAAGCTGAAAAAACAGTCAACGAAAAGGAGAAAATCGTGTGTTCACGTGATCAAAATAGTTCATTTATAAATGTGCCAAAACATTTCGCCCTTGCTGAACAAAACAACTAAAAGCACCTTTAAAAAAACTTTTTTTTTCTGTTATGTATATCTTTAAAAATTGACTTAAAGCTACTGTTGTGGACCCTCCCCCTCAGGGTGACGTCAGGGGCCTAGTCCGATTCTGTGTTCGGTTTTGGCAGATTTTTGTGCACTTGGTGTTTTGCGAGAGTCACTGCCGATCGCAACGTGACTGCTGCTTGACATTTCCCTATCGAAATGTTAAAGGTTTCGCAGCTGTATGTAGAAGAAAGAGCCACCTGTTGTCCTGGCAAACTTTTGTGGGCGGAATTGTGTGTTATCGAGTTATGGGCTTCCAGAAAACTTTGTTCAAACACCTGACGTACGAAAGATAATCGTAAATCCGGGATGAAACACGCGTGCCATGCACTTTTTTTTTCATATTTTTATTTATTTTATTTTATTTTATTTTATTTTTTTTTTTAATATCAGTTTATCGGAAATAAATGTAAAAAGTAATTCAAAAAGTATAACAGTCCATTAAAAATGCGATATCATGTTCTTCGAAAAATGCAGTATATTACGAATTCTTTCGAAAAACACCTCTACAGGGGCGTGCGAAGAGAAAATTGCGCCCGCAGCAAAGTTAGAACTGCGCGCCCCCCTCGCCCAACTTTTTCTTGCAACAGGACTTCCAAAAATGACGTTGTTAATAAAAGTTAGCCGCCCCCAAACTCCCCTTCCACACGGCGCTGTCCCTCTGTATAAATTTCCGGCAAAAACTCGAATGGTGGAACCAATGGCGGATTATTTTCCATGAATATCGATAATTTCATTTATTAATTTATTTTTATTTTTCATTTATTTACTTTTATTCCATTGGATAACTGAGCTCGATCCCTACCTCTGCTCTTTTTTACTTTTTCTAATTTAGCTGGAGGTTTTTTTTTTTTTATAAAGCTACTTTTAATTTCTAAACCCGAAAGTGTTATCTTAAGGCTCCTGTCCCTGCTGGCGAAGACACTCGCGAGCTCATGATCCTATGGGGAGGCATTTTTCTAACAACTCTTTCGCATTGTAACATTTATAAATTATTATTATTTTATTTTATTTATTTATTTATTTATTTTTTGCATTGGATAGCTGAAGTCCCTCTCCAGATCGCTCCTTGATTACTTTTTCGATTTTGATTGCAGATGTTTTTTATAAAGTTACTTTCACTTCCAAAACCGGTTCCGAAAGTGATTTTGGAAGTGACGTATAAGATGCCGTGTGATGTCATTTTGTGCTGGACTCAATAGAATTTGATTTATGAGCAATTATCTTTCTCAGTAGGACCTCTTTTTTCGTATCCAGATCTCCCGCTTCGGAGAAATCGGTTCAAAATGCCATTATTGCGTTTTTTGCACTATTTTTTTTACATATATCAAAGAATGGACCCTCATGGCACCTCGTGTAATTTCTAAATAAGAGAATTTGCCATTTGGATGCGTTTGAGAGCAAAAATGAATTCAAAAATAAATCGGAAAATAAGCAGCTTGAATCGAAATACACCCTTAAATGCTTTTTTTTTTTTGTTGTTAATGATGGACGAATAAGCTCTACAATAACAATACTCTTTCTTAAGGGTGTATTCGAAAATATAATTTTCCACCTTCAACCGCTCGAAACTTTCCGATACAATTTCAGACTCAATTTTAAAGGTAAACTTGCGGATGAAACCTGCTGCGGTGATTTTTGAAGTGACGTACAAGGTGCCGTGTGATGTCATTTCTCGCTCAATTGGGTAGAATTTGATTTATAAACATTTACTTTCTCAGCGTGATCTTTTTTTTCGTTCGCAGACCTCCCGCTTCGAAAAATTCGGTTCCAAAACGCCGTTTTTGGCAGCATTTTTTGCAACATTTTCCACATTGAGCAAAAAATTGACCTTTACGGCACCTTGTGTAGTTTCTGAAAGTGTAGATTTTGAAAGTTGGGTGCATTTGAGAGCAAAAATAAATTTAAAAATAGATCTGAAAATAAGCAGCTTTGATCGGAATACATCCTTAAACGATATTTTCGGCTTTGTGGCTGGTTTGATTGCCAGATTATAAAATATGCGAGACATAGATAGATTCATTTTTAAAAAATTATAATAAACAAGTTGAAATTACACGTGAAGAATAGCAAATGGGGTACGTTCGTACTATAACGAAGTTTTAAAAATATTCAGATCTTGCTGTTATAGTATACAGTACTTCGGTTGGTTGGTTGGTTGGATGTATAGGGTTTAATGGCGCAAAATCCCTTTTGGGACATGCTGCGCCAATACAGTACTTCGGGTATAGTATAGTGGTGGAAATCTGTTTTGTGTTCCTGTAAATATACAGGAAATAATTTTTATTACACCTCAGCAACGTGTATCACATTCATAAAATGTGAAATAGTTGAATAGAATTAAAACACGCCACAAACAATGTTTCCCCGTATAGCATTATGTCGTGGAATACTTTTATCTGGCGTTGTAATTTAAGGGTGTATTCGAAAAAACGTTTTTTCATCTTCAACAGCTCGAAATTTTCCGATACCATTTCAGACACATTTTTAAAAGTAGAAACCTGAAACTTGCTGAGGGGTTTCTTGAAGGGACGTATGAGGTGCCGTGTGATGTCTTTTTACGCTCCATTCATTAAAATTTGATTTATAAACATTTACCTTCTCGGCATGACATTTTTTTTCGTTCTCAGATCTCACGCTTCGGAAAAATCGGTTCAAAATACTGTTTCTGATCGCTTTTTTTCCAATATTTTCCACATTTATCAAAGAATTGACTATCACGGCACCTTGTGCACTTTCTAAATAATAGAATCTGCAAGTTGGATGCGTTTGAGAGCAAAAGTGAATTAAAAAAAAAAAAAATCGGAAAATAAACAGTTTGAATCGAAATACACCCTTAATAATAAATATTATTTGCATCACAGATTGTACAGAATGTATATACTAAATATACTAATATAGTAATGTAATATCCTAAAATGTATATACATACTTCATAGGTTCTTGTCAATTTTATTATGTTCGAATGAGTGTAACACCATTAAAATGCATTTGAAACTTTTTTTTCCCATTGACTGTAATGTAAGGAATACTTTTGATTGTCCCTGTAATTGATCCATGCATCCGATTTTCATAAAATTTGAAATGACTCGACAAAATTCTGTAATAATTATGTATTTTAAATTTCAAACGATTTGGTTGGGTAGTTTTTGCGTTGTTATATGCGAACAGACAGACAGACGGACAAACGGAACGACAACTATAGGTGCTACTTATTTACATAAATACGAACGCACCTAAAAATGAATTAAATATTCAAATTTTATTAACTGTGTTAATATAACTTAAAATCAACTATTTATAAAAGTTTTGGTGCCACTACATTTTGGTAAATGTAATTTAAAAATTAAATTTGATTACTTAAATTTTGAATTAAGTCAAAATATTTTATGCACTATAAACATTACCGAAATTGTATTTTTAGCAATGCCTATATTAAAAATATATTAAGGGAAAATTACTCCAGTATGGATGAAGTATTCCAGTAATTTTACACTCCTTTTTAAAACCTTAAAAATGAATGAAATTTTATAAATGGCTCTTATTATATAAGATTCAACGTTTTCTATTAGTACCAAAACAAACAAGTTGGAAATTGCACGTGAAGCGTAGAAAATGAGGTGCGTTCGTACGATATCGAAGTTTCAAAAATATCACTCTCATATATCAATCTCATAAAATTGTAAATAATTACAATTAAAATGCGCACCAAACATATGTTCTTCCTATACCATTATGCAATGGAATACTTTTGTGTGGCCTTGTCAATCAATAACAAATATTCTTTGCACCACAGATTATGCAAAATGTATATTATAATATGTACTGCATAGATGCTTATCAATTTTATTACGTTCGAATGAGTGTAACATCATAAAAATGCATTTGAAACATTTTCCCCATTAACCGTAATGTAACGGAACACTTTTGATTGACCCTGTAATCGAACTATGCATCCGATTTTGATAAAATTTTAAATAACTCTATAAAATTATGCAATAATTATGTATTTTAAATTTCAAACGATTAAAATGCATTTGAAACATTTTCCCCTATTGACCGTAATGTATAACGGAATCCTTCTGATTGTCCCTGTCATTGATCTATGTATCTGATTTTTGTAAAATTTAAAATGACGCGACAAAATTATGTAATAATTATGTATTTTAAATTTCAAACGATTCAGTTGGATAGTTTTTGCGTTATTATATGCGGACAGACGGACGACACAGACGGACGGACTGAACGACAACAATAGGTGCTACGTATTTACATAATTACGAACCACCTAAAAATTGCAAATTTTGCAAGAAAGTAAAGAATATATAAATTTATTAAATGGAGCCTTGTTTATTAAGATTTTCAATGAAAAACAATGGAACTTAGAAACATTATTTTCTGCTTCCTGGTTGGCTTAATTAAGAGTGTCAACAATAGTGAAAAATTATAAAATATGCAAGGGAAAAAAATAGAAGGTAAATTTTTATTGGTTACTTTTTTATAAGCCAAGGCAGGGCCGTAGCTAGAAGTGAATAATAGGAGGTGGGGGGGGGTGTCAAGAAAATGTAAAGAGAGGCTCATAATTTGTTTTTTCTCTCTCTCTGACGCAGAAAGATAAATGAGTGCTTATTCACTCTGTTAGGTACCATGTTTTCTTATTAAACTGTTGTAATAACCTCATTTTGTTCCAAGAAAAGAGTAGGATGATAAGAAATTCGAGCGCATAACTTGTTGAAACATTTATTTTAGAAACAATTTAGTATTTTTACAAAAGTGTGAAAGATCCTCCAAATGCAATTATATTTTTGAAAAAAAAGTAAAATGGATTTTCGGAAGATCCATTCATTGGGTGATCTTTACATCTTTTCCAGGGGAGGCACAAAATATTTTAGGGGGGTGAGCCGCCTGTAGCACCCCCTTAGCTGCGGCCTTGATTCAGGGGTGTCCATTACTTGAACCCTATTGTATTTTGTGAATATGAGTTAAGGGTGTATTTTGATTCAAACTGCTTATTTTCCGATTTATTTTTGACGATTCACTTTTGCTCTCAAACGCATCAAACTTGCAGATTCTCTTATTTGGAAAGTGCACAAGGTGCCGTGATTGTCGATTCTTTGATAAATGTAAACAAGTTGGAAATTGCACGTAAAGCGTAGCAAATGAGGTGCGTTCGTTGATAACGAAGTTTTAAAATATTCAGATCTTCAGATTCAAATATTCAGTCGAAATCTTTGTGTTCCTGTAAATATGCAGGGAGTAATTTTTATACTTCAGTAACGTATATCTTATTCATAAAATGTGAAGTAGTTTAATATAATTAAAACACCCCCCAAACAATGTTTCCCCGTATAACATTATTTAGTGGAATACATTGGTGTGGCCGTGTAATTTAATAATAAATATTCTTTGCATCACAGATTATACAAAATGTATTTTTAGTACATATTTCATAGATTCATCTCAAATCTGTTATATTCAAATGAGTGTAACACCATTAAAATGCATTTGAAACCTTTTTCCCCATTGACCGTAATGTAACGGAATACTTTTGATTGTCCCTGTAATTGATCAATGCATCCGATTTTCATAACATTTGAAATGACTCGACAAAATTATGTAATAAATATACGTTTTAAATTTCAAACGATTAAAATGCATTTGAAAGTTTTTCCCCATTGACCGTAATGTAACGGAATCCTTTTGATTGTCCCTGTAATTGATCTATCCATACGATTTTCATAAAATTTGAAATGACTCGACAAAATTATGTAATAAATATACGTTTTAAATTTCAAACCATTAAAATGCATTTGAAACTTTTTTCCCCATTGACCGTAATGTAACGGAATCCTTTTGATTGTCCCTGTAATTGATCTATCCATCCGATTTTCATAAAATTTGAAATGACTCGACAAAATTATGTAATAAATATACGTTTTAAATTTCAAACGATTCGGTTGGGTAGTTTTTGCGTTGTTATATGCGGACGGACAGACGGACAGACAGACAGACAGACGGACAGACAGACAGACGGACGGACTGAGCGACAACAATAGGTGCTACGTATTTACATAATTACGAACGCACCTAAAAACAAATCAAAAACCCGAAATTCAAAATGCCGATCAAAAACGGCATTTTGAACCGATTTTCCCGAAGCGAAAGATCTGAGAACGAAATAAAGGGTCATGCCGAGAAGGTAAATGTTTATAAATCAAATTCCAATGAATTGAGCGTAAAAAGAACATTTCACGGCACCTTATACGCCTCTTCAAGAATCCCCTCAGCAAGTTTCATGTTTCTACTTTTAAAAATGTGTCTGAAATTGTATCGGAAAATTTCGAGCTGTTGAAGGTGAGAAAGCGTTTTTTTGAATACACCCTTAAATAGACATCGGATAAAATATATTAAAGGGGAGTAATGGCAATGCTACTTTGCACAAGGTTGATATCGGAGCGGTAGTTGGGATCCTTAAGGGCGTCTTAAATCAAAAAAAGCAACTTTGTGACATAAGCTTTAATTTATTTTTCTTCGCATCAAATGAACAGGTGTTGTTATTCAGAAACTGTCTAATTGCACTCAATTTTCTGTTGTTGTTTTTTTAAACACAATAGATCTTTCGTAACAAGCCTTCAAAGTGGACCTTTTTGAGCCCATTTCCCGACGAAAGCAGAAAAACTGTTCGAAAAGCAGGAGAAAAACGAGTGATCGCGTGATCGAAATCACTTATAACTCAATAGATAATATAATGATCATGCAATGAAAACTAAGTTCAATTCGAAATCGCTTCCATTGTCAGGCTTTCGAATTTTATAACTTTCTGTTAAAAAATGTATTTGCAAATGTGTCAAAACGTTTTGCGCTTGTTGAGAACAACGTTAAAATCATGTCACATTGCATGGCTCTAGGATAAACTAGTATCTTGGCGCTGGGGCGGTACGTGGGATCCGATGAAGTGATTTCTATCCCTCCTGCGGCAAGGAAATCTCATTTTCTCTCTACTTTTTTTTTAACTGAAGAAAATGTAGAAAAATTCCGGCTCGCAAAACCCTGGGCTCAACCCCGGGTGTGGGATTTCGTGGATACTGTCCCGAAATCCCGAAATTGGGAATAAGATTCAGGACTGCACTATTTTTTTTAACCCTCCGGCCGTCAAATGATTAAAATGAAGGATAATTCTTCGGTCCTTAAAGTGTCAGTTAGGTTTTTTTTTTCGCCTTCGGACCTGCATGAAGGGGAAAAAAGTCTTTTACGATGTTGTCCAGAAATGGGTCAAAACATGGAAAGTTTTGACCTTAAAGAAGGCCGATTGAAAGCGTGTTTATTTGGACGATTGCCAAATCAAAACAAAATAACGCGCTTTAAAAATAGCAAGACGGCGTTTAAAAATAAACGCACGGACGTCATTTCTCAATAAAGACGAACGTTGCGGACCGTTGATGACGTCACACGGGGCGCAACGATCTGCGGTCAGTTGAGCGTGGACACAGCACGTTCCAGAATGAACGTGCGGAAACTTCCCCGAATAATACTGTCAACAAAGGAAAAAAAAGTTGTTTTCGCATAGGCTTAGAGGAAAACGGTTGTTATTTCTTATTGCTAGCAAAAAAGAAACCTGTCTGTCTCTTAAATAATAGGAAATGGCCTTAGTCCGGCAAAAGGGATGTTGCCTTGTCTAAACCCCCCCCCCCCCCAAGGGCCTGTTAAGCCGTGACCTTGGGCCCAATGCTGAGTAGGGCCTAAATTTAATAAAATGATTTAAAAAATAGTTCTTAAAATTGCACTTTCCTGCAATTATTTTCTCTAAAATCTAAAACGATTTTGTTTAACTTAGCAACCGTATGATAATCTACTTATAACCCCTCATATACCCCCTGGGTGAAAAAATCTGTCCAATATTTTGGTTCAAGGGGGCCCCGAAAAAGTGTTGGGTCTTGTGCCCAATGCAATCGGCCTCTTAGTCCCTCCCCCCCCCCCCTTTCACGGCACTGAGTACACTGTAAAAAAAAAAAGCGGACGATTTCACAGAAATTGTACTGGTAATCTATACACCAATACTGTTTTTTAACGGAAAACTTTCCGTAAATTCCAGGAAATTTCCCCCCAAAAAGGCAGATTTTTGGTAATTTAAAGAATTTTTTCCGTTAAAAAACAGTGATTATTTGTACTGGCGTGTAGATTAGCAGTACAATTTCCGTAAAATCGTCCGCTTTATTTACAGTGTAGCATATCCATATTTTTATTTTAGCCAGACGCAGGGGACGAATCGTTTCAGATTCTAACCACTTCTTTAAATCGATCTACATTTCATTCACTTCATTTTAAAAAATACACTTTTCATTCTTTTCATTTTTTTTCTTTTTTTTAACCAAATACTGTACTTTTTAAAAAGCATTGCTTCTAATGGATGTATATGCGAAAAATAAAAGATGCTAATTTTTTGAGATTTGATTTAAAAGTACCAAAATTTTTTTAGGTCTAACTCTTCATAGCCATACTTCGGTAGAATAAAAGGCAATGAAGATGTAAGCTCATAATTTGTTTCACTCAAAATAATTGGCGAGCGAAGTTGAGATAAGTGTTTCCTGAATCAATCCATTGGCCGAGAGAATCGAATCTCATTGTTTATTTGAATGAAGTGAACTTAAACGAGAACAAAAAGGTCCAGCATTACAGTGCGCGAAAAAATTATAAGGACACGCGAAAAATCGCCAAATCTAGAAGCCTTGTTATCAGAATCGTATGCAAATTTTTGCAGCAAAAATAGATGTAAAACTAAAATATTTCATGCGTAAAGTAATTAAAATTTTCCATTTTAAATCTTTTAAAATTTAAATTTTGATTTTTGAACTAAAATGAAAACGGAAAAAAGTATAAGGACATTGCTTTTTCTCCAGTAATTATTTAAAAATTTGCATATTTGAAAGCAACAAATGACATTTCCGAGTTAAAAGATTCCTTTGCGAAAAAAATTTCCTACTCGGCGACTTTCAGTGTAAATTTGTAACGATGCCCAAAGGAACTCAACTTTCTGACTCTGAAAAAGGAAAAATTGTTGCTTTTCGAGAATGTGGATTAAGTGGATGGGAAATTTCAAAAAGAATCAAGAGATCTAAAACGGTAGTTTATAATTTTCTAAAAAATCCTGGGATGTATGGTATGAAAAAGCGAACTGGGAGACCCGACATTCTCTCTCGTCGACAAAAAAGAATGATTGTAAGAAGAGCTTGCGAGAAAAAAGAAACCGCAAATGAAGTTAGACAATATTTGAGTTTACCATGCTCAACGAGGACTGTTCAAAATGTTTTGAGTAAACATCCTCAAGTTTCTTATGGGAAATTAGTGTCACGTCCCCCTCTTACAAATCATCATAAGAAAAGAAGAGTTGACTTTGCCAAAAAATACATTTCTCTTGGTCAAAAGTGGGCTGATGTAGTTTTTTCGGACGAAAAAAAGTTCAATCTTGATGGACCTGATGGTTTTCGTTATTTTTGGTATGATTTGCGAAAGACCAAGGAAGTGTTTTCCAGGCGTCAATTTGGTGGTGGCTCAGTTATGGTATGGGGCGGTTTTGCGGCAAATGGAACCACTCCAATTGTATTTATCAATCATAAAATGAATTCGGACAGGTATGTTGATATGTTAGGAGAAAATTTGTTACCTGAAGCGCCACTAATTACTTCAGGGGACTATATTTTTCAGCAAGATAATGCTTCGATACACGTTTCTAAGAGCACAAAACTTTGGTTTGAAGCTAATTCTGTAAAGTTACTTGATTGGCCGGCGAGAAGTCCCGATCTTAATCCAATCGAAAACTTATGGGGACTTCTAGCCCGAGAAGTTTATAAAAATGGCACACAGTATCAATGTAAACAAGATCTTGTCGTCGCTATCAAAGACGCTTGGGAAAAAATATCTGTGGACATTTTAAAAGATCTGTCAGGATCTCTGACCTCTCGGCTTATTCAAGTGATTGAAAAAAAAGGTAATTTTCTTGATTATTGAAATATTTTCAAAGTATTTTGGAACATGTCCTTATAATTTTTTCCGTATTTCCTTTAATGTTAAATTTTGTAAAATCAGTATTTTGAAGCTGTATTATGTTTTTTATCGGGTATAAATGTTATCACAAAATTATGTAGCAGAAGTAAGATGTATAAAAATTTCATTTAGGTGAAATGAAAATAAAGCATATTTTCATGCAATTAAATGTTGTCCTTATACTTTTTTCGCGCACTGTAGATTACGGTGACAACTAGGGGACTAGCAGGGGTTGTTCGGTAATTTCATCTCTCCGGTACCCGTTTTTTCAGTATCTTCAATTTGTCTAATTTTGCTTCAAAAAAAATGTCCGGTATTAATTTTTTCCGCTAGAGAGTCGGATTATTCGGGTATTTAAAAAGTAAAAACGGAACCATTATAATATACCACTCCTGTATCTGTCTGTCCGTCTGTCACAGTTGTATAAACAATGGACCCTTGAGTCACTGAAGACTTTTGACCTACCTATGGTTATAAACCATTCATAAACATACTCGGGCAAAATGTAGAAGGGCTCATTGTGTTAGATGAAAAAATGTATATACAGTGAAACCTCCGATTAAGGGACACCTCTATTTAAGGGACAAAACTTCCGGTCCCAGTCCCTTGGTATTGGACGTGTGATGTATATACCTCTGAATAAGGGACACTTGAAAATGAGATTAAAGGGGCTGACTTTTGCATTTCAGCCCTAATAGCATGCATGGTCACAGTGACGTCACAGTGATGTCACTGTGAGTCACATTGGTCACATCACATCTGTGACCAAAATGCCACCACTCAGTGACGTCACATTGTGACTGAGATGTGACTTTCTTAAAAATCTTTAGAAGTTTATAAATATCCTTCAAAACATGTTATTTACTTTAAAAAAACATGTTTCTGGCAATTTAAGTATCGTCGCTTTTGTCACAGTTTCGTCCAATGTTTCACAATGTCAAATTAGTCACAAATGACAAATTTGTCACATTGTGGCCACTTTGTGAAACGTCACAAAAGAGCTCTAAAACGGCCATAACGACTTCACATTTTAGTCACTGTGACTTCACATTGACGTCACGTGACGTCACATCGACAATCGATGGTCACAAAGTCACAATGTGACTTCACAACGACGTTGCAGTGACGTCACCATGCTATACGGGAGATAATGAAACAGTCTGTGATAAAAATGAAAATAGATTTTTCTGAACTTGTTAAACAGACAAACAGTTACGTTGATACAAAGGCATACGACACAATTCACGAGCATTTATTTACCCACAATACTGATTCAACTTCAGTGCGTTTGTCCCCATAGAAAATAATGCTGGTAAATTGCGCAATAAAGAGCATACAGATGCTTTAAGGCGGTTTTCAGATACAAAAAGCCAACTTGTATGACATAAATTTTAATTTATTTTTATTCAGAAATGCCTGAAACTAGTAGGCATTATTGTTCAGAAACTATGTAATCAAACTCAATAGGTAATCTATTCAAAACACAGTTTGTTTCCAAATCGCTTCCATAGTCAGGCGTTTCATTTTCCGTTAAAAAATGAATTTGTAAATGTGTCAAACATTTTCCACTTGTTGAGCAGAGCAGTTGAGAGATTTGTTGCCTTAAAATACGTAAAGCAGTTGAATATTTTTGTGTAAATACTGCTGATAATGAAGAACTAAAATTTATAAGTATGATAAATGAACACTTGAAAAGTTTATAGTGAAAAATTGAAATTTGCAAAAGAATCATTTTTGGTTGATTACTGTAAGTAAAGTTCTTTTAAATGTTTTTATACTTTTTGCATGTACACAATTTGCATAAATAATACAAATCAATAACTCTACATATCAATTAATGATCTAGTAATCAATTGAAAATTATAATTAACTCTTTATTTCTTTTGTGTCAGATTAACGTAATTTATACACTTTGAATACATTTAAATTTCACTTTTAATGTTTTGTTATTTTGATATTTTTTTGGATGACTAATTAACAAAAATAATAAAAACTCCGAATAAGAGACACCTCTATTTGAGGAGAAAAAGTTCCGGCCCCATAGGTGTCCCTTATTCAGAGGATTTACTGTATATATATATATATATATTGTGGGATATACTCTCGCATGTGTGGGCTACACTCTCTCTCTGTTGCACCTGCATCGGACTATTTCCCTCCGCTACTCTCCGAAACACTGGCACGAGATTAATTAAGAAACGCGAAGCTTCCAAGCTGTGTGGCCAGGTGTAAAGGAATTAAGAAGAAAATGTAAATAGAACGTTTTTCGACGATGGCTAACGACGTTGATAAAAAGCTAAAGAGATGATTCCAACGAATTTAAAACGACGATTTAAGACGATTCTTTTAAGAACTAAAATATTTACGACGTATTAAGACTTTTTAAAGATTGTTAAGAAAAGTAACGACGAACGAATCTGTTTTATTTTTTGTTCGTTTTTTTTTTGTCCTGTTCGTCTGATAATAAATGTATGTGACTGTCAGAGAATAGTTTTTATTTACAGTAAGGACTCGTCCATCCTATAAAGTGGTGCCAGAAGTGCCCACTTAGCATTTTTTCTCATTGTTATGAACTATTTGTTTTCTTCAGATTCAAGTCGGATATCATTTTACGGGTGAGTCAATTATTCCATATTCTATATTTACTATGAAGCTAGTCGACATCAAAGAACTGGAACTTGCATTTAAAAATGAACGTACTAATAAAATAAAACTCCTCCACAAATTATTGTTCGACACTGATGGTGATCGATCAAATCGAAAAAGAATTCGTGACTTCACTGGTTTCGATTTCGAAACGACCAGCACTGAATTCAAAAATAAAGTTACGAAAGTTCAAGCAGATTTTTTTTTAAACGATTTAATCACAATTTGTAATTTACTCTGCATTTCTAACGAAGGTTCTTTAACTGAACTTGCAACCAGATTAGTCACATATCTTTCAGACTTAAATTCACTGCAAGCTAACATTATCCAAAACGAAAGTGATACCGATTCGGAACCTGAAATATCTTCACATAATACTACATTAAATAAGGACACTGCAAGTAATACTGAATCATCAAATTTTGATAAAAGCAAGCAATTTCCAGTTCAAAGTTTTTTGCCATCTACTATTAATTTTAATGATGTTGAAAGTGTTATACCGCCTTTTGATGGTAGTTCTTTTCAAGACATAAATATTTGGTTAAGTAATTTTGACGATGTCGCTAGCATGCTCAATTTATCAGAATTCCATAAATTTATATTTGCTAAACGATCCTTACGAGGAAAAGCCCAGCTGCTAGTACAAACAGAATTTCACATTAACTCGTATGAAAAACTTAAACAACTTTTAATTTCTGAATTTGGCATTACTTATAATTCTGCTGAGTTACATGACATGTTAAATAAACGAAAATTACAAGAAAATGAATCTCTTGAAGAATATTTTCTCGTAATGAAACAATTATGTTCGCGCGGTAACATCGAAGACTCAGCACTGATGCAGTATATTATTAACGGTATACCCGACCCTGTTTTTCAAAAATCAATATTATATGGCTGCCAATCTATAGTAGAATTTAAACAAAAGCTCTAAATTTATGACAAAATTCGGCATGACTATGAGAACACTAAATTTCGTAAACCTAAACCAGAAATGCCGTTAAAAGAAAAATTTTTTCGTCCAAAACCTGATCTTCTCTGCTTTAATTGTGGTTTAGCCAACCATAACAGTAGCCAATGTAGGCATAAAGACAAAGGCCCTCGCTGCTTCAATTGTTCGAATTTTGGCCATAAGTCGGCTCAATGTGATCAACCAAGAAAATCTAGAAATAAGTCTGAACCATCCAATATTTCCACCATTATGTCGAATACTTTTATGACCAAACAAGTAATTATTTCGTCAGTAAATGTTCTTTCTTTGATCGATACGGGAAGTGAAAGAAGTCTGTTAAAAGAAAGTATTTATCGCAAACTCCCAACGGTTTTGAACCTCGAACATTCAACAATCACATTAACTGGATTAGGAAACACTATGATCAAACCCCTGGGTTTTTTCTCTACGGATATTACGATAGATGATTTTAATTACACCACTAATGTTTATGTAGTACCAGATTATTCCATATCTTTTGATTTTATTATTGGTACAGATGTTATACAGCAAAGTATTTTAACAGTTTCTCAAAATAATATTTCGATGCAAAAAATCAAGCAAAATGAAGATATGTCAAATAATTTTCTGATTAATGTTGCTCAAGTATTAGACGATAGTAATCTTGATTTATCTCATATTACCGATAAAACTATGCGTTCAAAAATTATGGAACTTATTCAACATTATTCCCCCCGAAAAGTAAAGACTACCGATGTAAAATTATCAATTCATCTGAAAGACGAAATTCCTGTTACTTGTCCTCCCAGACGCCTAGCTCCTGTAGAGAAAGAATTTGTTGAAAAACAAATTTCTGAATGGCTTGAAAAGGGAATTATCCGAAAAAGCACCAGTAATTTTTCATCACTTATTGTCCTCGTAAAAAAGAAAGATGGTTCATATAGATTATGTGTTGACTATAGGAAGCTAAATGCTAAAACACATAAACAACGTTTTCCCCTCCCAGTAATCGATGACATTATTGATCAGTTGCACTCTGCAAAAGTATTTACTACTCTTGATCTTAAAAATGCTTTTTTCCATGTTGAAGTAGAAGAAAATAGTCGAAAATACACTTTTTTTGTAACACATTCTGGTCAATTTGAATTTCTATACATGAATTATGGCCTTAGCGATGCTCCCTTAGTTTTTCAGAGATATATCTATAATGTTTTTCGCGATCTCATTAATGAAAAAGTACTTATCGTCTACATGGATGATTTCATTATACCATCTGAAAACGAAGCCGAAGGACTCCAGAAATTACAACGCGTTCTTACAACTGCATCCGAATATGGTTTAGAACTGAATCTAAAAAAATGCCACTTTTTACAACGAGAAATTGATTTTCTGGGTTACCACATTAAAAATGGTCAACTACATCCATCTCCCTCCAAAACTAAAGCTGTTCTAAATTTTCCAGAACCTAAAAGTGTCAAAGATGTACATTCATTTGTCGGACTAACCTCATATTTTCGTAAATTTATTCAAGATTATTCTTTCATAGCTAAACCCTTAACAGATCTACTTCGGAAGGACACTAAATTTCACTTCGGTGAC
This sequence comes from Maratus speculifer, assembly GCA_964019185.1. NCBI lineage: Eukaryota > Metazoa > Arthropoda > Arachnida > Araneae > Salticidae > Maratus > Maratus speculifer. Next base: position 427,905,570 of record OZ025294.1, on the reverse strand, counting down.
CAACAGCGAAATGCATTTAATCAGTTGAAACACATTCTTGCTTCAGGTCCTGTTTTAAGCATTTATAACCCTAGTAATGAAACAGAAGTTCATTGCGATGCTTCTATTGATGGTTACGGAGCAGTCTTCCTTTAAAAGTCTTCTATTGATAATCAATTTCACCCTGTCTACTTTATGAGCAAAAAAACCACAGATGCTGAGCGTAAATATTCGAGTTATGAACTAGAAGTTTTGGCTGTCATCGAGGCTCTTAAAAAATTCCGTGTTTATATTTTAGGTGTTCCTTTCAAGATAGTCACAGATTGCAACGCATTTGCCCTAACTATGAATAAAAAAGATCTTTGCACCAAGATAGCTCGATGGGCTTTAATGCTAGCTGATTATAACTATACAATCGAACACAGACAAGGTACACGTATGCGCCACGTCGACGCTTTAAGCAGAAATCCTGTATGTATGACCATTCAAGACAGTTTTACTTCCAAAATCATACAATCACAGAACACCGACGAACATATACAGGCCATCAAAGAAATTTTGAAAACAAAGCCATATGACAATTATTTCCTCAAAAATAACGTTCTTTATAAAAATCATAAAGGTTACGATCTGGTAGTTGTGCCGGATGAAATGCAGCTAAACGTCATTAAACACGTTCATGACAAAGGACACTTCGGACGCAAACGTTGTGAAGAACTCCTTAATGAAGAATTTTTTATCCCTAATATGGCAAATAAAATTGATAAAGTTATAGCAAATTGTGTAACATGCCTTTTATTTAATCGGAAACGTGGGAAACAAGAAGGCGAGTTACATCCCTTACACAAAGAGGAGACTCCCCTCCAAACTTACCACATTGATCATCTAGGCCCTCTCGAATCAACTAACAAAAACTATAAACATATTTTGTCTTAAATAGATTCATTTACCAAATTCGTGTGGCTATATCCCTGTAAAACTACTTCTTCTGCCGAAGTCATATCGAAGCTGCAACAACAAAGTTATACTTTTGGCAACCCTTCCAAAATCATTAACGATAAAGGTCCTGCATTTACAAGTAAAGAATTTGCTGATTATTGCCAAAATGAAAATATAAAACACGAGACAATTACAACAGGCCTTCCCCGTGCTAATGGTCAAATGGAGCGACTTAATTCCATCATAATTTCAGTAATCTCTAAAATGTCCAAAGACGAACCGACCAAATGGTTTAAATATGTTCCTAAAGTTCAACAAGTTATTAATTCAACTTACCAACGAAGCATTAAGAGAACACCGTTTGAAATACTATTTGGTACAAAAATGAAACAGAAAGAAGATTTACAAATTATTGAACTCCTAAACAATGCAGTCGAAGACCAATTCATGAAAGATAGAGAAGAACTCCGAAAAGAAGCTAAGAAGAATATTCTGGAAATTCAACAAGAAAATCGCAAGCATTATAATTTAAGACGAAAGAAACCTTGGAAATATAACCTTTGAGACCTCGTAGCAATTAAAAGAACCCAACAAGGACCAGGGTTAAAATTGAAGTCTAAATTCCTAGGTCCATATAAAGTAACTAAAGTGAAGTCTAACGACACCTACGACGTAGAGAAAATCTCATCAACTGAAGGACCGATCAGTACTAGTTCCTGTGCTGAATACATGAAGCCTTGGCATGACGATAACTGAAACTTTATATTTTTTCCCCTTATCTTTAATGTGCATGTGTGAACATTTTAAAAGTCAGCGATTTTAAAGAACATTTTCATTCGATGTTACACTATTTCAGAAAAAGACGACTGATCTTTCTAGTGTGCAATCGAACTCTATTTTTTTTTTCTCCTAAGAACAGTTACTTTTTTTTGTTTTTGTTTTTGTTTCTTTTCAGATTCTATAAGATCACATGTCGCTGCGGCAGTTCCAGATGTCAGGACGACCGCATGTGGGATATACTCTCGCATGTGTGGGCTACACTCTCTCTCTGTTGCACCTGCATCGGACTATTTCCCTCCGCTACTCTCCGAAACGCTGGCACAAGATTAATTAAGAAACGCGAAGCTTCCAAGCTGTGTGGCCAGGTGTGAAGGAATTAAGAAGAAAATGTAAATAGTACGTTTTTCGACGATGGCTAACGACGTTGATAAAAAGCTAAAGAGATGATTCCAACGAATTTAAAACGACGATTTAAGACGATTCTTTTAAGAACTAAAATATTTACGACGTATTAAGACTTTTTAAAGATTGTTAAGAAAAGTAACGACGAACGAATCTATGTTTTATTTTTTTTCGTTTTTTTTTTGTCCTGTTCGTCTGATAATAAATGTATGTGACTGTCAGAGAATAGTTTTTATTTACAGTAAGGACTCGTCCATCCTATAATATTATATATCGCGTAAAAGCTTTCGTAACGCCGAACTCATTTTTTTTTTCTTTTTCTTTTCTTTATTTTAGGTATATTTTATTTTCAATGATATCCTCAAAAATGTAATGCCAAAATAGGCATTCATCAATATAGGTTCCCCTCCTCTTCTATTTCCAAATCTACAGAAGCTAAAATTTAGAAAAAAAAAATGAGGGATGGTAGATCAAAATCGCTTATCTTCATATTTATTTTTTAATTCATATTTGCTCTCAAATGTACCAAGCATTCAAAATCTCTTATTTAGAAACTTGGGTAGTTACACAAGATGCCATTTTTGTCGATTTTTTGGTGAATGTTGAAAATATTGCAAAAATTGCCAATTTGAACAGAAATTTCCGAACCTGGAGATCTGGGAACGAAAAAACGATCAAACTGAGAAAGAAATTGTTTATGATCAGATTCTAATGAATTTGGCGAAAAATGACATCACACAGCCTCATTTACGGCCCTTCCAAAATCCCCTCAGCCAGTTTCTCGTTTTTCTACTTTTATCTTTTTTACCATTAAAAACACATAATCTCAAAATTTCCGGGAGGAGACATTTAATTGCTCCGGAGGGGAATGTCCCCCCCGGGCCACCCCCTGAATTCAACACTGATTCCTGAGCGATTATCACACGTAGTTTTCGAGGGAATCGCATTTTTCCATTACATCACACATTTCGATTTGGAGGCGTTCAGCAAAGCAGTTAAGAGTGTATTTCGATTCAAACTGCTTATTTTCCGATTTATTTTTGAATGCACTTTTGCTCTCAAACGCATCCAACTCGCAGATTCTCTTATTTAGAAAGCGCACAAGGTGCCGTGATTGTCGATTCTTTGATAAATGTAAAAAACATTGTAAAAAAAAGCGATCAAAAACGGCATTTTGAACCGATTTTCCCGAAGCGAGAGATCTGAGAACGAAAAAAAGGGTCATGCCGAGAAGGTAATTATTCAAAAATCCAATTCTAATGAATGGAGCGTAAAAAGAACATCACACGGCACCTTATACGTCTCTTCCAGAATCCCCTCAGCAAGTTTCATGTTTTTACTTTTAAAAATATGTCTGAAAATGTATCAGTAAATTTCGAGCTGTTGAAGGTGAAAAAGCGTTTTTTCGAATACACCCTTAAGTAGTTGTGTAAGTACCTCACGCCGCAAAACTATAAAAAGAAGTATTAAGAATGATTTTTGAAAAAAAAAAAAAAAAAAAAATGTCGGCCATTGCCCGAGATAGGGAACTCTTAAAGCAGGGTCGTAGCTAATGGGGGTGCTCAGCCCCCCTTCTCCCTAAAAAATTTTGAACCTCCCCTGGAAAAAATTCCGAGGTCACTCACTGAATTTCTGTTCCGAAAAATCTGAGATGAAATTCTGTTCGATTATCTCATTGAGTTTGGAGGCCACAGTTTTGCAGAAATACTAAATTGTATCGAAAGTAAGTGTTTCAGCACTCGCACCAGAGGTCTGCACGGGAATTTCCAGGCCCGGCCCGTAGGAAATTTACTTCGGCGTGACCCATTGTGGCCCGTCAATATTTCAACTACAGTAAAGCATCGTTTATACGACGATCACTTATACGACATTTACATTTATACGACGTTTTAATGTGATGGTCCCGACTCATTCCTATTCATTTTAATGTAAAAATATATCTTTTATACGTCGATTTTTCGATTTTGTATAGGTTTATTTCTGTTTATTTTTCTTGTGTATTTTACGAAGGAGCGGAAGTTGGCAGCTATGAATGACACCAAAGGACGTGTTTAAATGCACTCTACATTATAAAAATGTGGGTTGTGTTCGATTAGTCTGAAAAATCAGCTTATGTGTAACAGATTACACTTGGAGGGGTCATTCTTTTTTCAGGCATGGTCAGCTTTCCCGACCTGTTTTAAGTTGCAAATAGACTATTCTTCTAACTCTTATCAGTATTGGCGACTTTTAGTTGGCCACACGGGGTTTTTGAGCTTTGACTTTAAATGGAAAGGAAATGATGTACTGCAAATGAGGAACCTTTCGGTGAAAGGTAAGCATATTTAAAAGGTAAGCATATTTAAAGGTAAGCATATTTAAATTGCTTTCTAATCCTCTCCCTGTTTTTTTATTCTTTTGGTTTGTTTATTTTACAAATTCATGCAAAACATCGCGTTAAACATTAAAATTATATGAAAACAAAATTAATTCTAGTTTTGGAAGTGAAAATCGATTATACGTCGTTATCGTTTATACGACGTTTTCCTGTAGTCCCTTCGGCGTCGTATAAACGATGCTCCACTGTATTTCTAAAAAATTGAGATTTTTATCATAAATAAGATTTTTTTTTTTTTTAAAGAATACTGCACACACGTCTATGGGACGATTTTACAGGAAATACACATTAGCAACATTCCTGATCACTTAGATTGTTAGACTTTCAACATTCAAATAAAGATTTATGAAAAAAATTAATATGGTTTCGAATAAAAGAATAAAAAAGAAAGTTAAAAATATCGTAACTTTTGAAGATGTATAGGAAAAATATATTCATGGAAATATTTCTATATTGTAACATACCTCCCCCCCCCTTCACTATTCTTTCCAGAGCCCAGAGGGCGCTGGTTTCATTGGTTCTTTGCACGGAACTTTTTTTCTTACCCCCCCCCCCCCCCCCCCCCCCCCCAGAGAGAGATGTGAGTTAGCTCGGCAAGGAAAGATGTCACACCGTTGACACGAAAATGTTCTGCATCTTATCCAAGGTGAATAACTTCCTATGTATGTGTAAAATCTCATCTGTAATCGTGGTATATTTTGTGTCTGTTTGTTATGTTTTGTGAAATAAATGTTTTTGTGGCGTTAAGTCTTCGATTCTTCAAATAACTGTCACAATATTATTTTATTTAAATTTTTTTCAAATCCAAATTCATTCTCTAATCCAAAGGTGATACTTTCTGAATTCATTTTTTTCTTCTAAAATGCATTAGATTTTTATTCAGAAACTGTGCAATCGAATGGATTTATCCATTTTTTGATACAAGCAAGTTAAGGGAATACTCTCAAAGTTAGCGTTTTGTATCGAATTTCCGGAAGCGACAACATTGGATGGGAGAAAAATTTACAACCATTTGACAAAATATCTTATATCTCAACAAGGTTATACAAGTATTCTTTTTACCAAAGATAAAAAACGGTATTATCTTCCAAATCCCTTCAACTGTCAGGCTTGTCAATATTACAGTTAAAATTTAGTCAGAGAATGTGTCATACTTTCACGTTGTTGAAAAATGATTTTAAGAACCACCAAAAAGTACAAAGATTGTGTTACACATAAGTTCTTTATCGATATTAATAATTTTACAAATCATGTTGTCTACCCTACACATCTTGAGAACAATTAATTCTCAATAATAATTATAGTTTCGGTCCTGCTCGTCTATATGTAGAAAATAAATTCAAGTCTGATCTCGGCCCGCCACAAGCCTGGTAAAAAAAAAATAAAGAATACTGCCCAGTTAAACCGATGGCATTGAGCTCACAGGCTACAAATACTAATTGTACATTAAAGCCTTATATTTTTAAGGGTTAATTTCGTTCGAAAAAAAAATTCGAAGGGGAAACAGCTCTCCCCTTTCCTCTTTTTTTATACTTAATCATTGAACGTCCTATACTATCAAAGACATGCTTTATCATATAAAAGATGTATATCCAAAATTCAGAGCAAATGAGATAATTCTTAATAAAAACCCATTTAGCATTTATATAATTTTAGAGGAGTTATCCCCCTCTTTTATACTTACCCATTAAACTTCCAAAACTATTCAGAGATTTGAACGAAATTTGAAAATTCTGCTTGAAAAACCCATTTATATAAATTAAGGGGGGGCATTAGAACCCCTGTTCCCCCTATTTATACTTATTCAATGAACACCTACTAACAGTCACGGAATCGCCTCATCAGAATGATCCTAATCTAAATTTTGATCGAAAATTTAATTCTACATGAAAATCCCATTTATATCAACTAAGGGGGAGGGGCATGAGCCCCCCGTTGCCCCTCTTATACATATCGAATAAACTTCAAAAACTAATCAGGGAAGCGCCTTGCCAGGATATACCTACATACAAAATTTCAAGTGGATCGGATATTTTTATCACGAGTTATCGCGTTACGCACGAACGCACGTACGAACGTACATACAGAACGGACGGGCACATAAGCTCTCAGGCTATGATAGCCCGTGAGCTAAAAAAATATTAAGCCCGGGTTACACACAATGTAACTGTCCGATACCAATCTCCATACTGTACAAGTTACATTTCTGCATTGATGTTATAAAAATAGTGTCGGCTCGTGACACACATTTCTACTTACTCTCATTAAAGCAATACTCACTAAAAATAGCTCTTATTTTATCGCTTATTCTCAAATCTTTAAAACGGGCAGCTAAATTTTTTTTTATCGGCTCGGTCCGTAGGGCCCGTTTATTTTGTTTGTCGGCTCGGCCCGTTAAAAAAAATTATTCTAATTCTGCCGTCAGGCCCATGCAGACCTCTATGCACATCCTATTGGAACCTAGGAAGGTAAGAGGCTGTTGAATAGGGCACTCCTATATTCTCGAATTTGTTATCATCCTCTTCTTTATCTTAGCATAAAATGAAGTCGTTACAACAGTTTAATGGGAAAACATAGTACCTGCTGTGTGAATAGGCGCTCATTTACCTTCCTGTGTCAGAGAGAGATTGAAAAAATATGAGCCCCCCCCCCCTCCTATTATTCTCTTCTAGCTACGACCCTGCTTTAAAAACATAGAACATTACATAAAAACACGATTACATAAAGAGATACATAAAGACACGGGTGGAGTACGTCGCATTTTAAAATCTAGATAACATTTTAGGATATATATGCTATGCTCACTAATTTTTTCGCCTATTTTTATTTTACGAAACCCTCTGTAACACTCACATTGTGCCGGTTTTTTTAGGTGCGTTCGTAATTATGTAAATACATAGCACCTATTGTTGTCGTTCAGTCCTTCTGTCTGTCTGCCCGTCTGTCTGCATATAACAACGCAAAAACTACCCAACCGAATCGTTTGAAATTTAAAATACATAATTATTACATAATTTTGTCGAGTCATTTCAAGTTTTATGAAAATCGGATGCATAGATCAATGACAGGGGCAATCAAAAGGATTCTGTTACATGACGGTCAATGGGGAAAAAAAGTTTCAAATGCATTTTAATCGTTTGAAATTTTAAATACATAATTATTACATAATTTTGTCGCGTTATTTCAAACTTTTTCAAAATCGGATGAATAGTTCAACTACAGGGACAATCAAAAGTATTCCGTTACATTACGGTTAATGGGGAAAATGTTTCAAATGCATTTTAATGGTGTTACACTCATTCGAACGTAATAAAATTGATATGCATCTATAAAGTACATATTATAATATAGATTTTGCATAATCTGTGGTGCAAAGAATATTTGTTTTTGATTTACAAGGCCACACAAAAGTATTCCATTGCATAATGGTAAGGGAGAACATTGTTTGGTGCGCATTTTAATTGTAATTATTTACAATTTTATGAGATTGATATTTTTAAAGCTTCGTTATCGTACGAACGCATCTCATTTGCTACGCTTCACGTGCAATTTCCAACTTGTTTTATATATATATATATATTATCATGCAAAAAAGTATAGAATTTTTTTTAAAAAAAGAGTAAAGAGTAAAGATCCGACAAAAACTTTAAAGAGAAATAAATGGTGTTGGGATTTCGACCTTGTCGACGAACTTCCTTGAGTAAGGAAAGGTAAACAAAATTTCACGTGTCTGTCAGCTGGATCAGTGTTATTTTGTTTTGAATGAACGAATGCGCATTTTAATGAGTTTATTTTTACCTTTCATGATTTCTGTAGAAGGGTCTAGTCTACATCTTCAGAGCTTCTGTTTCTGCGCATGAGTATACAATGGCGTAGCTATAGGGGGGAGGGGGGGGGGTCTGGGTGACAAACTGAGAGAGGCTTAAACCTTAATTATCTCCCCTATTTTGACAATAAATAAAAAAAGTTGATTTTTAATTTTTCGTGTGTGAATGTGTTTTTTTTTTTTTATTTTAATCTAAAATTTTTTTAAATTAAAAACAAGTTGCGAATTGCACATGAACGTAGCAAATAACTAACGATAACTAAGTTTTAAAAATATTCAGATCTTGCTGATATAGTAGAGCGTACTCCGGATACAGTATAGTAGTCGAAATCTTTGTGTTTCTGTAAATATGCAGGAAGTAATTTTTATTACACCTCAGCAACATATATCTTATTCATAAAATGTGAAATAGTTGAATATAATTAAAACACGCCCCAAACCATGTTTCCCCGTATAGCATTATGTAGTGGAATACTTTTGTGTGGCCCTGTAATTTAATAATAAAAATTCTTTTCATCACAGATTGTACAGAATGCATATTTTAGTATATATTTCATAGATTCATGCCAATTCTATAATGTTCGAATGAGTGTAACATCATTAAAATGCATTTGAAACTTTTTTCCAATTGACCGTAATGTAATGAAATACTTTTGATTCTGTCTGTAACTGATCTATCCATCCGATTTTCAAAATATTTGAAATGATTCGACAAAATTGTGTTATAATTATGTATTTTAAATTTCAAACGATTCGGTTGGGTAGTTTTTGCGTTGTTATATGCGGACAGACGGACAGACAGACGGACGGACTGAGCGACAACAATAGGTGCTACGTATTTACATAATTACGAACGCACCTAAAAAGGGAACATAAAGGTAAACAAAATTTCACGTGTCTGTCAGCTGGGCTTGAAGTGTTACTTTGTTTTCAACGAATTCGCGCATTTTAATGAATTTATTTTTATCTTTAGCGATTTCTGTAGAAGGGTCTACATCTTCAGAGTTTTTATTTGTGCCCGTGTTGTTTGTTATGCATATGCTAGAATCCGGCAAAAGTGAAGCCGAACATTCCAAGGGATCGGTCCGATAAAAGAAACAAATAAGAAAGATCATGCGTTAAGCATAGATTATGAACCACTTTTCAACACTTCCTGAAATCTTCAACAAAACTTCGTTATTTAGGGAAATAAGGCGTTACAATCAAATATGTATTCCAATACTTTTGAACAGCCCTGCATTGGATCTGTCGGTTGATATATATGTATATACAGTGAAACCTCCAAATAAGGGACACTCCGAATAAGGGACACCTCTATTTAAGGAATAAAACTTCCGGTCCCAGTTCCTTGGTATAGGACGTATAATGCATTTACCTCTGAATAAGGGACACTCGATTTAAGGGACATTTGAATATGAGACTAACTGGACTAGTTTTTGCATGTCAGGTAATGAAAGAGCCTGTGATGAAAATGAAAATACAGATTTTTGTGAATTTATTAAACAGATAGATCAGTCATGTAGATACAGAGATACACAATTGACAAACATTTATTTACCCACAATTCTGATTTGACATCAGTGCGTTTACCCGCATTGAAAGTAATGCTGAAAATTTTGAGGATGAATCTAAAAGTGGAGAATAAAAGAAAATTATTAAATGAAGAACTTTAGAAATGCTTTTAGGCTGTTTTTAAATTCTAAAGGGCAATTTTTATGACATAAGTTTTAATTTATTTTTATTCGGAAATTCCTAAAACTAGCAGGTGTTGTTGTTCAGAAACTATCTAATCAAACTGTTTTTTCTGTTCTTTTGTTGTTTTGTTTTTTCCAAATGCATTAGATCTTACAGAAAATATTCTTAAAATGGGCATTTCGAACCGAATTTCCACACAAAAGAACTACTAGAAAAGAATGAAAAAAGTATTTGTCACATGATCAAAATCGCTTATAACTCAAGAGATAATTTATTTACCAAAAAAAAAAAAAAAAAAAAAAAAAAAAAATGAAAACACCATCCAATTCCAAATCGCTTCCATAGTCGTCTGACTATGGAAGCGATTTTTATTTTATTTATTTATTTTTTATTTATTTTTTTTATTTTATTTTATTTTATTTTTTATTTTATTTATTTATTTATTTATTTATTTATTTTTGTAAATACTGCTGATAAGGAAGAACTAAAATTTATAGGTATGGTCAATGAACACTTGAAAGGTTTGTAGTGAAAAATTTAAATTTTCTAAACAATTACTTTTGATTACTACAAAAAAAAAAAAAAAATCTTTAAAATGTTTTAATACTCTTTGCATGTACAGAATTTCCATAAAAAATAAAATTCTATAATTCTACAAATAATTTAATGATTTAGTAATTAATTGAAAATTTTAATTCATTATTTCTCTATCTCATTTATGTCTGATTAACGTAATTAATACACTTCTGGTACATTTAAACTTCATCGTTAATGATTTATTATTTTTATATCCTTCTGAACGATTGATTAAAAATAACAATCAAAACTCTGCATAAGGGACACCTCTATTTAAGGGACAAAAATTCAGGTCCCATGGGTGTCCCTTATTTGGAGGTTTCACTGTATATATTATATACATATACATAATGGGAAAATTTACTTTAGCTAGAAACTGCCTAGCAGGTTGAAATTTCTCTATCGGCAATTTGCACTAATAGATGGAAATGTACTTGAATAACATACGTTTGATGGAAACATGCTGTTCAGCCCTGTAGTTTGCCTAGTACCTTTATCACACGCCAGTATTTAGCTAAAATTTATTTTAAACTAAAATACTATTAAAACTACTGAAATCACATTCTCAGAAATTATTACACCATATAATGTCTACACACCATGTAATATGCATACATTTAGTGAAACTTAAAAGCGCATATCAAAATTAAAATGCATTTCGTCCATGTATCGAACATCATCGGATACATATACAGCACTTCGGAAAGAGCATTCTATTTGAAATCTTTTGATTTACAGGGACTATTCATAATGTATGAGTATATCGTATAACTTATATTAAGCCTCAGCGACGTATATAAATTTTATTATCAATAAAATAGTTTAATATAAGGCTACTACAATACGGGCTGAATCACGCCTCCATTAAGTTTCCAAAATGGATGCCTGACTTGGCGTCTCATCGTGTAGATCGACCTTTTATTTGTGCTTTTATTAATGTTGCACTAATTAATTTGTCATTACATTGTTTAAAATAAAAATTATGCCAATTTGTATAACATGGCAACCAGCTTGGCGATATCTATAATTTGGTGAAAGTGGTTGACGGGATAACGAAGTGTACCATTATATCTTAAGTATATCTGGTCCAATTTAAACCTCTCAAATGGGTCCAAATCAGACAACTGCTATAGTTAAAAAGAAGGTAATCTAAAAGCTAAGAGCAAAGCGAAATCAAAGAAAAAAACCGCTTGAAAAATATGCGCAATACACGCATGCATTTAGATATGCATATAAAAACATATTTGTGGACAAGGGATCATGGTTTGCACTTTCCGAAAAAAAAAATCTAATCATTTATGATTAGATTTTTGAAAAGGAAATAAGTGCAACATCTTCTCGTGAGAGCTAAGCAAACGTTAGCGAAAGCTCATCCCAATGAAGTTGCTGACATGGTAAGTTCATATACCGAGCTTGGAACAAAAAATCTAAGATGAGAGAATCCTTTTGACGTTGGTTGAGGACGGACACTACCTCGGTCCGAGGAAAGAACCGGGACATAACACAGAGGATACTCCATGCCCGTCCCCAGGCCCATAAGACTCATCCGACAGGGGGACTTCGACTCGGGTCCCGGTTCACATACCCCTTGGCACATCGATCCGCCCCTCCTGTCAGATGCCAATGGTCTGACGGCCAACGATGGCCGCCGTTCCCAAGCATAGGGATGAACGGTCGACAGCGACAATTCCCGAATCGAGTTCCCCAAGCGAGGAACCGAATGGTTCCTTCGTTTGGAATCTTTCCGAGAACCTATGACGAGCTGCCACGAAACAACGCTCATAGGGACGCTGAGGCCAAAAACCCATGTGCCATGGATCTCCAGAAGGGATTTGCTTTTCGACTGGCCCCCAAGATCAAATTGATGAAAGGAAATACATATGTTGGGGCCAGCCGGAAAGTGGAAGTAGTCCCTAGCCAGACCCACAGGAGACGGGGAAAGCCTCCCTGCCTGAATAGTCACGGACTCGCTCATGGGTTTTGCGCCCCCACTCACTGCACGTAGCGATTTACGAACAACCCTTAGGTTGCACCTGCTACGTACCGCACAGGAGCATTGGCTAGATGCGCACAGCTGAACTTCGAGAGACCGAGGAAGCTCCCTCGCGGCGGCACAGACACCAACCAACCTAGGTTTTTGCGTCCAAAATGCCCCTTTTGCTCCCTCGGAACCGAGACTCCAAGAGGGATCGGTGTCGCGGGCTAGATGCCGGTAGCGACCCCCAATGAACCCAGTGGGCCCGGTAAGCTCCACCTAGACGGCATAGAAACCGCCTCACTAGGGGGTTGGCGCGAACGGAATCCCGCACGCCCCGCTCCGTCCCCCCGCCCTCCGGCCGGGGATCCGAGCGAGGCTAAACAGAGCCCAGCCAGGCATTACTGGCTGGTTACCTCATAGCCCTGGTTGGTTCCTGAACCCGGATGTTCTTTCCCGGTGCAAGGAGGACTCCTACCAGAGAGAAAAGATACCTCTAGCCAAACCCTGGAGAAGAAAGAAAATCCTTCCATGTACCTCCGAAGCAACGTCCGGCTCGGGGGTGAATAGCGGGAAAATTATGTGTTAGACACTGCTAAGTTTATATCACTGGGCGCATTAAACTCCAGTCTCGCATAGAAATGTCAGACTTCGATGGGACCCAAAAGGTCCTCTGAGAGAGATACGCCACCGATTTAACCGGTGAGAGCCCGACCCAGGTCTCTGCGGTGGGCGAATCTTGGTGGGGATCCTCCTCCCATGGGGAAAGCTGGCCGAAAGAGGCAAGCGCCCTTCCGTCTTGACTCGTCCCATGGTCGAGCCGGGGCGCTACCCGTCTCCTCCCACCTAGGAGCTGGCACACCACTGCCTCTGCTGCAGCGGAAGCGGGGGCCGAGTTTCCTGGTGTAAACGAGGGCACACATCCCATTGACTCACACCAGGCACTGGCCAAGCCTCTCCCAACTGTACCTCCGAGAGTAGTTGAATGCCGTTCTCACAAGCCTTGTTGCTACTAGAAAGTCCCCACCTCTTGCTCGACACACTCTCATCTCAGGCTCCTTCTCAGGTCCCTATCACCTTAGTTTCCCGTTGCTCAGACCTTGAGAACCGACACCTTGACCCTCACTTGAGGTTCGTTGGCGAGTCTCCAAACCCCGCCACTGGGATTAGGCTAGGATTGTCCCTTGGTGGCTTTTCTCGAGAGCACGGGACTGTCTGACGCCAGCCCCAGACGATCGCTATCTGTGGCCACCGGACCTGACCGTCGTTGGCCAGTCACGTCTCATTTGGAGGTGGTGATTCAGTCCCCGACAGGGCCCCGTTAAGCATCGTGTACAACGAGCGCTTCCCGGCTCTCGGTCACCTCCCCCACTCAAGGGGTCGGGTCGAGATCACCGAGAGGGGCGGCCACGAACCGGACATAAGGAGAACGTGCCGCGTCCACCCTGACACAACCCCTCCTTTTCCCACTTTACAAGTTTTGTAAGGGGGGGAAACTAAGAGGGAAAACTATGTACACATTACATAGTTTTCTGTGTTGTGTATATACAATTTCTACCTAATCAAGATTAAAATTGCACTGTTTTTATACAAAAGAGTCATCCTTTAAGTGCTAATTACACACATATGATTGTAGGAAATATCGGTCGTTACTTTCAAACTATCCATTTCATTATGTTTTATATAACTGTAACCGCATTTTCATTATTCTTATTGTTTCAATTTACGTTCTTATTTTGTATCTGGCAACGATCGAAAAGATTTTAAAAAAAAATCATGTGACGTAACAGGTGAAAAGTTGAGACTGTTCTGAGCAGCGGGAGGCTGCGAATGTGCGATTATGCAATCGTTTGCGTTTTTTTTTTTTTTTGAGTTAAACACTGAGTTTGTCGTTGAAGATGAGTGAGAATGATTATTCATACCCTAGACATTCCGACCCACATAAATATCAATTGCCTTAATTTTCCTTTACTCTCTTACATTTAACAGGAAAAAATTAGAGCAAAACAGATAATTTTAGACTTTTTAAAAGTGTCTGAAAACACTATGTTGATAGGGGCTCCGTGAAATAACGTCTCTCTGATGAGTAGGATTTCAGTGGTATATGTATATATTAATTTGAAGGAAATATTATCCTTTGATCTTTTGATTCAAATATCTTGATCTGATATCTTTGATCTTTGATTAAAATAAGAATCTTTTCTAAAATATGTAAAAAAAGGTCTCTCAAAATGCTGTAAATTTCAATTTAAAATGGAAATAGCTTCACCCTGACCCAGAACTAATCGGACTTTCTCGAATACGTGACTTAGCCCAATGGTCTTCCCGCATTCCAAAATGGTGGAATAAAAATTTTAATCAAAATCGATAGAGCCGTTTTTTAGATAAAATTAGCTTGATTTGATCGTAGATTAGCTGAACCGAAAAATGACGCACAGTAATCGAAATTTCTCGAACATGTCATCTAGCTTATAGCCTTCTCGTACCCAAAAACACTTGTATACTAAATTCAGAATCCAATGGTTAAACGTTTTTTCGATAAAATTAGCTTGACCCGTAGTCACCCAAAAATAACGCAGTAATCGGAATTTCTCGAACATGTTATATAGTCTTATAGCCTTCTCGTACCCGAAAACGATTGTTTACAAAATTCAAAATCCATTAGTTAACCATTACATATTGAATTCCACGCAATTAATTTTCATAATTACGTTTCACTAAATGATCTATAAACACCAGGATGCAAAATTTTAGTCAAAATCGTTCGAGCTGTTTTCTAAAATTTACATACACACACAGTTTTTTGCTAGTATTATTATAATATGGATCCAATTGTCTTACAGTTCCTATGATTTCAGCTTAGGGGAGGGTTTACTCTATTTATTGTTTCAGTCTATCGAGGTGTTATTTATTTATTTATTTATTTTGAGGGGAATGTTCTCGAAAATCCTCTTCTTACAAAAAGAAAAGCGAGTAAAATAAAAAGAGGCGTTAATTTTAGCAAGAAGAGAGTACAATGCATCGGCTGTCTGGCTCGGCGCCAAGTCGGTCACCACTTTATCGTCTGCATTGTCGTCTGCCGCGCTCCAAGGAGTCCATCGATCCACCAATTTTATCGTCGATGAGGATGATCAGAGGACGAGTATGTAGCCCGCAAAGGTGAGGCGGTTTTTTGACACGACGCGACGGCGCTTCGCAAATCTTTTTGAACAGTATGTATAGAAGCTGCGAAAACGGAATTTCAAGGAAGAATCTCGTTTTAGACAAATTGCTTTTGAGCGTAATATTATTCTTGAGTGTTTCTGTTTAAGAGAGTTTCCATTATTGTAGATTTCATTCCAATGATATCTCTTCTTTGGAAAGTGGAATGACAGCACCCCCCCCCCCCCCCAGCGCCATGCGAAAGAAAGAACGAAGGGAGCGGTCGCCACAGGCGCGGAAATTTAGGGGACGCCAAATGTATACTACTAAAGTCATTTTTGGCTTGCCACAAGAAAAAGTTAAAGAGGGGGCGCCAAAATGAGACTTTGCCGTGGTTGCAGTTTTCTCTCTGTACGCCCCCCCCCCCCCCGCACTTCATTTTTTTTTTTCAATAATCGACATTCAATTAATCCGAGCTTCCTGTTAAAACAACGACGAAAAAAAATGTAAGAAACCGTGGAATGACAAGTCTTTTTGAAGTTTTTTGTGCATCTCATTTTTTGTGGAAGTTTCCCAGTCGGATTTTGTTAGTCCTTCGATGAAGGTTGCTGGGCCCAGTGTGACACACACACACACACACACACACAAAATAATAATAATAATAATAATAATAATAGTAGTAGACGGAGGTACCCAAAAAACAAACCATACAAACCCAAAATGGTATCCTGTTTTAAACGCAAAGAAATCAGGGTCCTCAGGTAAGGATAACAGTTTTACAACCCGTCTAAAAAGTCTTTTCGTGTCCCTTGGGATTCCGTCTTGGTCGATTTCAGCACCACACAACCCTCTGTGCGGTACAGGGAGCCTTCCATTTTTTAATTTTAAGGGTGGATTCGAAAAACTAATTTTCCACCCTCAACAGCTCGAAGTTTTCAGACACATCTTTAAAAGGAGAAACACGAAACTGGCTTTTTCTGCCAACGGAATCTGTTTAGGACAGGTGCAACGACGATAGGCGTGCGAAGAGAAAATTGCGTCCGGGGCAAAGTTTTAATTTCCCAAACTTTTTCTTGTGACAGGTCAAAAAATGACGTTATTAGTATAAATTTGGCGCGCCCTAAATTTCCGCGTCCGGGGCGACCGTGTGCACCCCTCCCCCTTTCGAATGGCACTTAAGAAAGGCACCAAGGGATTCTGCTTTTACAGGTTTTACAGCAACCGTTTATCATGAAATCAGCTAACGTAGCGTCGCAAGGACCGGTACACATTTTTTTCGTTTTAAAGAGGTTTCCGTCTCCGTGTGGAGACCTGGAATCACTCGATTGGAGCCCCTGGGAAGTGAAAAAGTGAAAAGCTTCCCGTGGATCGAAAAGTAAGCCCTTTTAAATAATCAACAGGTAGATCGATAGCATCCTCTTGGCACTGCGCCCAGGTTCTCTCCTCGCGGAGAAAATACTTCTGGGCCCACTTGCTTCAATCTTGTTTATGTAACAAGTAACATAGATTATGAAGCAATTTCCAACACTTTATGAAATCCTTAACAAAATTTCATCATTAAGGGCAATAAGGTTACTGTAAATAGCCAAATATGTATTCCAATACTGTTGAAGATTGGATCTGTCGCTTGATATACTATATAATGAAAAAAATTTAGTTTAATAAAAAAATGTCTAGCAGGTTGAAATTTTTCTTTTTTGAAATTTATACTAATCGATGGAAACACACTTTAATCCTTTTGTTCAACTCTGTAGTTTACCTTGTACCTTTATTATACGTCAGTATTAACCTAAAATTTATTTTAAACTAAAACATTCTTAAAACTGCTAAAATCACATTCTTAGACATTATCATTCATAGGCGTCCATGTATTCACTTCTTTGCATGGCCCTGCATATCGTTTTATCTATATTCTACAAACATTTTTTAATAAGTGAATGCAATTCAGCGTAAAAGTGCATAACTTATTTAAAAACCACCTTTAAGTAATTTACACTCTAAAAATGGAAAGAGTGAAAAGCTCACTTTTTGGGAGAGTGAGAGCCATTTTCACTCTTTTTGGAGTGACTTTTGTCAAAAAACACTCCTAAAGGAGTGAAAATTTTCTCTCTATACAAAGGAGTGAATAATCTCACTCTAAAATCGAGAGTGAGAGAGTCACTCCACTGATGAGAGTGACTGTCTCACTCCGTTATCAAGAGTGAGAAAGTCACTCCACTGATGAGAGTGATTGTCTGACTCCGTTATCGAGAGTGAGAGAATCATTGCAATGATGAGAGCGAAATCCTGGCTAAAAACTTTTGAAAATTCCCTTTCATCTTTGGAGTAAAATAATAAAAATCAGCAATATGGGTCATTTTTAAGTAGCAACGTGCAAAGAAACAAGTTGGAAATTGCACGTGAAGCGTAGCAAACGAGGTGCGTTCGTACGATAACGAAGTTTTAAAAATATTACTCTCATATATCAATCTCATAAAATTGTAAATAGTGAATTACAATTAAAACGCTCATCAAACATTGTTCTCCCTATACCATTATGTAATGGAATACTTTTGTGTGGCCTTGTAAATCAATAACAAATGTTCTTTGCACCACAAATTATGTAAAATATATATTATTAGGATGAGCGAAGCGAATCCTCTACTAGTCCACTCAAATGACACTTTGTCGTACACTTTACAAAAAAACTATACAGCATTTTCACTTGAAATTAAACACAAATATAAATTATGATCTGTAGATTTGCAGAATATTATTTTTTTTACAGAAATACTTTTCAAAAAATTATTATTTTAATTAATTTATTTTACATGCATTTCCAATGCGGACGCATTTTAGCAAATAAATAAAAAATGAAACGCGTATATTTTCAGAAAAAAAAAATATATATCATGGAGTAAATAATTACAGATAGAATCATGATTAATTTAATAAATGAAATATGTTTTCATCACTCCACAAAATCGTTTGCACAGATGACACTTAAACATTTTAAAAAAATTGTATTATGGTTTTTTTTTTTTTTTTTTTTTTTTTTAGTAAAGTGGCAACAAAAGAATTGTAAACAAATAAAATTAATTTTTAAATTTGCCATATAAATGAAAATTAAAAGAACTGCTTAAAGCTGTTGCCTCGATTCAAGCTCTTTATAAATGTACTAAAGCAAAGTTGGCCGATTCAGAAACTATAAATGGACTTTAATCATTTCTTACTTTATCATATGGATTTAAAGTAATGTTACGTTCTTATTTGTGGACCGAAAAAGGTTTAGTGAACGGTACTTTAGACTTTGTTGCGCGTATTAAAGAAAATCACAAGCCATCAGACCAGATACCGCGAATAATCATGGATAAATTTGAATACTGCAGTAATTTAACTTATAAGAATTGGTGCATACCAATTCCCCCAATAATTAAATTCTGGAAAAATGGAAGCATAAATTGCTCAATAAAACAATTTTCTTTGCAATCAGTTTTTGCAGTTATAATTCATAAATCTCAAGGTTTGACATCAGATAAAGCAGTAGTAGATATTGGGGATAAAGAGACACCAGTTTGCTTAACGCAAGTAGCGTTGTCGAGAGTGAAATTCCTTCAAGGTTTATCATTTAATAGAAAATTTCCTTACGAGAGATTCTACAATATAAAAAATTTTCATATGCTGGTATGCAGAAAAAAAGAAGAAATTATAATAAAAAAAAAAAATACATTTAATAGTTCTTAGTATCAACGAGAGTAGATTTTAATGTTTTTCCAAATATTTTGTTTGAATGTATTATTCTAAGATTGCTATCAAATATTATTTGATGTGAATTACAAAGATTGAAAACTTACCTATTTCAAATTATTTCAGATAACTCCAGAGACTATTGGGAAATGTAAAAACATCTTTAAAACTTTTGATTAAAAATTAAAAAAATATTTTGTAAAATTTTGCTTCGAAAATATTTTTATTTATACAAGTCTTATATCACAGATAAAAAATTCCGAGGAAATTCTTAATTATTTGGCTGAATTTACATTTCTAAAATTTAAATACGCCAAAACATAAGATAAAGTTTTTGCTTAATAAAGATGCAAAAATAATATAAAATAATAATGTTGTTTTCAAATATTTATCTTATGAAATAATGCTTCGCGAATCCAAACAAAGCACGGCTTTTGCTAGTAATATGTACTTTATATTGTATATAAATTTTATTAAGTTCGAATGAGTGCAACACCATTAAAATGCATTTGAAACATTTTCCCCCGTTGACCGTAATGTAACGGAATACTTTTGATTGTCCCTGTAATTGATCTATGCATCCGATTTTCATAAAATTTTAAATAACTCGACAAAATTATGTAATAACTATGTATTTTAAATTTCAAACGTATAAAATACATTTGAAACTTTTTCCCCATTGACTATAATGTAATTGAATACTTTTGATTGTCCCTGTAATTGATCTATGCACCCGATTATCAAAAAATTTGAAATAACTCGACAAAATTATGTAATAACTATGTATTTTAAATTTCAAACGATTAAAATGCATTTGAAACTTTTTTCCCCATTGACCGTAATGTAACGGAATACCTTTGATTGCCCCTGTAATTGATCTATGCATCCGATTTTCATAAAATTTGAAATAACTCGACAAAATTATGTAATAACTATGTATTTTAAATTTCAAACGTATAAAATACATTTGAAACTTTTTCCCCATTGACTATAATGTAATTGAATACTTTTGATTGTCCCTGTAATTGATCTATGCACCCGATTATCAAAAAATTTGAAATAACTCAACAAAATTATGTAATAACTCTGTATTTTAAATTTCAAACGATTAAAATGCATTTGAAATTTTTTTCCCCATTGACCGTAATGTAACGGAATACTTTTGATTGCCCCTGTAATTGATCTATCCATCCGATTTTCATAAAATTTGAAATGACGCGACAAAATTATGTAATAACTATGTATTTTAAATTTCAAACGTATAAAATACATTTGAAACTTTTTCCCCATTGACTATAATGTAATTGAATACTTTTGATTGTACTTGTAATTGATCTATGCACCCGATTATCAAAAAATTTGAAATAACCCAACAAAATTATGTATTAACTCTGTATTTTAAATTTCAAACGATTAAAATGCATTTGAAACTTTTTTCCCCATTGACCGTAATGTAATGGAATACTTTTGATTGTCCCTGTAACTGATCTATGCATCCGATTTTCATAAAATTTGAAATGACTCGACAAAATTATGTAATAATTATGTATTTTAAATTTCAAACGATTCGGTTGGGTAGTTTTTGCGTTGTTATAAGCGGACAGACAGACAGACAGACAGACGGACAGACAGACGGACGGACTGAGCGACAACAATAGGTGCTACGTATTTACATAATTACGAACGCACCTAAAAACTGCACAAGGAGCAAAGTTTCAATTTGGCGACCCTCCCCCTCCCTTCTCCCCGTCTTTTTTTGTGGCAGGCGTCATAAATGCGAAAACACAACTAAATTCAATTGAATACATATTTCATGTTTACTATACAATTTTAAAGGTTTAATTTTAACAACACTAAATAATATAAAATGTTGCTTACATTTTGGCTAAGGGTATTTGGAAAACAGACGTGGATTAAATGTATCTATAGTAAATTATAACAGTTTGTAACTAACACTTTTTGGATTCCAAGAAAGAAGTCTTATGCTGTTTTGAGAATGTGTGTTTTTGTCACAAAAAAAAAAAAAAAAAAAAAAAAAAAAAAAACTCCCCAATATATACATTTTTTTTTTTTTTTTTTTTTTTTTTTTTGCAAGAAAAGAAGAAACAAGGCAGGTTGGTAGATAAATTTTGAACTCCTCACTTTCTGCTCCCGAGGCGATTGCCCCCTTCTCCCCCCCCCCCCCCCCCCCCCAGGGCCCTCGCGAACGCTTTTTATTGGTGGGGGAGAGAGCCTTAAAATGCTAAGTCAAAATTCATTATTTGCCATCTCAGTGAAAAGCAAACATAAATAGTTCTCGGCGTTTGCCAACTAGTTTTTTAATTTTACCAAGTTATCTTAATTAGAAAACATAATATAGTTTATATTTGGAAAAAGCTTAATCGGCAACTTTCGCCAAATTTATTAGAAATAAGAAGTGTATTATATTTTTTTTATAAAGTTTTGGACAAATTTCTCAGTTTAGTTTGTAAATTTTCCAACTGTAACAGCATGTGCAAATGTTTGGGGGAGGGGCTGTTCGCCCCCCTTAGCGAGGCCCCTGCTCCTCTCCCCCCACACACACACTTCGCACGGCCCTGCACTTTAGTTTTCAAAACTATATCTCGTAATTAGGATGAGCGAAGCGAATCCTCTACTAGGCCACTCAAATTACAGTTTGTCGTACACTTTATAGAAAATCTATTCAGTATTTTGACTTGAAATTAAACATAAGAATAAATTATGATATGTAGATTTGCAGAATGTTATATTTTTTACAGAATAACCTTTAAAAAATATTATTTTAATAATTAATTTATTCTACATGTTTTTCTATTATGGACGCATTTTTGCAAATAAAAAATTGAACGCGTATCTTTTTATTTTCAGAATGAAAATAAACCATGGGGTTAGTAATTATAGATAGAATCATGATTAATTGATTCAATAAAATATATTTTCATTATTCCGCCAAAATCGTTTGCCAATAAAAAATTGAACCCGTATCTTTTTATTTTAAGAAGGAAAATAACTACAGTCGACGCTCGTTTTTGCGAACTCGTAGGGAACACTCAAATGGTTCGTAAAATAGAAAATCATCAAAAATGACATGAAAATGTACATTATTTATCTCTTTTTTATCAATCTCTCCTTCTTCATAGATGATGCAATATTTTAAGAGTATTTATTCTGAAATAAAGTTATACATGTATTTTTTAAATATATAAGAAAATGCAAAATGCAAATTTATGTACAGAAATAAATTGCAGCATTCAGAGGAATATGTTATTAAGCTTTGAAAACATTACGTGTGAAAACATAGACTATATTAGTACTTAATGGATGTAAATACATAGATAAAAAATTAGGAATGGAAAAAAGCACTTATTTTTTTTAAATCACATTTTGGAAAATACATGTTTCCATTTTATCTATGCTTGAAATCATTTCACAATTATTGTTCTCTCCAAAAAAGCGCCTTAGCCCTGGTAACCATTGAGCTGCTTTTTTGACAGTTGATTGTTGGATTATTTCATTTTCTTCTTGTTCAAAATCTTAAAGATCTTCTTCCTTTTCATTAATAGTGTCAGCAATAATTTGTTCATGTGATATTTCTTCCGTACAAATCACGTCTGAATCCACGTTCAAAAAGTCCTTGAATGAAATTTCAGGCAACAGTGGATTTCTTTTGCGGAGTTTATTTATGAGTAACACATCTCCACTGATATCGTCGGCTACATTTTTTTGGTTTTCTTCAATTAAGGTACAAGCCTGCGTGTTGAAATGCTTTAGATATTGTAGTCGATTGAACATCATTCCAAGCACGTTTTGACAAATGCATCGCACCTTGAACACCAATTTCATATGGCTGATCCAGCTCTAAGCCCATGGCTACTCTTTGCAAAACCACTCTTCGATGTATGCGCTTGAAACTGTTAATCACATTTTTCATAAATGTGCCCAGTCATCCATGCATTTTTCTTAGCATGGTATGCAGCTGGTAATTTGTTGACATTACTGAAGCATCTAGGCTTCATTTTTTTCCAATGAAAAGCAAGGACAGTTTTTGTGTTCCACTCATGTTGGCTGCGAACAAGATTGAGATTCTCTGCTTAACCTTTTTGCCTCCGCTACATTTTCCCCCTTTGAAACTAAGTGTTTTTTCCGGCAGCATCTTAAAAAACAGATCTGTTTCGGCCGCATTAAAGACATCCTCTGGAGCATATTCAGTTAGCAATGTTTTTAAATCGTCCTCTCATTTTCCTCCATAGTCCTCTCATTTTCCTCATCCAAGAAATCAAAGCTTTCTCTAATTGGGCGAAATACTGAAATTCTGTAATGTTCTGGCCCGATTTCCCTCTCGACTAACGAGACTTCACAGACTGAATAGTCAAGAAGGTATGAGAAAATAGACGATTACAGAATGCAATCTTTTAAAAGATTTCGTTTCCCCTTTTAACAATGACACCTGCTTGTACATTAGGGTGGAGCGAAAAAAATTTTTTTTTGAAAATCAAAAACGGGTAAGTGCCAAAAGTTGCCTTTATACTAGTAGATCAACTGCGTAAAATTTTACCGCTGAAAAAAAATGGCTTGAGTCTGCGCTTTTGCTCCAAAAATCGAAATTTTGGATAAAATTTGTCATTTTTTTACATTTTTTCAAAAAAATTAAAAAATTCCTACAGAGTTGGTTAGTATTTAAAAGTGTTGCTTAGACCTTTATATTTATCTGCTTAACATATTTAAACTATAAAACAATATGTTTATTCCCTGTAGCTGGAGCAAAACAGACAACTTTTAGTCAGAAAACAGCATTCCCACTCTATTGGGTCATACAACGAATTGTTGTTTTTAATGCAGCTCTTGTTTCCAAAACTACCTTGGATATGCGTCGTGGAGGTGGCTATATTTCCTATACCACCCGGCCCAACTATTCGATCATCTTAGTACAGTGTTTTATTTATACATTCATTTGTGATTTTCTTTATAAAAATTTGGCATGTTTTCGATGCTTCCACCTTGTTTATCTGTTCTTTGCATCCACATGCTGCTGTAACTATCGTCATGTATATTTTTACAGTTTATACAAAAAAATGACAAGCAGAGTAATGCACGGGAATATTATTAAAGGAATTAATATTCGGCCATCTATTATATTTATCAAACTTACATTCAGTTGATGAATAGTGATTGGAAGTTCTGTTACCACAACATTTTTTTCAGTCAATTGTATTTTTTTTACGTAAGGATTTGCTTCAAAGATGATTTCAGATATTTCAACTATAAGTATGCCATCATTTATTCTGCTTTTGCATTTTTTATACGTTGAGAAGCGAGCTGTTTAATGTGATGGTGATCGTCAGAGAGAATTGCAATGAAAATTTGTTCTCCATGTGTAAAGCAACCGCGTTTGTAAATAACTTTTTTTTGCATTAGTTTTATGCCGTTTTCTAAGTGTTTTCGTATCCAGGTAATTTCCTATTAACTTTTAGATCCCCTTTTTATGAGTGGACAGCATTTGATGGTGAATTGTCCTGGGCATAAACTTATAATGCATAGTACTTTATGAGGGAATGTACGGATTCTAATCGACTAAGTGCTCATTTAAAATTAGGAGAATTTTATTTGTCACTGTGAACCATTTTGCATGGGGTAAGCTTAGAATTGTGTATAATATTGAATCATTCGCTACTTCAACTCCAGTGAATTTCCTCTACGTCAATTATTAGAGAAGTCGATATAAAACGTTCTAAGCTACATGGATTCACTGGATCAATAAGGAAAATCTTTGTCTACGTACTATTCACTTCCTACTGCAATTTTTTTTTTTTTTTTAATAAAATAGAGAATAATTTTGAAAAATTATTTTCTCAAATTGAGAAAAAGATACTCAGAACACACTAGAAATTTCTGTCGGAGATTGCAAAGCTAATTTATAAGGAAAGCTATTTCTCAGAATGAATGGGGAATAGGAATTTAGAAAACATCTCACACAAAAGACAGCTCATAAAGTTAATGAAATTTTCCGCTTTATATAAGCACAGATTGGCAATCAGCGTCTATATGTTCACTCACAAAATGTATAATCCAAGTTTATGCCGCGGGTATACCAAATGTACTACACACCTAAATAATAGATCTAAAATCTTATTAGAAATTACTAGACTACGGAATGACGCAGGAAACGACATAAAGCATACTAAAACTTCTTTAGAAATATTGTTGTTTTACACGCAAATTTTGTTTGCAATCATCTGTGACGATCGTCATAATATTAAACAGCTAGCTTCTCAGCATATATTCAATGTAATAGGTTCAATAAATGATGACATACTAGAAGTTGAATTCATACAATCAATGTTTAGACAAATCATTGCATATAAAATGTAATTGATTGAAAGAATGCTGTGATAACAGAACTTCCAATCATAATGTACTAATTGCATGAAATTTTAATGAAGATAATAGACTGCTGAATAGGTTCAATTAAGAACATACCCAATACATTACTCAGCTTCTCTTCTGTTATACATGGTATACGTGCAGCACGTCACACCAGCATGATCCAAATCATCCAAAGTCAGTGAATACAAAGAAGAGATATATTACTTTGATACATAGAAAACTTATACTCGTCTTCGGGGGAAAAAAATAACAATTAATACATAAATAAAACACTGGGCCTAGATGATTAGGTGGTTGAGACGGGTGGTATAATGCAACCACCTCTATGAGTTATATACACAGTAGTTTTGAAAGCAGCTAGGTAAGAAATGCATTCAAAATAACATTTCGTTGTATGCTCCAATAGAGAGGTTAACGCTGATTTTTCACAAAAGTTGTCATATTTGCTCCAAATATACAGACTACAGATATTGTTTTATAGTTTAAATATGTTAAGCAGATAAATATAAAGGTCTAAGCAACACTTTTAAATACTAACCAGCTCTGTAGAATTTTTTAATTTTTTTGAAAAAATATCAAAAAATGACAAATTTTACCCAAAATTTCGATTTTTGGAGCAAAAGCGCAGACTCAAGCCATTTTTTTTCAGCAGTAAAATTTCACACAGTTGATGTACTAGTATAAAGGCAACTTTTGGCACCTACCCGTTTTTGATTTTCAAAAAAAAATTTTTTTCGCTCCACCCTATTGTACATTTAACTTTCAGTCGCATATCAGAGGCTTTTCAGACACGTGCCTTTAAAATCAGTCATAATAAACCACGTGATGCTAAATAAACTTATTGCTACGCCATCTCCCCCCAAAAGCGGGTGGAGAAAATAACACATTCTTGAAATGCACCTGTTGAGAGTATAATTGACGTTGGTACTTCTTTTCGGTATATATATATATAAAAAAAAAAAAAAAAAAAATGCAGAATTATAAAAGTTAAGTTCGCAAAAAAGAGATTTTCATAATTTGTAGTTCGTAAATGGGAGCGAAAATTTACATAGCGTCTATGGGAATGTATTCGGGATCACGCTCTAGTTCGTAAAATCGCAAGTGTTCGCAAAAAAAGAGGTTCGTAAAAACGAGCGTCTACTGTATGGGGTTAGTAATTATAGATAGAATCATGATTAATATATTAAATAAAATATATTTTCATTATTCTGCCAAAATTATTTACGCAGTTTATACTTACGGATTTTAAAAGAATTACATTATGATTTATTTATTTAGGTATTTACTTTGGTAAAGTGGCAACAAAAAGAATCGTAAACAAGTAAAATTAATTCTTATATTTGGTATTTAAAGTCAGTGTTGCCAGATTGGGGATTTTGTCCCCAATTTGGGGAATTTTGAACCTCCAGGGGAATTTTTTGGGGACAAGTAATTCTTGGGGACATGTTTGGGGACAATGAACATTTTTGGGGAAAAACTTGGGGAATTGTTTTCCCAATTTCAGTTTTTACTTTCAGACGTTTTCCAGTACTGGATCTGTCTCAAATTCGATTTTGATTTGGAAAACGAAAATAAAATACAGAAATAATAGATATAAATCATTCATTTTCATGGTCTTTCTTACCGTTTACATGTACTACTGATTCATCACGATCTGCCTTAGACTATCCTCCACCTGAATTTTCAGATAAGTTAGTGAGGTAGACTTTCCTGTCATCGTGATCGGACACAGAAGCACAGAAATACATTTCATTTAATAGTATAGATTTTATACAACAAAAATAAAAACAATTTTATAACTTTTTTTTGTTGTTGTTGGTTAATGCTTGTGTAATTTCTGCTTCGTGGAATGCCAATAGAGATATTTGCAATTGCAAAACCTCCAATTGCATACTATTGCAGCAGCTCTTCTAGAACTTTTTATAAGAAACTTGAATGAAAACTCTGCGGTCTTAAACGACTTAGACCTTTACACTATCTTTTACATCACTAAATCTTCAGGACGTGTCCGAAATGTTCATTTGATGTGCTTTTTAAAAATATTAAAAGCAGCTATATTTCTTTTATTATTGACGAAATCACAGCGATTCATACAATATAGATACTTTACATTACATAAGTGCTTCAGAAGGAATGACAAAAATTGAAAATCATGTTTTATAGCTAAGTCTGATAAATGTACCTGTACCCAATGTCAACATCATCTTTGATTCATTCAAACCTCAACTAGAGATGGTCAAAACCTTGAAAAAGTTATTGGTATAAAAGCGTAGAATGAGCTAATGTAAAGATAGGCCAGCATCATCGTATCGCAACAATTTAAATAACATGTGTAAAACGAGCTTATGTCGTTGTGAAATGGATTTCTTGTTCTGGTCAATTAGCTTTGAATATACATGCAGAATTCTGTTAAATTTAAATGCTGAACTTTTTTTTTTTTGGTGCGGGGGGGGGGGGGGAATTTTTTTTGAAAAAATGCTTGATTTGGGGAAAAAATTGACTTTAACTTTGTTAAAAAAATTTTTATAGCGGAAAATTGAAAATTGAAAACTTGCCTTTTTGAGCACAAATTGCGTTGGGGACTTTTTCTGAATAAAGGCCTGATTTGGGGAAATTTTCAGAAATTTTGGGGAAAAAGTCTTTCGACAATCTGGTGACTTAAAGTGAATATTTTGTTAAATTTGGTAAGTTTCTTAAGTCTGGTATTCGAAATGAAAGATTAAAGAATAATTAAAGAATATTTTAATTGATTGAAGAATAATTTAATTCTACCAAATTAAATATATTAACTACGTTTATAAATAATTTCTGGAATGTATTAGTAATTTAAAAATGTCGAGAAAAAGAACACTTATTGGCCAGAACGAACGCTGTTACTGGCCATTGGAAAATGTAAAAACATCTTTAAAACTTTTAGTTAAAAATTTAAAAAAAAATATTTTGTAAAATTCTGCTTCGAAAATATTTTTATTTATACAATATTTTTATAAATATTTTTATTTATTTTTATTTATATTTTTATTTATATCATAAATAAAAAATTCCGAGGAAATTCTTAGTTATTTGGCTGTATTTACATTTCTAAAATTTAAATGCGCCAAAACATGAGATAACGTTTTTGCTTAATAAAGATGCAAAAATAACATAAAAAGTAATGTTCCTTTCAAATATTTATCATATGAAATCAGTGTTCTCGCTGTCGCTCGCCATTGCGCCAAATTGCGACTAAATTCTTTATTTGGCGAGTCAACAAGCGATTAGATTCGCCAAATTGCTAGCGCACAATTTTTGCTTTTTCTTTCTTTTCTTTTTCGTTTTCCATACATATGCATGCATGCATTTTTTAAATATATTTGTAGCGGATATTTGAAATTAGATTAATAACAATCGTTGTCGCAGTTATAAAAACGTAGATTATTTCAGAACATATTGGAAAAAAAAGGGGGGATACATTAAAGGATTAAAGATAATATTTTTTTGTGCTACACGGCGAATCTATTTGGCTAATACTTTTTTCATTTGGCGAATGTTTTTTATTTTTAATTAGCCAAATTACTAACGTTGATCAAATGCCAGGGAGAACACTGTATGAAATAATGCTTCGCGAATCCAAACAAAGCACGGCTTTTGCTAGTTTAACCTTTGAAATTATACCGATTTGCGAATTCGTATTAAAACGCATTCTTTTTAAAAGAGAAAAGTCACTCCTAAAAAGAGTGACTTGTGACGTAATGAGGGTAACGTATGCATTTCGTAATCATCAACCAATCAGGCGAGTCTTGTGTCTGTCATGGTACTTTGATAACAATCCGCCATTTTAAAATCTTTTCGGATCCACACATGTGGATGTTCATATCAGCTTTGTGATTTTAAAAAATGCAGAGAATATTGTATAAGCAGAGGGTATAAGTTATCTTCATGAACGTTTATGGATAGGATATAGACTAAAGATTTATTTGAGAAACACAGGGTATACAGAGCTTCTTAAAAAAAAAAAAATTCCAGACAGTACACGGCTATTTTATTACATGGATTGTTATCGAAACTTAACGGTAAGTCATACTTAATTTCAAACTTTTTATTCTAGTACGAATGAATGTCATGACTTTCATTTAAATAATTATGTTATATAGGAAAAAATAGATTAAAGTTCTTTTCAGAAGCGATTAATTTCCTATTCTAAACTATGATGTTGTTTTTTAAAACATTTCTCTGCCTTCACATGAAAACTAGCTAAAATAACTGATACAAAGTTCATTCACAATAAATGTAAACATTAATTTCAGTTACTTAAAAGATTAAATTAATTTCTGCTGTGGAGATTTTTTTTTCTTTTTTTACTGTTTTCGGATCACTAAACTTTAGTTTAGAATTAAATAATAATATTCGATTGTAATGATATTACGAAATGCTTTCAGTTTGAAAATTAGGATTATTTTACGAAAATATGTTTTTGATTAATACAGTTGTGATAATTTTGAAAGGTATTTCTTTATTACTAATAATGTTTTAAATTATCATTTAAAATCATAAATCTTTATTCTAATATTTTCAGATTTAAGATTTGCCAAATTTAAAAGAAAATAGGAATTTCTTCTATCATATAGCAAGATTTTTCAGAAATTGCTAAATCTAATAATGTATTTAATTCATTTATTGTGGTATGTTGTTGTTGAATAATACAACTCTAAAAAACTAATTATATTTTAAATGTTTTTCGAATTTTTTCTCATTAAAACGTACGAATTTTTTTTTTAAATCTGATATTAATATATAACTAGAATAAAAAGTTATATTAAATATGGCTTAATTTTCTCCGGGAGTAGTTTTTGTGTGTCTGTGTGTGGGGGGAGGGGGGTTATAGAATTCCGGTGGGAAATTACACTTTTTGCCGTTGAAAACAGAAAATCTCAAATGTTTCGGAGAGGGGCAGTAACATAAGGTTTAAGTTTGAAATAAATTATTTTAGTTAATTTCTGTTGGTAATATAATTTAATTCATATGTAACTTTAAATAAGTTTTGCCTTAATAATTCAATTAATGTTACAAACAATGAATTAAATAAATATTGTCAATAACGTATTTTCTTACAATGCCCATAAAATACCCATAAACTAACATAAAAAAAAGAATTCGCTGCAAAAAAATAAACATTCACTCCCAAGAAACAGTGACTACTCACTCCTATGAAAGAGTAACTACTCACTCCTACGAAAGAGTAACTATTCACTCCTACCAGGGGTGAAAAAGCGCACTCCTTTAGTAAGAGTGAATAGTCACTCCTCCGAAAAAGTGATTATTAACCCCTGTTTAGAGTGACTGTTCACTTCTTAGGAGTGAGTATTCACTCTTTGAAAGAGTCAACATTTCCACTTTTGCTCAAAGTGAATACTCACTCTAAAGAGGTTGGGCATATTTTGAGTCTGCGATAGTAGTCACTCTTTTTTATTTAGAGTGTACGCTAATATTCAGTAACGATTGCGAGCTCTTTTCGGTGCCCTGTATATCAACTATTACAGTGTTTATAAACATCATGTAATATGCATAGATTTAGTGAAACTTAAATGCACATATCATAATTAAAATGCATTTCATTCATTCATGAGCCATCATCGGATACATGTCGCCCCTTTTACCATTATGTAATGGAATTCTTTTGCGTGGCCCTGTAAATGAATAATAGCTATTTTTTCACTGCATTTTTTACAGAATGCATATTTTAATATTTTTTGTAAATGCATGTAAATTTTAATATGATTGACAGGGTGAAACCTCTTTTAAAATCATTTGAAACTATTTTTTCCCATAGGCGTAATGTAACGGTAAACTTTTGACTGCTCCTGTAAATAAACTAATCATGGCAGAAACTTCATTTTCGATAGAGTTCGTGCTATGGTAAATGTCAATAACATATAAAAATTTCATGGCGATCCGAGTATATTTACGAGAGTTAGAGCTCGGGCAGACGGCCTGACAAACCGAATGCATAAGCACTTTTCAACTTTGTTAAAAAATGCTAAAAATGACAAGAGAGAGAAAAAAAACAAAGATGGGCACATTTAAAAAAAAATGATAAAGAAAAATGAATGCTCATAAAGGTAAACAAGAATACAAAATCCTAGAGATTGAACTACTCTTTAAAACAAAGACGAATCTAAAGGGGGGGGGGGAGCGATCGCCTTCCCCCTCTTGAATCCTATAAAGGGTGTGCAAAATGTCATTATATGGCCACTCAGAAAAGAGGTTGGACCTAAACTCGAGATCCCCGGATTAGGTCGCCCCAAATTTAATTTATTAGATTGGGACAGGGTCAATCTAGACCTGGCGTGGACTTCCTTCTTCTTAGATGTATAAACACGGACCAAAATTTCCAAGCCAAGACTCCGTTCGGTATAAAAGCAAAAGCTAAACTTCTCTCACCTCTCCTCCAGAAAGAAGTTTTGGGCGGAAACGTTACCCAAGAAGTGACGATGACTCAAATCAACTCCACCTACAACATTCACTTCTCGTGATGCAAACAAAGAAAATAAAGCACCAAATTGTATCCAAATTTAGAAGTTTGTGCCATATTGTGTATCCTATGTTGACACTAATCAGTGGATAAATGGATATAGCCCCTCATCTTTTTGCTTCATTTTGGGAACAACCGATTTTGATCTTATTCTATCGACGACCACTTTCAGAATTTTCAAGCTAGGTTTTTGAGACTTTCACAAATGCTGCTCTATGCATTTAGCTAACACAATATGCAAATGAAATCTTGCTATCGTTGACGTATTCGCAGTGAAAAATTATCTAGTAAACCTGCTCCTTTTTCATACAATTATTATTAATTTTTATTTCTGATTGCAGGGTATTATCTACAATGTTGATTGTCATATTTTCGGAAAAGAAAATTATTTTATATTAAGAAATCTACAAATTACAAGCAAAAATCTTGCAAAAATTTGGAACTGTTTTTATGAAAACCTTAATTCCGATTCTCTACGAGTATACGTGCTATATTCATAAAAAAGAACACAGATTATTACAATAAGCCACTTAATTATAATCTACAGTCCCTTCTGTTACATTAGTTTTGACAGGATTATCCAAAAGATATTCGTTCTTTTTTAATTTGTTGACGGTCCCTTATGCAGTTTCGGGGGGAAAAAAATCTTCACAGAAATGTATGACCTGTACTATTATTTTTACACACCTGGAGTTTCAGGATAATTCCTCATGTATTTTTCTAGATATTTAACAAAATGTATAAAATCGCAAGTGACCGGTCACCTTTGGCCATATAGTGTATTCCTTATGTATACATATATAAAATAGTTTGTTCTTACTGACTGTTTATCAATGCACAGCCCAAATTACTAAACGTAGGAACATGAACATTGCAAAAAATATACTTCTTATGATGTAAAGCGTGCCCTAAAATGAGATTTTTGAAAATTCCCAAAATGGGCAAACACAGGGGGGGGGGGGGGGTCAAAAATTCTGGAACACCTTCCTATATCTCAGCACCCGTTATTGGTAGCAGCGTGAAACTCCAGAAAATAAATCTGCTAAAAAATATTACGCACATATTTCAGCGATTTTAGAAATTGTTTCCCTTCGGGGGTTAAAGGGGAGGGGGGTCGAACTATTTAAAACATTTGGCATATCTCAGCAGTCGTTTTAAGGGTGTATTTCGATTCAAACTGCTTATCTTCCGATTTATTTTTGATTGCACTTTTGCTCACAAACCCATCCAACTCGCAGATTCTCTTATTTAGAAAGCGCACGAGGTGCCATGATTGTCAATTCTTTGATAAATGTAAAAAACATTGTAAAAAAACCGATCAAAAACGGCATTTTGAACAGATTTTCCCGAAGCGAGAGATCTGAGAACGAGAAAAAGGGTCATGCCGAGAAGGTAAATGTTTATAAATCAAATTCTAATGAATGGAGCGTAAAAAAAATCCCACGGCACCTTCTACGCCTCTTCAAGAATCCCCTCAGCAAGTTTCATGTTTCTTCTTTTTAAAAATGTGTCTGAAATTGTATCGGAAAATTTCGAGCTGTTGAAGGTGAAAAAGCGTTTTTTCGAATACACCATTAAGTAGAGCGTGAAACGGAAGAAAATAAATCTATTAAAAAATAATTAAAAACATGTTTCAGCTACTTCAAAATTTTCACCGCCGAGGAGGTTAAATTGGGTGGGGGATCGAAAAATTCCTAACTTTTATTTGACTCCGTCATGCGACATATCATTGGAAAGCCCTCGGAACACTCTTTCATATCATGAACAGTTTTCCTCACCCCACAATTTGCTCCCTCAGATGGAAGTTTTCAGCTTTTTATTATTACATATCTTTTTTTTTTTTTTTTTTTTTTTTTTAATTGGGGCTTTTAAATTAATATTATTCCTAATGTATGAAAACTTCAAAGGAAGGGAAAGGTTTTATAATGGGGAGGCGTGATAATTTAAACTCTAGGCGAAGCAATTTTCTAAATTTGGCCTACACCTCTCATGTGATTTATCATTGGAAAAGTCTCTAAGTCTGACCATTATTTCAAATTATACATCTTCAGCGCTTCTTCCCCAGTTTTCTGCCGCGGGGGGGGGGGGGGCAACTTTTCTAAATTTTGCCGAGATCTTTTATGTGACATATTGTTGGAAAATCCTATAACCACATATTCATGTTATGCACATCCTATACTTTAACGTAGAAAAAACAATAAAAGATGTGATCCCATTGATCACCCATTTGGTTCCTGTTTATGCCACTAGGTATTATTATTATTTATTTATTATTTTATTTATTGACATTTTGCTGCTAATTGTCGACAAATTCCAATTTTTTATGCTTAAATCTCTTCAACTTTTTATATTTACTCCAGTGGCGCAGCCAAGGGGGAGGTTTTAGGGTTAAAACCCCTCCCAGAGCTAAGAAAGTTTGCTATAATTGCCGCTTACATGAATCAAAACCAAATTTAATATCTAAACTTTCTGAATCTGCCTCTTTGTTGATTCAGATTCGATTTAACAGAGTGATTCAATTAAATGGCAAAAATTCTATTTAAAATTTTGAAAGTGCCTATTACATGCATTAGTTAAGTGAAAATTGATTATTTGAACTAGGTCACTTTTCTGAGACGCCTTATGCTAAAAGAATGATGATTTCCTGTTCAATTAGTTCAATTTTTAGAGAACTTTAACAATAACAAAGATATTTTAACAAAAATTTCAACAAGTTTATATTAATAAATGCCGAATTCGATGTCACGTAATGTCATGTGGTGGAAAACATCTGAAATACCGATTTTAGTAGACGTAGACGTTTTTGACACGTAGGTTCATTTTTATGTTTTCTAACTCCAACACTGTAAATGCTGTTTAAATGAAACATGACCAATGCAACCATGGAAAAGATGCATTATAGTTTGATACAGTAAGTATACCGATTCTATTAATCGATGATTCAACAAATAACTGGAAAACAGCTTTATCAGAAACTCAACCCCCTTCCCCCCTCCCTAGAACCGAATTCTGGCTGCGCCACTGATTTACTCGCGCCATTTTCGAATCTACATTATAGAGCTATCTTGCCTATTATGTCGTCAACATCGACTTTGAAGAGGATAATATAAGATTACACGAATGAGATAGCAATTATGGATTAAGTTTTTTCTTTTTAATCTTTGCTAGATATATTTCCAGTGTTGAATTCAGGGGGTGGCCCAGGGGGGGAGATTCCCTCCCCGGAGTAATGAAATGTCTCCCCCCTCCCGGCCCGGAGCCACATGTGTCCCTCCCAGAGAAAAGTGTCTGAATTCAACACTGTTTATTTCGTTTGATTTAATATTCCTTTAAATAAATCGACCAACGTATTTAATTAATGCAGCGCAAACGGATGTTTTACTAAGGGCCCCCGCCGTTTTCGCCCCATGACATCATTGCCTTGGATTCATCCGAGATGTATGATAAAATTACACGAATAAGACTACAATTATGGATGTTTGATTAAATATTAAGTTTTTTTTTTAAATCTTTGCTAGATGTATTTCCAGTGTTGAATTCGGGGGGGGGGTACAGCCCCCCCCCACCGGAGCAATTAAAATATCCCTAATCGGAAATTTTGTGTTTTCAATGGTCAAAAAGAGCAACCCCCCCACATATTTCCTTCCCGGAGAAAAGTGTCTGAATTGTTTGACAATATTCCTTTGTTTGAATTGTATTTCAATATTCCTTTAGAGAAAGTATGTAGCGGACAAATTACGCTAATATGTTTTACTTCGGAGCCCCTCCGTTTTAGCCTCATGACGTCATCGCCTTTGATTCATCCGAGATTGTTTCCAAAACAACGCAGGGCGACCTTTGGGTTTCGCTTCCGCTTCTCTTAGAGTTTCGGTTTTCACACACACGCCCACCTGACTGAGAAAACGGGGGCGAGGCACCACGGACGCCTACGCACTCTTTCGCCTACTCTTTGTGACGTCATTGGCCCCCCCCGCTATTTTAGGATTATATCAGAAGTTAAATTGTTACAGCGAAGTAGTTATTTAAAAAAAGAAATCTTTGTTATTTTTTTTTTCTTTTCTTATTTAATAAAAATGAATTCCTTTCTTAAAGGCGCTTTTAAATAGGAAACTATTATTTTATTTTTTTTATTGCCGTGTATTGAATCGACTGAAATCTTGTGGGTCCACTGTACAAAACGTCACGAAATCCACAAAGGATCGCCCTAAAATAACACTATACACACTGATGTTTAGTTTTTGTGTTTTTTTCTTTTCTTCCACTACACTGTAAAAAAAGTGAAGTTATTAAGATTTTTTTAGATTTGTACTCCAAGAACTTTTCATGTAACGGTACAGCAAAAACTCGTGTAACCTTTCTCGGTTACATGAGGTTTTGCTGTTATCGTTACATTAAAAAATCTTGGAATACAAGTTTGCTAGAAAAATTTTACGAACTTTACAGAATTTTTTTTACAGTGTAGGGACGCTTTTATTATTATTATTATTATTTATTTTATTTATTTATTTATTTATTTTTGTGTTATACACAAGCCAAAAAATGAAATAGGACTCTATCTATCTGTTTCCTGCTTTAAAAAAAAAAAACCTTTTAGGTTTTTTTATTTAAATTTTTCATTTGTCCGTTTCTGAACAGAAATGAATTCGAACGTGTGGCATAAAATTTGGATTGGAATTTCTGATCTTTCAAGATGTGTGCCCCGGGTTACGTCGTCGTTCCTTTCCCAAAGTGTTTTTTCCTCGTCGTCTCCGTTCCAGTCGGTCGATCGGCCGGAATGCGGAGTTTAGGTTCGCGCGCGCAAACCGCGACGACCCAAATACCATGCGAGGCCTCGAGCACGTGCTTCTTTGTTTACAAACAACACAAGCAACAGCGTCTTTTGAGGACGATAACCCCGTTTCTTTTGACCGAAACACCTGGACATCCACTCAGGCCCTTAGGACCGCATGGGCAGATCGAGACCCCCCAAATCCATACAGTAAACGATAAAAGGTTTACTTGCTTTTTCCGTTTCCAATTCTTCCACACTGTAAAAATAAATAAATAAATAAATAAAAGAAATCTGTAAAGTTACTAAAAATTTTCTAGGAAACTGGGATTCCTAGAACTTTTTATGTACACTGTAAAAAAAAAAAAAAAAAAAAAAAAAAAAAAAAAAAAAAAATCAGTAATCTGACAGATGAAAAGTTTCCGAAATCTACATGCTTACTAACTTTTTACCTGTGGACCTTACAAGGAAAGATGTAAATCTGCAGCATAAATTTTTGTAAAGCTGCAGAAATCTGCCACTTTACAAACGAATCTACTAAAATGACAGTATCCTTACTAAAATTTTATCTGTAACATGGGTTGCAGTTACGTAAAAAACTCTTGGAATTCCAGTTTCCTAAAAAATTCTTAGTAACCTTACAGAAATTTTGATTTTCAGTGAAGTTTCGGCAATGACGTCATTATTCATGAGTTATTGATATCAATGTTTCTTGTATTTTTAACAACTACTATAAAATACCTGTTTTATTTCAATTATGACGTCATGTTTTATCAAGTGAATTGTTTGTTAAAAATATAATTCTTTTTTTATTTCTTTTACTTCTAATTATGTCTCCATTTTTGTCAGAAAAATTCTTATTAACGAAACAAATATCAGTGTTTAATATTTAACAAAAAGTGCTATATCTATTTTTAATTCTGACGTCATATTTACTTATTTTTTCTTAGTTTAATTTCTAGAATGGAAATTGCTCAATTGAAACTTATTGCCGTTGAAAAATAATTATTCCAGATTTTAATTTTTTTGGCAACGATAAAGGAAATTGGTTAAATTGTACTTAAAAGGTCTCTATTGATTGTGTATGAAAAAGAATGAAATTTTAAATTATTAAGGAAAATATTTGAATAAAATTAATAAAACATAACCTATGTTCTTTTCTGGGCTATGTCATACTTATACGCAAAGATACAAAGACATTAATTAATTCATCAGTTTTGATGTTGACTTCATTTAAATTTTCGTACACGCTTTCAAATTATGGATAAGAATTAGGTTGAATGGTTGCTTAGCAACTGATGAGAGCAATATTTTCAGATTTTTATCTCGTGCTCCCAGAGATATCAAAGCCTAAAAAGTGCGATTTTTGAAATTTTCGACGAATTTCGGAATTTTTTTCGCAAAGAGAAATCAGCTCCCAGATCTGGGACTTGGTGTATGAGTACACGCACTTTTGACCTATTTGTAGAAAAAATTGTGTAAGGTTGACAGTCTTGTTGAACAATTACATAGTAGGTTACAATAGTTTGGCAGTATTGTTTTCACATCTCCTTCTTGAAATTTTTTGTACATAACACTACTACCAAATGCTATCAAAGGCCAGAATTTCAGATTTTTATCTCGTGCCCCACCAGAGACATCAAAGCCTAAAAAGTGCGATTTTCGAAATTTTTGACGAATTTCGGAATTTTTTTCGCAAAGAGAAATCAATTCCCAGATCTGGGACTTGGTATGTGAGTACACGCACTTTTGACCTATTTGTAGAAAAAATTGTGTAAGGTTGACAGTTTTCCTTACATGAAAAATTTCCTCTTGCAAACGGATAGATTTTGGAAAAAATCTTAAATTTTGTGCTAAAATTTCACCTGTAAAAACTTATTTTTCAAAATTATTCTACGGCCGTACATTTAGCCTATTTTATTCTGAACAAAATGCTGCAAACCCTATTTCAATTGGGAAAATAAAAGACGAGATATTTACAATTTTGTGTATCCTAGTATCTGAGAAAATCGCTGAACACGATGAAACAAAGATGGTCGTCATGCACAAACAAAAAATAGTAAAATTAAAATAACGGCCATTTTGAACTTCCGTCATGTTAGGGTTGTTGTACAAAAAATTTCCGATTTTTAAAAAATGGTCGAGCGACCATTTTTATATTTTCTGGACCATTTGAAATGGATTGACCTAACCCCATTCGTGTAAATTCAGATATTTTTCTATATTTACGATCTTGCGTATTTCAAGGCGGCAGCACCAGGCAAATCACCTCATCGAATTCACAGATGAAAATCTAGGATGAGTTCCGTATTAAAACGCAGTCGGGTCTGCGGTCTTCCAAGATCGTATCTTAGTGGAAAATCCGATTTTAGCTGTTGACTAGAAGGTTTACCATGGTGCTTTCCTGCACCCCAAAATCATAGGTGTATAGGAACCGGGGGAGCTGGGGGAGCTATGACTCCCCCTGGGATATTTCAGACAGGCTCAGCTCCCTCGGAAGAAATAAAAAAATAAAAAATAAAGATAAAAATCTCCAAACTAAAGGTAGTTTTAATAAGATATGAGCAGACAAGCCATCCCTTCGCTCCAAAACAATTCGAACAATAAGAAAAA
Organism: Maratus speculifer; assembly: GCA_964019185.1. Classification (NCBI taxonomy): domain Eukaryota; kingdom Metazoa; phylum Arthropoda; class Arachnida; order Araneae; family Salticidae; genus Maratus; species Maratus speculifer. Next base: position 427,865,878 of record OZ025294.1, on the reverse strand, counting down.
TTGAGAATTTTCAGCGAAGCACTGAATCTTATTACCAATGAATTAATAAAACGACTTAATCAAAAAATTTTTGACTCTCTCATAAAGATCGAATCCATAATCACGAATCAATCAATCAACCACGTCAGAAGATATGCAACAAAAGATTAGAATACATGCTAATGATTTTGATTTGACAAACCTTTCTGCAAAGGTGACATTTCTACAAACACTAGTCCTGAACTTAAAAAAATATATTTAAATGAATTACTAATTTGAAAAGAAATTAGATTGAATTTTGGAATAGAATGAGTTCAATATAAAATTTGGGGCCCCTGTTTTCTTAGTTATGGGCCCTTTGAAATTTTTATAAGGTGCTTCTCGTGCTTATTCGGTAATCAGGGCCTGAATATGCTTTTCAGTGGCGTGCGAAGAGAAAACTGCGCGCGTGGCAAAGTATCAATTTGGCGGCCCCTTTCCCAACTTTTTCTTCTGACAAGCCAAAAAATGGCGTTTGTGGTATAAATTTGGCATCCCTTAAAATTACATGCCTGCGGCAACCGCTCTCTTAGCTCCCACCCTTTCACACACCGCTGATGCTCCAGCTCCCCCTATTTTTTCAAAGTTCCTACGCCACTGCCCAAAATAGGGAGGATCGGGAGCAGGAAAACAAGATGATAAACATGTATGAGAAAACCGTTAATATCGAGTTTTTATTTTTTTTCCCCTGAATTTTAATAGGCGAATCGAGATTTAACCATGAACTCGATGACTTCATTGTTTCTGCGCCCGCCTCCCGGTCTATAATGATGCACACGTAAAAATGGATAAATTTTTGTAAAAATTGTGTAAATTTGTAATCCATTATTTTGCACATAAAAATGGATAAAACTTTGTAAAAATTGTGTGACTTAACAGGTTGTGTTCGAAAAAACGCTTTTTCACCTTCAACAGCTCGAAATTTTCCGATACAATTTCAGACATATTTTTGAAAGTATAGAAGCATGAAACTTGCTGAGGGGATTCTTGAAGAGGCATATAAGGTGCCGTGTGATGTTTTTTTACGCTCCATTCATTAGAATTTGATTTATAAACAATTACCTTCTCGGCATGACCCTTTTTTTCGTTCTCAGATCTCTCGCTTCGGGAAAATCGGTTCAAAATGCCGCTTTTGATCGCTTTTTTTACAATGTTTTTTACATTTATCAAAGAATCGACAATCACACGGCACCTCGTGCACTTTCTGAAGAAGAGAATCTGCGAGTTGGATGCGTTTGAGAGCAAAAGTGCATTCAAAAATAAATCGGAAAATAAGCAGTTTGAATCGAAATACACCCTTATGTTCTTTCGGAATCATTTTTGCGAGACACTGGAAGACTTCAGTGATCACTCAGTCAGTTTGAAGGCGCAAAAAAAAAAAAAAGGCACAAGCGTTCCATCCCACTTCGAGCCAAAATTCTGAGAGTGCTATTAAACAAGGCAGCTCCTTGCGAAAGGGGGGGGGGGCGAAGGGGGTTGTCGCCTCGGGCGCTAAATTTATACCACCAACGTCATTTTTGGGTGTTACAAGAAAAAGTTGGATGTGGGGGTGCCAAATTGAAACATTGCCCCCGGTGCAGTTTTCTCCTCGCACGCCCCTGACACGAGGGGTCAAAGCCGCTTCCAATTCCATGCGCCTCCATGTTATCCTATGGCTCCAGGAGAGTCGCTCGGAAACTTGGACTTGGACGAGATAATTGTCAGAGTGCCTGGAGAGATCAATTCCTTAGTCCTTACCTCTAGTAGAGAAATGATACATGGAACAATTCAAGTCATAGCCAAAGTCTGACAAACATAACGTCAGAAACAAGAGGGGGGGGGGGGAGAGAAGCTGGGTCCCAATAAACAAAGGCCCTTTAAGGGCACCATATAAAATAAATAAAATAGACAAGAGTATAAGAGAAATAAAAATATTTACAAATATTACAAGCGACTCTCTTGTGTCGGAGGGTCTTTGCGCGAGTCGCCAGTAACAGCCAATCAAATGCTTGGAAATCCGGAAGATGGAAAAGCCTTTTCTCGAACGGTCAATGAAGTGCTTAGAAAACGAAAAAACAATGGCGCTTTCAATTTTGTCGCTTGCAACTCTTACGTGTAATAGCACTTACAGAAGAAATAGTAAAATGGAATGCACCCAAACGTCCGTTCTGTCATTTTTATATCATTACTTGAAGTTCAAGTCAGGAACAGGGGTATAGTCGTAAAGATATCAGAGGATATACATTCGAAACAGAGGGTATACCCAAGAGTGTGCATACTATAGCTTTCTCGAGAAACACAGGGTATACGCTGTTCCTTTAAAAAATCCAGAGGGTATACGGTGTATACCCTCGTATACCCTCTACTACATCCCTGGTCAGGAAGCCACCTGTCTCATGAAAATGTGAACGAAATTCGTCCAATATTTTTGGATGCAGTCTATTTAGAGGTCCCATAGTATTCGCTTCTATTCAGGGATGTAGTGGAAGATATACGCTGGTATACGGAGTATACCCTCTGGATTTTTTAAAGGAACAGAACCCTGTGTTTCTCAAGAAAGCTATAGTGTGTACACTCTAGTTTATATGCGTGTGTGTTTTAGCATTTAGCGTGTACCTTCTGCTTAAAGCGTATACCGTCTTTTTTTTTTTTTTTTTTTTTTTTTTTTTTTTTTTTTTTTTACGGCTATACCACTGCTTCTATTACAAGTGCGATTACATGCAAAAACTGCAAGCGACAAAGATCACCTGTGTTTTTTCGTTTTCTAAGCATTTCATTGGCTTTTCGAGAAAGGGCTTTTCCATCCTCCGGATTTCCAAGCATTTGATTGGCTGTTACTGGGTGACTAGAATCGTTTCAGGCGTCAGAGACTTTCTGACCCAAGATAATCACGCGCTTTCCGAGCAAGGGCGGATCTGGAGAGTCCTCAAAGGGGGGGGGGGGGGGAGGCGATTTTAGAAATTTGGAAAATCAAGTCTAATACACGGGTCCGAGCTCATTTTTTATGTGGGCCGTGTTTCGTCTATTTTTTTGCTGTGGGTCGGGTTTGGGTCCGGTTAGCTTCCATTTTTTGCTCCTGGTCGGGTTAATTTCAACTTGGACCGTGTTTAGGTCCTTTTGACTTCTACTCTTTGCTAGGTTCGAGTTAATTTCTGATTTTTTACTTTTGCATCGGGTTTGAGTCCGGTTGACTGCTACATTTTGTTATTGGTCGGGTTGACTTTTACTTTTTAGCAGTGATTAGCGCATTTGAGGCAGTTTGACATACAATTCTAATTTTGGGCAGTTTAGGATTTGTTTTTTACTTTTGAGAGAAGGGTTCGGGTTGACCCGGTTTTGATTGGGGTGAGTCCTATTTGATAAAATGTGCGTTCCTTTTCGCAATAATTGGACAAAATGTGCGTCTGTTTCACGATCATTTGAAGAAATTCGTGTTTTCTCCGCGATCATTTCACAAAATTTGATGTCTGGTTGGCTTCTATTTTTTGCTATTGGTCGGGTTAATTTTTACTTTTTGTTGTGGGTCGCGTTTGGATCCGGTTAACTTCTGCTGTTTGCTGCAGGTCAAGTTAATTTCAGATTTCTTCCTTCGGGTCGGGTCTGGGTCCGGTTAACAACTATATTTTGTTATTGGTCGAGTTGACTTTTTAGGTGCGCTTAACGCATCGGGTCAGATTATCACACATTTCGGATTTGAGTCAGTTACAGATTCGGTTTTTACTCTTGCGAGAACGGTTGACCCAGTTTTGATCGCTATCCTTAAACGAAATTCACTTTTTCTCCTTGATCCTTTCATAAAATTTGAGGGTTTTTGGCGACTTTTTGATGAAATTCGTGTTTCTTTCGCAACCCTCCTACGAAATTCGCGTTTCTTTAATGAAGTTTGTCCTTATGTACAGTTTTTTGATGAAATTCGCTTTTTTCTGCTTTACAACCTAATTTGGGCTAGTGGGAAGGAATTTAGTGAAGAGCATGGGTCGCGATCGAGCCAGTAATGTTTATCATACTATCTAGATCAGAGACGGACCGAATATTTACCTATACTCCGGGCCGAACCACGACTGGGAAATTTTGTTCAATGCAAACTTCTAGGAAAAATGAAATCCAGACCAGGCTCGGTCTGGAAGAAAAAGAAGCCTATCACCACCTGAATCTGCAAAAAAAGCAAGATCAGGACACGACCCGTTTCAAAATGAGAGAAAACCTTACCCAGTCCGAGTCCCGTGGATTTAAACTGGCGCGACCCGTGCCCGGCAGTGACGGGTTCGAGCTTCGCCCCAAGTTATTTCTCGTGAGGATGCATAATGTCACTTTGTAAATCCTTTATTATTTCAAGGAGGGGGGGGGGGGCAATTAGCCCAAATGTGGGGACTTCGCCCCCTACCCCTGCACCTTAGAACCGCCACAGCATACCAGCTATGTCGATCCTAGATCGAGCGTTTAGCCTTTATACCGGACGGAACCTGGGCTTGAAAATTTTGGTCCATGTGTACCTCTAGTAGGAAGGAAATCCACGCTAGACCCGACTTGGAAAAAACGGTGCGGCTCGGTCCAGCTCTGCACAAAAATAAAACCCGACCCAACCCGGCTCTGAAAGTGGGAAGACCTGACCCAGTCCAAGTAAAATAAATTAAAGTTGGCCCGATCCGACCCAGGTCGCGCCGGTCTTGATTTTAGAACCAACAACTTTTCCTTGTGGGCATCTAATGTCGTTCTGCAGATCCTTTATTGGGCTCAAGGGGGGGGGGGCGATCGCTCCATCCCCCCCTTAGATCCGCCATTGTTTCCGAGCGACACTTTTGGACCCAAGATTAACATCCAGATGCCTGGAATTTGAAACGACTTTGATCCCTCGTGTAATAGCACTTGACGGATGATTTCAGTTGGAAAACGAAACAAACGACGCCATATCCAAACAATGGAATTTTATTCCATAAAACGCAGCTTCGTTCCGATAACAAAGTTTTCTGAGGGAGATAACGGTTAGGCACACATGCCCCTGAAATCACCCTCTCCTTCCACCCATTATCTTTTTTGATTTGTTTACTTTTATTTTTTTCAAAACCATTTTTAATTCTAGAGTTTGGTAAAAGTGTAAACGAAGCAAAAAAATAACTCGCGCTGTCTTATAAATGGACGCGAATTTCGATAGAACGCTCACAATAAATAATAAATAAATCGAGATAACGAAACATTGAGGATAACAAAGACTCCCCAAGGGCTAAGGGTGTATTCAAATATATGATTTTCCACTTTCAACAGCTCCAAATTTTCCGATACCTTTTCAGACTCATTTTTAAAAAACATGAAATTGGCTGGAGTGATTTTCGCTGAATTTATTAGAATTTGATTTACGAACTATTATTTTCTCAGTTCGATCATTTTTTTTTTCTCCCAGATCTCCAGGTTTGGAAATTTCGGTTCAAATTGGCCACTTTGGCAGCATTTTTTGCAACATTTTCTACATTCACCAAAAAATCGACCCTCACGGCACCTTGTGTAGTTTCTGAAAAAGAGATATTGGAAAGTTGGATGCATTTGAGAGCCAAAATGAATTTTTAAAAAAAATCGGAAAATGAGCAGTTTGGATCGGAATAAAACCCTTAAGATGGGAGATTATGAAGCGGGAGAGGATTCGTTCTAAAATCTCTACAGGGATATCGGAATTCCGTTTCAGAGAGGTTTTCTCGCCTTGTTATCTGTATCGTAAGACACGCGAAGTAAGTGTGCGTTCGGGAACACGTACAAGATCCGTGTTTGCGATGAGAAAAGCTCCAGTTGGTGATGGGAGATCGGGAAAAGCAGGTGTGTGCTTTACCCTTTAGCATCGCCCTTTCTTCTAGAAATATTAAAGTTTTTTTTTTTTTCTTTTTTTAAGTGAAAGCGTTGTGCAATAAACTAAAACATTCGCTGAAAACAATATATATATATATATATACACAGTCGAGTCTCTATATAACGAAGTCCACCGTTCCAATAAAAAATTCGTTATAATAGAGAAAATCGATGTATAGAGAATAACGTTAAAAATCGTATTTAATGTGTGAAATTTGAACAAATATTATTTTGATCTTGAATTAAGAATTTGAAATGTTTAAAAGTAAATATTAACCTAACATTTTATTTCTTAATTATTTAAGCTGTTTCAAAAAAGAGGATAGACATTTATTTGAAAGCTTAATGAAAATCCAACAAGGAAGACTTGCATTAATTTCAGACGAAGAAATCTGTAATTTTTTGTTGTTTTGATTTCAAAATTATTACTCTCTCAAAAAAATGCTCAAATTTTACCAAGAAATAAAAAATTGTATTTAACATTTTCCTCCATTTGAAGGCCTCTCTTATGCGCCTCTCATTGATTCCTCTCTTACATGTGTATCAATCCAATTGACGCTGTTTTGAGAAGGATCTGGAAAGATGTGTGGGAGGTGGTATGAATTCGTTGGATTTAAAGAACAAGGAGAGAAGTAATAAATAAATAAATAAACTTCAGCACTGACGATAAATCAAAAATAAGTGATGGCAAATTGATTCCATATGGTTTCGAAGCTTTTTAAAGCTGTTTTTTATGACCAATTTATGAAAAAATTCGTTATATGGAGATAGATATTTCGCTATATAGAGACTGTTTTTAATGTAATCATGCGAAAAGGAGACCGTTCCTACTAAAAATTCATTACATAGAGAAATTCGATGTATGGAGTTTCGTTATAGAGAGGCTCGACTGGATATCGAATGAATCCATCCCAATCCAATCACCAGAACTTAGAGATCTGCACTGGCCGTATTCCGTACCCGGCCTGGCGAAATGCTTCCAAACTTTCTAACGGGCCGGGCTGGCAAAAAAAAAAAAAAAAAAAAAAAAAAAAAAAAAAATTGAAGGGCCATACGGGCCAGGCCCGGGCTATAAAAAAAATCTTGCGGGCCTGCAGGCCCGTTATAAAAATTTAAACAGAGACGATAAATTATTTTCAATGAATATGTCTTTCGAGAATATGTATAAATGTGAATAAGTATAAATGAATATCTAGAATAAGTATAAATGACAACAAACGGGGGGAGAACGTTCAAACGACCCGGTTTGGCAGTAATAATTTGGACAATTTTTTCAACAGGTCGGAACGAAAAGAAATTTTTTTTTCTTTGGACGGACCTGCCGGACCGGTACATTGTCCAAAGGAAACCAATACAAAAATTTAAACAAAGTCGAGACAATAAGATTTCTTTTCAACGAATTATGCCTTTCGCGAGGAAGAGCATCCGTTGGTTTGACACAGAGTACAATGCAGTAGAGTATGTTCGGCATAAAGGACACTTGCAGAGTGTCTGAGCCTTTTTTTTTCAGCAGATTCTAGCAAAGCAGAGATCAGGTTTGCAGTTTTTTTTTTTTTTCTGCGTACAATCGATCAGAGCAGGAACTGGATCTCAAACTGTTGAGTACGGAGAGAGCCCCGCGTGGGACATTCTGCCCCGCAGCAATGAAATGTCCCATTCGGAAAATTTGAGATTTTGCGTTTTCATTGGTCAAACATACAATTCCCTCTCTACCCTGAACTCTGTAATTCCTCCCCACCCCTCCGGAGTCATTGAAGTCCCTCAAAGAGAAAAGTGTCTGAATTAAACACTGGTTGGAACAAGCGCAAAACGTTGACAAAATCTTTTTTTTTCTTTTTTTTAACGGAAAGATGGAAAATTGCAAAACTTGACCATGGAAGCGATTTGGAATCGAATTGTGTTTTCCGTTTTCGTGATTCATCCGTGATCTATTGAGTTCGAAGCGTTTTTGATCACGGAAGAAACGCGTTTTTCACCCATGTTTGAGTACTTATTATTCTTTTGTGTGGGCATTCCGTTTAAAACGCTCACTTTGACACTATTTCCTGAAAAATCTATTGCGATTGAAAAAAAATAAAATAAAATAAAAATAAAAACTAAATAAATAATAAATAAATAAATAATAATAATAATAATAAAACGTTGGGAATATGAGTTCGTTTGGATAGTAATTAAAACAACAACACCTGCTCTTTTCCTGCATTTCCGAGCAAAAAAAAAAAAAATAAATAAATAAATAAATAAATAAAACTGATATCATAAAGTTTCCCGTTTCGATTCATTATTGTTGTCGAGTTGTGTTTGATTATTAAAGCATCACAGAATTAAATAATCATTATGGTTGCTATTGTAGATTTTCTATTTGTCTTAGTCATTTTTAAATTATCCCATAATGGATGTTCAGTATTCTTAAAAAGAGTCTTAATTAAGAAAAATCAGACATTTTTGCAGAAATTGAGTCTGAAATCTGATTGTTTTGTAGAAATTCATTTTGGCCGGATTGGATTGATTTCTGCACGGTCCGATCCTAGATCGCTTTTGTTCGGGATTGGCCGAAGATGGAAATTCCGATTCGTAACTAAAATAAGTTTGTAAGTGCGTACGAAAATTGGATTTCATTGGGTTTATTTTCGTTCTTACTTCAAATAGCATTTTTCGAAAATATATATATATATATATATATATATATATATATATATATATATATATATATATATATATATATACAGGGTGTCCTCTCTCAACGGTGGCCAATGGCTATTTTCTAAACCGTTGGTCATAGACATATAGTTCCAATTGCAAAAATGCTTTAAAAAAGGTAAAGAATTATTTTTTAAGCGATTTAGGCCAAAAAAATGTTTTACTAAAAAATTACGGAAATTAAATTTTTATACGGTCCCCCGGTCCTATAAGTGATATTTAGAAAATTTTTACCACTACTCTAACAAGTAAGACAAAAAAAGTCCCATTCCTCTGCGATTAAAATTGACCGAGTTATAGCTGTTCAAAGTTGAAGCACATTTTTTGCTGCAAAATAGGGGTCAGTCACAAATTTACTGGAAATAAAAATAAACATCAGATAGAAAATTAACTTTAAACATTGAGAGTAAAAAAATTTTTACAATGTTGTTTCTGAATTTATGTTGACATTTACATGTTAAAGTAAAATATCCAATTTGTGCTAAAAATATAAGTAAAAAAATAACAGAAATTTTGTTAAATTAAACTATGAAAAGCAACAGTCACAAATCGTTACAAAATGATACATATTTAAAGCTCGATTAGATTACTCAACCTAATAGAATTTGATGTACTCCTATAAAATAAATAAATGGAACGCACCTAAAATCATATTAATATTACATTGTCATTGGGTTTAAATAAGTATGGGAATTGAACCTCAATCAGATATTTGGAAGTGAGTTAAAATTTGAATATAAGTTTTGAACCAGGAAAATTTACATACGAAAACTATGCATAAAATAAAAGCTTATCAAAATAAGATGCCTTTTTAAAATAAAATCACGAAAAGAATCAGCTTCATTTGCTTACAAAATAAAACATACATAAAAATACAATTGAGGATATGAATTTCAAAACTCGACTTATCGCTTTTTGATTTGTCTATCAGTCTATACAAACCTCCACTATTGTAACAATGCAATCTCAAAATTTATAATGAAAACCAATAGATGCATTTAAAGTTTTTTCGCTATTTCCCAAAATTTGATTTTTTCGATAAAGAGAATTTTGAAATTCATGTCTTCAGTTATTTTAATAACCAATCTAGAAGTTAATTAATTATAATTAACACTACCGTAAAACTTATACGGTGACAGCGCCTTCAGTTAAATCGCTCATTTAAAACATTTTGTAATTGGAACTATATGTCTGTGACAAATAGTTTAGGAAGTAGCCTTTGAACAGAGTTGGAAATCGACTCCCTTTATAATACTTTAAGAACTTAGTGTACGTTCCCTTAATGCTTAATCGAACTCATCCGTTTTCAGCTATAGAAAAGTGGTTTAAGTCATGAAATTTAAAGTTTCATAACTCGGTCAATTTTAATGTTACATGAATGGGATTTTTTTTGTATTACTTGCAAGAGTGTTGAAAAAATTTTACTAAATATCACTTATAGGACCGGGGGACCGTATAAAAATTTAATTTTCGTAATTTTTTAATAAATCATTTTTTTGACCAAAATCGCTTAAAAAACAATTCTTTGCCTTTTTTAAAGCATTTTTGCAATTGGAACTGTATGTCTATGACCAACGGTTTAGAAATTAGCTATTGGCCACCGTTGAGAGGGGACACCCTGTATATATCGTTTCCTTCTCAAGCAAGCTTACGAGAATTTCGGAATAGTCTCATGGGATCGCAGTCAGTTCTGCGAATACAAATTCTATGAAAATCGATTATGAATCGAACATTCAGTCGAAACCGTCTCATCTGCGGAACGTGGGAAATCCAGTGAAACTATTTCTCTCAGCCTCAATCGGGCATTTACATCACACCTCCCATGTTTTTTCTTCCGCCGACTCAATATCGGTGCCGAGTAGAGGGTTTTACAGGGGATGATTGCGACCGCCAAATCTCTCTTTCGGACGGTTTGGATGAAATCTTTTATTTTTCAAGCTCTGCTATAATTATAATATGTTTAAATATCATGATCAAAGTGTCCTGTATGTTTTATTGGCGCGCCGTTTGCAAAATTTTAAAATGGAGGGCCAAATTCACAGTCAAGTAAAATCCAGACACCTCATTGGTCGTGTGGAAAGGGTGAAAATCACGAATTTGTTTCTCCATTTGAAAAAGGAGTAAAGTAATTTTCAAGCGATTGCTACCGCCTGTTCTTATTTACGATAAAACATCGAAAATAACTCAGTTAAGATAT